>OZ034800.1:93104116-93704116 GCA_964028335.1 Altica lythri | reverse complement strand
AGGGGCGTCAACAGGAGAATTTAATTTTAAGTGTTAATCCGAACCATTAGAAATTAACATCTATGAACATATGTACAAAAAAAATAATCGAGTACAATAGAAGTCACACTTTGTATCATTAGTAATATAACTTACTTAGAATGGGATGGGTATTTAAATACACAGGTTCGAAATTAACAAAGAAAAACAATAGTAAAAATCTGTTTTAGTGTTAAACAATTAAGAAGGATTGCGATGGAGTTAAACCAATATTAACGAAGATTTTTGTTTAAAATCCATTATTTTTTTTCTTTGTCTATTTATATATAGCCCGATTTTGATTTAAAAAAACTAGATATTAGGTTTGTATATATTTACTGCACCTATAATAACATTCCAAGCTGTCTTAAATAATACAAGGGAACTAATTGTAGTTGCTAGTGGCGCCACTTGGTTTTTGAAATTTACTTGTCTAACGCATTTGTTCACCAAACGTCTTATTGTGTTTTAGGTCACTTCATTTTTCTTTTAATAAAGGATTTAAAAAATAAAAACCTTTAGTTAACACGATAAAATAATGATAGTATAGAAAATGTAAGTAAATTTCTATTTTTAAAGAACTATCTCAATTGGTCTACTTATATGGAATATCAATAGTATATTGTGTGGCAAGGGTTGAAAAAAGACGATTTGTGACTAGGGCGAGAATTGGCTGTCATCGCTCAATTAGAAATCGTCTTTGTTTCATCCCGTGCCACACACTATATTTTTCATATCACATCCATTGAAACAGCGAGTTTTGATCTCTGTATCCAGTCGAAGTAAGACTATTTCAGACCAATGCAACTGTCAGTCAGAAACATTCTGACAGACTTGAAATAATGACATTTGTTTCTGTCCTAGGGAAGAAACTACGTTGTTTCTCCCCTACGGCAGAAACAACTGTCAGTTTCTGAAATTGTCTTGTTTCGACTGGGATCAAAACTGCTGTTTCAATGCATGTGGTATGAAAATAATTAAATCAATAAATTATTTCATATTATAGGCTAAAAAGCATCGGGATTTTAAATAGCGCATCGAATTATGACACTCTAAATTTAATGGAGATCAGCGCTTATCAAAGTGTTGTATTTCATACGTATCAACATATAGTAAACAAAAGGCTGTCAGCATTTTACAATTCACGATGTAACAAGCATCTCTACTACTCTTTTTTATTGATTTCTACCTGCTATTTACCCACTTTTAGCTCTTAGTGAGTATCTGCGTGTAGCAACCAAAATTTTAATAACCTGATGATGTACCTCGTAAACTATATTAAATCCTTTAAATAGGGAATCGTTAAAAGCACAATGAATTATGAATTACCCTGATAAAGCATATTTTAATTTGTTTTTAATATATAATTAATTTGCGGTTATGAAATTATATTGAATTACCTATCTATATCTGCATTTATTTTACTTGATTAAATAATCCTTAATATTTAGTAGAGAAATTGGAATCAAATAAGTAATCTGTAAATAGGATTTGTGTAAAATTATGCTTTATAAATAAATTTGTTTATTTTAATAAACAAGTTTTTTTAAATAAAAACATGAGTTGTTATTAAATATAATAAATTATGTAGTGGGTCAGTGTTAAGTGATTGGTAATGAATCGTTAAAAACGTAAGAGAGTTGACCAACTCTCTCTAACGCTTGATATAACCCTATTAGCGGTTTTCCAATTCAAGTCTGGATGGTTTCATTTTTATTCGAGAATGCACTGCAGAAAGTTCCATAGTAAGAAATTGAGGACACAAACATATTATGCGTCGTGGTAATCTCACGTAACTACATATTACTTATGTGGCCGCATTTCCTTTTGGTATCCCTTTCGCCGCTTTCTTCGTTTTGCCACTACTTCGCCGCGAATTGTAGGTCACTATCTCAATAATACTTTTACATTTTAGATCCACGCTCGGCCTGCATTTTGTCTGCACTTACAGTGAACCAACACTCTTCAGTCCATTCGCAACTCTTCGGTCTTCGCTCTTGGCCTTGTGTTATAGTGAAAACCAGACTAAAAACTCTCTTGACTCTGACTCTTGACTTCGCGCCGGTTAAACTTAAATCAGTGTTCGTTATATTTCTTGTGATCAGTGTGTAATTTAAAGCCTAATCATTGCGCTCCAACAGCTTAGGTCAGCCGCCCCTTCAGTTGCCGGCCCTAAACCCTATAACATGCCTATGCGCACTGACAATGGATTACTCTTTTCACAGCCCTCAGGTAAGTTTTAAACATAAATTTATACAATAATTAAATTAAAACAACATTTTAAATGAACTATAAATTTAACTGTTTTTCTGGCCATACATAACTGGTGACTCTATGATGTTTTTTTTTTCTATTTTTAAAGATCTAGTAAAACCTGATATAATATTGTTTATTACTATTATTAAACTTTCGATTTTATTTTTGTGATATTCAAATTTATTTATAATAATTATTATTTTTCGAACAAATAACTTTTTATTATTATATAATTCATAATAAATTTCGTAATAATTTTTTTTGTTATCATTTTCATTGAACAATTTTTATTGATTTCTTTATCAAATTATCAGTTACCTGTCTGAAATATTACTTAATTTTGATTTTATACGGTAAAATTGTTCTGTAAAATAACTCACTTGAAAATTAACTAAAGGTATATTTACAATCTTTTATTATGACGTCTCTATATTTGTATTTAGGTCATGCTCTACTTGATAACAGAAAAAGTTCTTTTATTGGTACATGTTCCAAATTCTCAAAAATTAAGAATGTCAGGGTCTTCCTAACTGTTTTTTGTGCAAATAAAGGAAATGATGTCACAACTCGCAATATTTTGACTCACAATAATAACGAAATGTTATTGTATACTTTTTTTTTGGTATGTGCTCCAAGCCTTCAATTTATATTTCTTGATTATAATTCTTTAATATTTGTTTACCGTTAGTGTTGAAAGGAGCTTCTTGAAACTGACATAGCATAGCTTTTATATCTATAAATGGCAGATTTTAATGAGACGATGATTATAATAAAAATAGATTGTAGAGACGTTGACAAACTCAACTTTTCTAAACTAATCAACGATATTTAACTTAAAATGACCTTACTCAAAGATTGTTTTGTTTGTGGAGTATTGTTCTCTATTTTATAGACCAAATTTTTTGTTATTTTCTAAATTTTATTTGATTTATAGTTTTAAACATATCAATTCACACTAAAAATTCGTTTTGTGGTATATATACCTAACTAAAAATTAATTTATAGTTTATTTATGTTGTAAATAAATTTATCTAATATATAACAATTTAGAGAACTTATATTTAATTACAGGGAAAGTTCTCAAAATTTTGTTTAAAGTATATATTTGTATATATCCAATATCCAAATAAAAAAAAATTACCACAAACTAAACAAACTGAGGTTTCTAATGCATGTAATTCCGTGTATTATCACGTTTTACTACATCCAAACCATCTTCTCTCTGTTTATTATGGGGGGTAAATATAAAATATAATAAAATACAGAATGGGAGTAATATACAACTACTACTTAATATAATCCCTGTAAATATGGCCAATTGCGACAGAAGTCCAAAGGCCATTAAGAAGGAGTACGAGATCCCTGTAAAGTATGATTAGATTAATAAATTTTTAATAAATATATGTCACCACGGTATATTATTTAAAAAAATCATTTTTACGTAATTAAAAAAACAAAATTTTACACACAAAGTATGCTAAAACCCACTTTTATTAAATTCAATTCTTGATTTTTCAAATATATGGCCTTTTACTGTTGTTGAATCTATTCAGTGGCGAAACTGTTATATAAAGTAGAACTGTCATAAAAAATAGCTAAACTCTAATACTCAAAAACTGAAAGTAGATCGTGAAAATTTTCTCGCAAATAAAATATTTAAAGAACTTTATTTTTCTTATAATCTCATCTTTATAGTATTCATATATATGCCAATATAACTTTTATTAATTGTTTTCTTTGTTTGGTGGAATCAGGAATGACGCAACCTTGGTATGATTAAAGCTTTTGTTATGTATTTCATTAAAAATATCGTTTTCATGGTTGCCCTCGTTTTTAGTATAACTGCAACATGTTTATCTGCCCTAATTGTAAGTGCATAAATCCGAATGTTTAATTTATATTTTACGCAGACAGACAGCGTAAACCAACGAAAATAAAACAGAATTATTGAATAATTAAAACTCATCGCGTTTTAAGCTATATATCACCTGTTATTTGAATTCATTTTATCGGTCTTATCAAGTTCAAAAACCTTTCAGATATCTACTCGACCCTTGGTTCTTATAGGACTTAACAAATTTCAATAAAATATCAATAATAATCAAATGTTTATATGTACAAAAAAAAATCATTTCTATTGTCTACTTATATTGAAAGAATCCGAATATAGTAAAGGTAATAAGAAATTCTTAATGCCCAATAATATATTGTGCCAGAAGGGCAGAAAATGAGTTTTAGAAGCCAAAACGATCGAAACAAAGCAACAGTATTTTCCTGCATGATTGGGAGAACTGGTTTTAACAAAAAGCGCTGGCTAAAATACACCAATACTCAAACATTGGAAATGTCGGTCACAAAGTGAAGTATAATACAAAAAAAAAGGATTTGCGAAACACTATTTCAAATGGTTACGTTGGGCGTTTAGGTCGAAAAAAACTACTTTTTTAGGGTATTTAAGATTAATTATTGATTACATTAGGTGATAAAAAGAAATTTATGCAAATATTTACACTTTTTTTATAATTGGGCCATCTGTTTCTGTCTAAGGATTAATTTTTTTAAGTTATTTAATACTAAAGGATTTAATACAATCCTTTTTATACCTAATGGAAACATAAAACAAAATGTATATTAAAATTTTAAAATAATTTTTTAAACATGGAAAATCAAACAATACAAATTCCATTACAATGAATTTTAATGTGTTATCATTATGAAAGGTCATTACTGTGGATTATTCTAAAAGAGACTTTCCCAAATGTAGAACATAAATTAAATGAAAACATATACTAAAATGACGCTGCCACCAAAAACCAAACTAATGCTTCTTTTGTATTAAACCTATTGTTTTATTTAGTTTTAAAAATGTTCTGCAAATAAAAATATAAATTTTTATAATGAAAAGTATTCTATTGAAAAATGATACATAGTAGAAATATGTTGTTGTCGTTTTTGAATGCAGACATTCTTTTGTTAAAAAAAACAAACACCACTTGTCATCAAATTGCTTGTTTGCTTAAATATCGTCATTGTTTTTTAAAAATAATTTTAGAATTTATGTAGGTACTCGACTTGATCATATATAGATAACGTAAATCCAATATTTTTTATCATGTATTATGAAATATTTTCCATTGTTATATCGATGTTATTCAATTAAGGAGGTACCTAATGGGAGACATGTTGTCTATATCACACTCAAAATCTATTTTTCAACTATTTATCATATTATATTAAGTACCTCGCTTCCTCTGTGTTTATTCGTAGAAAATTTAAGGATAAATTGATTACTCAAATCATAACATTTGTCAAGACGTAGGAGGTAGTCAGAAAAATCTTTGAAAAAAAAAATTCAAATATTTAAAATAAAAATAGTATAAGTAACCACGTACTCATAAAATTGGTAAACAGCTTTTTAAATAGGTACTTCTATTAATTATAAATTATATATAAAGTGTTAATTAAATCTATTTAATGACCAATTATATATTTGAAAGTGATTATAAATTGTTTTTGATAGGGTAAACAAAATATAATTTCTATTGTGATATGTATATAACTTTTTTATTTGTATCAGGTTTTTACAAAGTGATCATATAATTAGATGTTTATCTCTTATCAACTGATTGGAATTTATTATTTTTGCAAAACGATGTCTTTGAACTTTTTAGTGAAATATTTTCAGTAATTTATCACAAAATTTAAACAAAAAAATTAATTAAATTCGAATACAAATTCTTTCTTGCATAGACTAGGTATATAGGTGTTTCCATTCTAGTAATTTAATTAAAATTCTATAGCATGTGTCATATATATGGTTAATCTATTTCCCTTACTTAAAGTATAAACAATCCTTTTACTGAGTTTATTTGTGGCTCTCGAGACCCTACAAATTGGTTCATCATCATAGAGGCCCAATATAGGTATGTTTTGGCATATGTAGTGTGTTTCGTAATTAGTGATGAGTTTTGTTTTGCTCTTTATTTATTCATATAAATCAAATAATCAATCACTGACAGCATTATTCAACTCTTCTTATCCCATTCGAGAAAAGTAACTGTTATTTTATAATCGATTCAAATAGTTGACTTGCGGTTATGTCTAACAAAAACACCGTAAATAGATTGAAATGTTAAAAATCTTGCAAATTAGAATCTTACAATTTTTTAACTAATTCTGGTTATAACTGGACTTGTTTAATTCTTGCGCCAAACAATTATGAAATAATAACTGTTTTAGGTTTTTAAACATAGTTTTAATTATTTAAGATATATTTTAACCTAATAAATGTATGTCCTAAAGTTTTTGCCCAAAACTCATTGGTTAAAAAACAAAATATTATCTAAAGTTATCGCTGTAAGATATCTTATAAATTAAAAATAAGAAAAAGCATCCACAATTTGGTTGGTCGGGAACCCAAAGCTAAAATCTATCGAATATTACAGAATGAAAGTAAAAGCAGAAAATTCCCAAAAAGTAGAAAACCACGTGCATTTACTGCACAGAGATTGTTGAGAAGAAAAAGAAAACAGGTTGTAATATTAACGAGATGATTGGCTTCTTAAAACAGATCTTCTAAAAGTACCAAATTGGAATTAAGGAGATATGGTTTTAAATATCGAAAGAGACGTAAGTGCCCCAAATACTCCCAATTGCAACTTCTTCGTATACGAAGATGGTTTCGTCAACTGTGGCGGATACACTTTTCCAATGAAAAAAAAACATCATTTTTGATGACGAAAAGTAGTTCACTAATTCTGAAATGAAGGGAAACGATGCATTTTATACGGACAACATACAAGAGTGTTCTGACGATGGAAGGTAGAAAGATAAAGCGAAATTTGCCGATAAAATCTTTTCTAACAGGGATGTGTCCCGACTTTTTGTGGGAAAGTGAAGCTTTGAATAGTGAAACTACATTACTTACTGCCCTTCCAAATTGTTTCAGAAGTTTGTCTACAAAGATCATGCTAATGACGATATTATGTTTTGGTTAGATCTAGCATCATGCCGTTACTACAGAGATACCCAAAAATTGCTTCTACAACACCATATACAATAATTCTTCAAACTTGCCAAAAGCTCGCCCAAAAGGGGTTTGTGGGCTTTCTTGTTTAGAAATGCAAGTATAGGAAACCTAGGATGAAAAAAAATTCGAAAAACTAAGAGAAACAGATCTAGAACCTCACGAAAGACATTCGAAGAAATTTGTGCCTAGTAGACCAAAATAGACCACTCCACTGATAGCATAATTTAGTTAAATATTGAATTGTCATTTATAATAACACGTTAATATTAAAATAAATTTCTAGATTAAAAAAAAAACAATAAATATTCTATGACGTACATTAGCTTCAGAAATAGAAATGCAGTACATTTATAAAGTATAATCCGCAAAATGCTTTTATGAGATTTATCGTTTTATTAAAAAATAAAATTAGTCATTACATAAAGGCAACAAGATAGATTTTATATAAGCAACGGATTTCAATATTCTTAAAAGATAAACTGATAAAAAACAGAAAGGTGGAAAAGACGTTGCATAAAAGATGCATGGATAGCCTCGTGAGATCGGTCTCTTTCTTATGCAATTATGAAAAATGAGAATAAAGAAATAGAATTTTTCTCAATTTTCTTGATTTATTTAGCAAGTAAATGTACCTATTAATATATTTAATTGGAATAAAAAAAACCTATACAATATTAATGACAATACCTTTATTTCGAACATTTATTCTTAATTGTTTTTTTCGTATCTTAAATTTAGAATAATAGCTCTCATTATATTTATGGGTCAAAATTTTATATAGTATTTGAATTATATAATCCTATTTTATATTCAGACACCCATGCATATTTAAAAAAATAATTAATATTGAATTAAGATAGTTATTTTATTTATAACGTCAATATTCAACTATTACTATGGCATGTGTATATTAAAAAGATAAAACAATTGGCACTAAATAAATTTCATTATGTAAAAATTGTAGTAAAAATATTCATGAAAAAATAATTTCACATTTTTTATTCTCTAAAGAATTTACTACTACCGGTGATTATATTAAGAAATTTCCGATTGAACTCACGAAAATTTAACCACTTTTGATCCCACTATTTTTATCCTAAGAATTCCTAAAATTAGAAAAATGTTTATTATATTTTGAATTGACACATTACCTGATTAAGTGTCGTATAGGTATGTGTCACCTGACATGGTGCGCTGACTGGTGGTCACATTGTAAACTAGCGCTAGGGTGACAGCTGGTAGTTAGCCATACATAAAAATAAGGCAAATTTGTATGCTGTTAAATTTTGTTTATTTATATTTCGTCTATTAATAATAAAAAGAGTGTACATCAGTGAAAATTAACATTTAACTATGGCATCAGATTTATTAAATAATGGTGGAGCCAGGTTTTCTCCAAAAAAAACTAAAAGTAGAAAATACTGTTGTGTTTATGGATGTTCAAGTAATGCAGCCCAAAATTCAGACGTTCGTTTTTATCATTTTCCAAAACCCAATCGGTTTTTTGTTAAAAGAAAAACAATGAAAAGGGCAAACTATATTCAGTGTCATTAAAATTTACACTTACCGAGTACAATATAATAACACCGGTGTGATGTGTTTACATCTTTTAATAAGTCCAACTGTACAGCTACACTTTGATGAAACAATTTGACCATTTTTTTGTATAACTGTTTTTATTTCATAGGGTTTATCACGAAAAACTGATGGTTGTATACAATACGACAAAATATCGTATTGATCATTGTTTTGATTTTCCAACCCATTATAGATTAAATGTCCTGCATTAATTATTTTCTCTCCTTCTACAAAATTTCGAGACTTAGAAGTAGCCTCAATAAAGTCAAGAACTTGATTTAATGATAAAAACATTTCAATTGTAAATAAAAACTACATAACTTTAGGTAATTACATAGCAGCTATCATCCTAGCAGTAGTTATATTTTTAACCACCAGAGCGCGTAGCGCCAAGTGACACTTACCAATAACGATTTCGTTAATCTGTAGCATGTTTTGTAACACATACTTAGTTTTATGTGATTATTTAAACATTTTCACAACTGTATTTATGATTGCATAATGCGGTTGGTCTGTAGAATTTACATTGTAACTTAAATATTTATAATTTGATTATTTTATGCACTAAAACGGATAAAAACGATAACAATAAATCTATTTTAAAGTTCATGTAAATCAAAATATACGTGTGTATAATTAGTCCATCTAGAAAATATCCGGAAAAAACGAAGCTCAATTGTAATTATTTAGTACCTATATATTTTTAATACTTGAACTGAAAAATTATAAAAACAAATTATACAACCTCCATTTAACTGCAAACACTTAACTAAACGTCGAGTTATTCCCGAACCTAGGTCAGCTCCAATCTTCATTAGTATCCATATGTTTTCAATGGGGCTAAGATCTGATAAAGCTGCTGGTCATCGAATTGTTGACACTTGGTGTTATTGCATTATCCTGGATAAAAAGCAGGCGCCCTTTCATGAATAAAATCATTTAGAATACCACAATACTTTTCACTATTAACGGTACAATTAACTAGACAGAGAGGTATTGCTCCACGTTGAGATATTGCTTCCCAAAGTATTATTTTGGTGGGAAATTCGAACCGTAATAGCTAGAAAGTTGAAATTTTCAAAAATCATATATTTCATTTGCCGCTATAACAACAAATAAAAAAGGGTGTGTCAGTCAGTGGGACTGCCGGCAGAAGTTATACTTCTATGCACGCGCCCGGATTCATAAATTTTTATGCGAATGATTGAGCAAAATCATTATATGATATTCGTGTTCAGCGAACTCAGAAACCTCCTAGTACCGAGTACACACTCATTTTGTATCAAATTTGCATAACATTTCCTGGAGACGAGGTCCGTCTTAAGTACCAGGTGTTTCGGACACCATCGCCATTATCATATTCGTATTCAGCGACCCAAAAAATAGCCGAGTTCCAAGTGTAATTTTGTACAGAATTTACAAAAAACACCAGGGGAAGAGGTAAATACTCTAGGCACCAAGTGCTGCGGAGACTTTCGACATCATGATATTCGTGTTCAGCGACCCCAAAAACCTCGAGTACATAAATTGAACCCATTTGGAATACTTACCGAGTTGTAATTTTTCTATCTATTGTCTGTTCGGAATGCACTTTTCGATTATTCTTAAAAACTCTGTTTATGTAGCCAACAACCTCAAAAGCATAGTGCAGGATATAATGCAACCATGTGACGGTAGTATGGACTACAATACAATACTCATTACAGAATATTATTATTAATATTATTAATATAAAATACTAAACTTTATATGTTTACTTACGTGACAGAATTATAAAATAATCTGTCAAACACAATGTAATACATGATATTCCAAAACATTAGTTTAGACTGGTTTTTTCAATGTACTGAATATTTAAACCATATTTAAACGGTATTTAAAGGACTTATAGTTATGACTAAACATGTGGTAAATATTTCATCTTTGTTTTTACCGACCAATATACCTTATATGTGTTTCTGTCTCTCTCTTACTCACACCATTACATATGTAATGATTTTTCACATTTAACCCCACACAAATCGAGTGCATGAATAGAAGTATAACTTCAATAAAAATAAAAAAAATAAAAAAAATTAAGGAGAAAAATTAAAATATTAATGATGGTACGGAACCCTTCGAGCTCAAGTCCGATTCGCACTTTTTTAACCTTATACTTACTATTTGGTTTCGAATTCAATAACAAAAATTTCGAAAATTTATACATACAATCATGTAAATATTTCAAATATTTCATTCACGTAATACATCCCATTTAATTAAACAATACTTCTATTATAAAAATAATTCGTTATCTCCTAATAATCAAATAACGCTTATATCATCCAAGGATTTAAACATCATATTACAAAATTATTTTCATATGACGTTATCTTTTATTCATAATAAAAACTACTGGAGTTGGTTTCCAAAAAAATGATTCATTAGAATTATGTTTATATAAAATCATTTGGCCTATGTCCAAATAGCTATCGAGAAAATATCATGAGTTGCATTTTATATTAACCCAAAAAAATCTCAGGTCAGTTTTTAGGTTAATTTCAGTTGAAAAATGATAACTATGAATTTCGAGAAGCTGTCATTAGATCAAACTTTACTTATTTTTGAAAAGGACTTTAAATAGTATTATTAATATTCATATTCTAATCCGAATGAATAAGAAATGCACCAAACCAATCATTGAAACTTCCTTTTTTTTCTAAAAAAATCATTTTTTTCTAGGGCAAAATTTTTGTTGTCTTCAGTTTACTGCCTAACGAATAAAAGTGTTTTATTCGATTATAAAAAATAGTTATTTACGTACCAAGGGAAGTAAGTAGACGTTTGCAGTCGAGAAGGGATATAGCCGAGAGCGGAAACACTTCGAGACTGCAAATTACTTACTTTCCGTGTTGCGTACAATATTTTTTCTACTACCGCGCGCATAAGTCATGTTCGAGAAACATTTGTTTTGGTAACAGGCACCTTTACAATTAAAATACTGTCTTTGTCCTCAATGTGATCTACCGTCATCTGTGTAAGCTCACTTTGCCAACATGCTCCAGATATTCCCATTATTAGAGCCACCTAAAAATATCTTTTAAAAAAATACATATCCTTATCTAATACTTTGGATTTCCTTGGAACGTATTCAACATTTTGATTTTTTAGAAACAGTATTAGTTTTGCAAATGTACTTACATATATCTATATTATGATTAACTTGTATCGTAGCTTTTATCATGCTGTATATAGACCATAATGACGACGCTTTTAAGGTTTTTGTTTTCTCTGTGAAGAAGTATGTTTAGATTTCAGCCATTCCATAAAACTTGAATATTTTTTCTTACAACGAAACTCAGATTTATTGGGAAGAAGTTTCTTTTAGTTTCATTTGCTGTCTACAGACAATCAGGAAAATTCGCTCTCGAAATCAATAATTTTAAAACAACCATTTAAAAATACGTACTATAAAAATAACAGCAAATTTAATAGTTAATTTAAATTTGACAGCTGTCAAACAGAATAGCTTTGTTAGTAGTAATGATTCTAATTCTAAATAATTAAAAATAGTAATCTTAATATATATAAATTACGTGTCACGTTGTTTGTCCGCAATGGACTCCCAAACTACTTAACCGATTTTAATCAAATTTGCACACCGTGTGCAGTTTGATTCAACTTGAAAAATAGGAAAGCTTTCATTTATAGTCGCAATATTATTTTATTGTAAATTATTTGTTTATTGAATTGTTATTATATTAAATATGACATTATTATTTTGAAAGTTTTCATGTAAAGTCTTGGTAGCTAATTTGGATCAGCGGCGATTATGACATTTCGGTTGGGTTATGGTAATGGGATCGATTACGCCAGAGGGAATTTTTTTTTTTTTTTGTTTTTACATGTGAAAACAGTAATTATTATTTTAATTTAACTGTTAATAAAATAAACTATTTTAGAAAGTTTTTAGATACAACTACCCTTGATTTAGTTAACAAGGAAACAATCCTCTCTATGATCAATCACAGCGTTGCATGACTTAATATTTTTGCAATATCAAGGATGCTGTTCATTGTTGAGATGACACTTAAATTCAGTTTTAATTATTGAAAAGTTTTAACATAAAAAGTTGTGGCATGTGCTTTGAAACTATATAGTTTAATAAACTGGGCAACTATATATTGCATGTTCAAGTGTAGGGAAACCGTCGAATCTGTTTGTGTTAGCTAAAGACAGGTTAACCAAAAATATTGTGTTCCGATTAGTGCTAAATTAAATTGAAAATAAAAGTAATTACCTATAATTTAAAATAATAAGTATTATTGTTAAAGATTTAAGACTATCTGCCCTACCTACCTCATTCATGCATAAGTTAAAGTGTTACATGTTATTTACTTTGTAATGCCACATAAGTGATAGGGTAGTTTTGCCCTACATATTAATTTATTAATTTATATTTTATTGTATTGTTATGTATTACATTTTACCAGGTCAAAGTCATTACTTTAGATCTTGGCACGTGTTTAAATAGTTTAATTTTGATTCTCACGTAGAATATGAATTGACTTTAAAAGCAGGTTGTTGAGGTCAGACACCCTTTGGGGTGTCCCTAAAACAGACCCTGGGGTCTGGGCAATTGTGACTCTTGACGTATTTTCGTGAGTAAGTGTGACATGCCACCATGTAATTTATTTGGTAAGACTCCCTATTCTTAATGTTTATCACTCATTCTTATTGCTTATTTATTCGTTAATATATTTGTTGTTTGTTTCCTGTTGTTTATCTCATCTTACCCTTGGTAAGGGATACCTGGCCGGGAGTGCCTTTAGTAAGCTACTCCTTATCCTATAACACTAAGGCACATTCTCTCAAATCTCTCCAGGCGTGACAGTAATATACTCATTTGTTATAAACTTCAATAAAAATAATAATAAATTTTAAAATTCTTTTGTATTGATTTTTGCTTAATATCAATCCAGTGAATTTTTATACCAGCTTTAACGTTTCCGTCTTCATTCGTAAATAATAATTTTATTGTATTAAGGGGTTGCAGTAGTAGAAAATCTGTCATGGAGGTCGCCATATTTTTTACAAATGGCATCTATGTAAACAAGCATGGTGGTCCCCATGACTGATGTTCTACTACTGTTCCTCTTAAATAGATTACTACAATGTAATAAGTATAACAAAAACCTTAGCCACAGCAACGCGTGGCCGGGTCAGCTAGTACAATTATAAATTTATAATTTGTATTTGACATTTAATTTTGAGACAATTCGTAGTTTACCCTACGAACATAACTTATTCTTTGCAGTCGAGTTGTAACCAATCAAAATCGTGTAAAGTAAAAATCCCATGGGAGTTTGTTTTACATGTTTCTGATTGGACAGAATTGTATTTTACAATCCCGATGAATGTTTAGGATCACTTACACCCCTCAAAAGTATCATGTAAAACGCTATTTTACACAGTGGTAGGAGAAAAAATAATTAAATATAATTAAAGTCTTAAACAAAAATACAAAATATACAAAACTAAAAATTGGATAATTTAAATTCGAATAAAAATCTTTTTAAAGTTTGTTTTTCTTCATTTATACATTAAGTAGGTACGGCACTGTTGATGTCCGCGAATCGATCTGAAATCAAGGTTGACGGCGGTTTTTATAAAAAAAATTATTCGCACTGAAAAAACCTCTACCGGAAATAAATTCGCCATGAGGTCAGTCCATAAAAAACCTTGTCACTTTGAGGTCAACCTCTTATTCTGAGCACATACGCCAATATATACTCACTTACTTTACCTGAAGAATTATCTTTTGAGGACACTTCGAGTTCAACAACTGAATACACTGCTTTCACTAATACATGCATTTTAAATATGGTTCTACATTTGAATTTTAAACTCATACTAAAAATAAAATGATAATAAAAACAAAGAAGTAGGAAAGTATCTACCATCGAATTTATACATGTGTTATATATACGAGTTTCGGAAATTTGTTAAAATTTTACCGCTAAGGATATCCGATCTATAAGGATTCTATGTACCAAATTTCATGACCATGTGATATCCCTCACATAAACGAAGCAAAATTTTACCGTTAGGGTTATCTGATCAGGACCAAAATCAATAGTGTTTGCTCCCATAACATAAGGATTCTATAGATCAAATTTTATGACTCTGTGACCTTTCGATAAAGACAGAGTGACAGAGGTACACAAAAGTTGATCTTATAAAGGAACTCGATGGTATTAACAAAAAAATTTCCTGGCAATCAAATATTTAAAATTTAATCAAGCCATATTTAGTTGTACGCTTATTAAAAACTAACCTTTTAATTACTATAATCTACCCGCAATAATTAAATTACAAAAGTCAAACTTATCCAATCTAATCATTAATCTATTATATGGCCATAGTAACTAACTTTTAAGTTACCTGTTAATGCTTTTATGTGGTGCAATAACTTTATTTGACAGAAGACGGTGAGAATTTGGAATCGCAATAGATTTATGTTTAATTTTAATTTTACAAAATCTGAACAAACTAATTATGCATAACTACCGCATTTGTTACAAAACAATGCATTTAATTGGTTAGATATTCTAAACAGTCACATATTGTTGTTATTTCTCAAATTGTATTGTTCCTTCTAAATTGTGTTTTATCTATCATAAATATTTTCCATTTCGTATTACGTCGCCGAATAAATTGAGATTGAAAGTAACTCTAGGGAATTACCGAATGATTTCAAATCTATCGATTATGTATATTTAGTTTATTGTTGTGTTCAAAGGTTAATGTGCATAACGATGCAGGCATATATGAGTCTAGTAATTTTATATGATATTATTGAAGACTATTTGTTGCATCTAGTTTTTAATTCTTTTGAAAGCGAAACTTTATATATCACCTTTGAGGAGAGCAGTCAATCGAGAAAAAGTGTCTGCGTATGGGAGATGAACTTGTTACCTAGCTCTTATAGCTCTTATAGCAGACACAGAGTATGGAAAGTAGATTACATACGGGACAGACTTAAGTATACCAGTACGTACGTTTCTATTTAAATAAAATTGAATCACATACATTTGTATCATATTTTAGTTATTACTAACCTAAACTCTATTATAGAATAAGATAAATAGCATAGAAAGCTCATCAGATCTCTTTGAGTTCCACACGCCTTTTTGGAACGAAGTTCCCTTTCGCGCGTTACGAACAGTTACGACTGACGCTAGGAGCTAGCCAAAAAAAATTCATACCAAAAGTTGTCACGACACTATGACACGACACACGCATGTTTCTCGCTCTCACAGACCAAAAAATAAATAACTCTTTCTCCCTCTCTCTCATAGATAGATATATTACAATTAAAAAGACACTATTTTAAATTAAAAGAAAATGTACATTAAAAAGAAAATACTGTAGAAAAAATAATAATTAACTATAATAGTATTACATTTTATTTCATCCTGTTTTTATAAATTAATAAATTCATAAACATTTTAAAAATAGTTCGTAACTTGACTATTTAGGTAGGTACCTACGTCAAATTACCTTAACTGTCAGTTACTGTCAAATATTTTAATTTTAAAATTTTGTATTGAATTGTTAATTCCTGTTTTAAATTATAAAAAGTAATTCTTAAAAGATGTGTTATCTAAAGCTCTGGTATTGTATAAATGGACACTTTTGTTAAAAGAAACGAACTGTTAGGTAAGTAGAGATTTTATACAGACAATAATAAATGCTTATGTATGTATAAACACTCTGTTGTGTTTACAAATTACTAATTCCTTCACTAATTAATCGAAAGGAACTTCGTTCCATCCGGGTGTCCGTTGACACCTCACACTTTTTTTTATATGGTGATTTTAAAAATTTGAATTACATCATTCAACAAAACAAACTATTATAAAATCACAAAATACGTAACAAAACAACAAAATAAACATTAAAATTAAAATCAGTTTTTGCCTTCAAAGGAGCTAATTTCCGCTCCTACTTTGCATTCCTAAATGTATTATACAACTATTAAGATCTAGTTTTTAATTTGAAATTAATGTGTTTAATCTCACATATGTTTGTGTGTATAATTGTGGTTTCCTTAATATATCACGACTAGTAAGTTTAAACAAATTAAGAAAGTTATATAAATTTTAATGAGTTTAATTGTATTACAGAAGTGTTGATTAACAATTTAAATAAATTCTAAAGCTTGACAGTGAAGTCTTGATTATAAATAAAAAAATATATAAAAAGTTATGAAAAAGCCTCAATTTATTTTTATTGCATGTTTATTCAATTAAAATAATTGAAGCGTTCAAAATTCTAAATATTAATAGGGTGTTCGCTTAATTAGCTTTAGATACCTATATCTGTAAACTTAAAACTTTAATTTAATCGACAACAAAGGGTATTACACTTTGGAATTTAAATAGTTAATCAAGTAGACAAAGTTCCTAAAAGCTAAGCCCTATATTAAGCCTGTTGTATTCAATATTGTAAGCCAGTCTAGGACCCTTTATAATTTAACCCTTTAATTTAATATCAAAAGTTGTCGCATTTTGAATTAATTTAAAATAATCATAGGAAACTTTAAATTATCTTGATGTATTACTAAGATATAATACACTGCCGAGCAAAAAATTTAGGTCACTTTAAATAATTTAAGAAATGGCAAATAATCTTAAAAATAAAACTAATCATGGGCATAGTAGGCGATGAAATTTATATTGTTGGATATGGATGCTATTTGTTATAGTTGGCGTCTGTCACATTCTGACACCTTATTTGCAACCCTTGTTAACAACAAAATTTAGCACTAATTACGAATTCATATTGCATTGATAATTTTTTAATTTTATTCTCTAAAACCGATCCGTTGTATGGTTTATTGTGTAACGTAACGTTTCATTGATATTTATTGTTTATTTACTGGTCCAAAATGCCTCTAGATCCTATTATTGTGGCACGAATTGTAGCGTTCATACAAGATGGTAGAGGACAACGTGAAACCGCCAGAATTGTTGGTAAGAGCCTCTGTGCTGTACAAAATGTGTACCAACGTTACCAGGAGAATGGTCTTATAACCAGACGACCCGGATCTGGCCGAAAAAGAGCCACTAGTCAAAGAGATGAAAGATTTTTGTTAATGTCAAGTTTGCGGTATAGAACAGCTTCTGCAGTTTCGCTACGTAATCAGCTTCAAGAGGTTAGAAACGTTAATGTTAGCGAATGAACAGTTAGAAGAAGGCTTCGTGCTAGTGGATTGTCTTGCAGAAGGATGGCTACTGGGCCAACATTGAACCGCCAGCATCGAATTGCAAGATTGAATTTTGCTCAAAATCACTTGTTATGGAACGATGATGACTGGAGCAAGGTACTCTTTACAGACGAGTCTCGTTTTTGCCTCAATGGACCAGACGGACGTCGAAAAGTATGAAGAAGACCTGAAGAAAGATACGCCCCCGCTTGTATTGACCATAGACGTAAATTTGGTGGTGGGTCTATTATGGTTTGGGGAGGTATTACTTCAGAAGCACGTACAGAATTGGTTTTAATAGAGAATGGCTCTCTAATTGCTCACAGATATGTAATAGAGGTCCTGGAAGATCATGTTGTACCTTTTATGGTCACTATGGACGAGCAAGGCATTTTTATGCACGATAATGCAAGGCCACACGCTGCCAGGATTGTCACTGAATATCTAGATGAGGTAGGAATTAGGCGGTTTGATTGGCCAGCATGTAGTCCAGATATGAACCCCATCGAACATGTCTGGGATGAGTTAGGGAAGCGTATTCGAAGGCATACACCAGCCCCAAGAACTACCCAGGAGCTAAGAGAGTTCCTATTGCAGAAGTGGAATAACATGGATCAGAATGTAATCCTTAATTTAATTCAGAGTATGCCTCGTCGCATGCAAGCGGTCATTAATGCAATTGTTATCATTTTTTATTATCAATTTTTTAATAATGTTAAGTTTTATTCCTTTATTTCGTTCCCAATAACAATATTCGAACTTCGTTTAAAATGTAAAGTCACGGTTTTTCAAGAATAAATCATAAAAAAAATTAAGTATGTTGTCTGATTCCATGTTTAAATGCTACAAAAATGCAGTAAATAAATTTACAATTTGCAAATATAAGGTGATACATTTAATTTTTTAAATTGTTTGCAATTTTTTAAACAATTTAAAGTGACCTAAATTTTTTGCACGGCAGTGTATAATATATAACCTAGTTTTCGTTACCAGGTGAGGATTTTTTTCTAAAATTTCACATAATATAACCTGATTTTATTAAGCTCTTTATTGTGTAGTATTGTATATGTTGATATTTAAATATTTTATGGATTATAAAATAATTTTTGTATAAACATATCGCGACATATCCTCTTTTGGTTAAAGAGTCTGTCGCAACACCCCTTACCTGAGCCCAGTAGGGTGCTAATAAAAGAGCAATAAAAGAGACCTTTTCGCCTACCCTCACCGCATGTGGTTGTATGAATTCACGATTTTACAATCTATTGTTTATATTTAACAAATATATGTGTTTAATTTTTTATAAATAAAAATAAATAAATATCAGAAACGTAAAGATATTTTTTTCTGATTTCAACCATATATAATACTTACGGAAAATTTTGTAGTTTACAGTTATGTCAGCAAAATATTCTAAATTACACTGAGAAACAAACAAGAAATAATCTCATAATGTGGTACAAAAATACCCAATGATTATTAAATTTAAATCCAAAACAGCAAGGGATAATCTCATAATGAGGTGTTGAAAATAGATAAACTTTAACAGTTCCAATAACAATCAGATTGAAAGAGATTTACACTAATTAAAATCCTATTGCATTACAAAACATCGTAATGTTTTTTTTAATATCAATTTGTATTGTTGGGTAATAACAGAAAATATATAAAATGTTAGCCATTATTCACAAACAATTATTTGTGTCTTGTTTTACGTACGGTATACATCATCCTATTGATTGTTCGGTAGTGATAAAAGATATATGTGTTTGTGTATGATGGAATTCCTCCGCAGTTCTACAGCTTTTAAGAATCACATAAAGGAAGTGGGTTTGGTAAATTTTTTGATAGTACATGGATTTGTTTCACGTTCCAGGACATGTGTGTGTGGGAATAGAATCGGTGATGGGTATATTTATGACTATTAATAGTATTAATATTAATTGACAAGTCCTGTTAGATACAGGCACTAAAGGTATTTGATGTTATATTGGGTGTTGTTTGTTTCTCAGTGTAATTTAGAATATTTTGGTGTCATATCTGTAAACTAGAAAATTTTCCGTAAGTATTATATATGGTTGAAATCAGAAAAAAAATATCTTTACGTTTCTGATATTTATTTATTTTAATTTATAAAAAATTAAACACATATATTTGTTAAATATAAACAATAGATTGTAAAATCATGAATTCATACAACCACATGCGGTGAGGGTAGGCGAAAAGGTCTCTTTTATTGCTCTTTTATTAGCACCCTACTGGGCTCAGGTAAGGGGTGTTGCGACAGACTCTTTAACCCCTCTTTTTAGTCCAGTCCACCGAGTTATCAATATCCTTGAAATTTTAACAATAGTTGGAAATCTACCCTATGTCGTATTTTCCCCTGGGGGTAAATCCCACCCCTTCTTGGGGGTAAGCATTTTATATCAAAAATAACTCTTTAAATGGATAGAGGGACACATTTAAAACAAAAAATTTTCTATAGATTACCTTTTTTTAAATGCATATTTTATGACTTACTCGGGATTGAAATTCGTAAAAACACGTTTTTAATCGGTTTTTCATGAGTAACTAAAATATAAAAAAAAAATTGTTGTCTGTAAAGTCGGTTTGATAGTTGAACGTGACAACGTCATAAGAAAATACTGAAGGAATGATACAATTATAAAAATTTTTCATAAAATTCTTCGTTCAGAAAATCATGTTAAATTTACAAAATACTTAAATAAAATTAATTGTTTAAATTTTGATTTTATTATTTTATAATAATAAATTTTGTATTGACAGTATTACTTTCAGCAAGTTAACTGAAAAAAATACAACTGTCAAATGGTATCGTACCTACCTGCTTATTAGATCTTATTTAATACATTATGAAATATATTTTACTTAGATACTTCTTAATCACATTTTTCATAAAAGTTCTCTTGATTTATACATATTTTACACAAAAACTCTAAATAGTCACCGTAATTCAATTTTATTTAATTCAATCACAAATGACAGTAATGTCAAATAATTTTATTACAATAAAGGACGGAACGCAATCAATCAGAATACGTTTACAGATCAAGGAAACTGCGTTCGTAAAATATTTAAATAATTTATATCTAGAACACTTTGACAGAGTAATTTAGTAAAACTTTTTAAGAATCTTGAACGGAGCAAGGTAACGCCTCATTTTTTGGTGCGTGCAGCCGGCTCCATCGAATTATAAGATAAAATGAAGTTTATGGAAAAACTAGGAAATTAGTTTTTTTAGTTTTATTGTTGACCCAATGCAAACATAAGTCCTATTAGAGCTTGAAATTGTTATTCGAACGAAAACTCTTGATTGGGTATCAGGAAAACAGTCAGTATAACGAAGAAAATGCATTTAACTTTTTTTAAAGAACATTAAAAAAGTTTTAAAATGTTGTAATACATTCTAGGCTGAAAACTAAAAGAGTTATGATAAAAATAAGATTCTTTTTTTTTAACACAATGACAGCCTTAATATTACTACTCTAACTGTAATCAAAGGGTTATTCATACATTATTTACTTTATTTGTGTATTGGCAGATGTATCCAGTAGTGTAGACGAGTAAGAATTTTTTATTCTGGAAAAAATTATGGTTATGGAAGAAAAGTATTTTTCAATTTTTTTAAAACTTTCGACTTTTGTATCAAAATAACTGAAAACTTTCAAAGATACATAAAAACTACTAAAAAAGCAAAAAGTTGCCGCACTTTAAACGGCATCTTTTGAAAAATGAAAGGCTATAGAAATTTTAAAATTTTATATGTTTATGGGCTATAATAGTCCTTACAAAATGAGCTTTTGACTAACCTGATTGCTTAAAAAATAACTGAGGTATAGCCAAAAGACAAAACATATTTTTTTTAATTTCCATTTTAGATATATTGCATGTATACGAATTCAAAGGATGAAAAGCAACATCGTACATCTTGTTTTATCTGCTCTGGTAATAGGAGGACACGTTCATTTATTTTTTTGTAACAAGGGATAATTGATAAGGGTTAAAAAAAATGGAAAAAAAAAAGTTTTGAGTTAAACGTGATAAAAAGATATCCATTTAATATAAATAAACTATCACACTGTATAAGTAGGACAGTAAACAATTTTTATTTCATCCTGTCCGGTAAATACACTTCCCTATAATCAATTTGGCGCCGGTAAGTAAAACATTACGGTATCAGGTACTGTAATGTGTTGCCTAGCAACGCTGCTCTGATTGCTTAAGGGAAGACAATTACTTTTAATTTTTGACATTTAAAAATACTATAATGACTATAAAATAAAAATAAAATAATTAATTACTTACTTTTACATCCATATTTAAAAGGAAGTCAATGTTATTCAATTTTATATTAACAATTAAACCTTAATAATAAAAAAATTATTTGACAGTGACAGATCGCTTTCAAGGTAATTTGACATAACTAATCAAGTTACGAACTATTTTTAGTCAAGTTACGAACTACTGTTAACATTTTTATAAATTTATTAATTTATAAAAACAGGATGAAATAAAATATAATACGATACATGGTCGTTAGGTGTTATTACAGTCCTCGTTTTCATTTCCAAACTCGGCTCCTACGTCGCCACGTCCGTAAACTAACTCGTACTGTAATAAGTCACCTACCGACCTTGTAACGTATAATACTATTTCAATTTTTTTTGGATGGTTATAAGGGTTAAAATTAGAAATATGAAAAATTTTAGTTTAATACGATAAAATTATTTTTATTCAATTTTTTATTAACCAAAAGTGTTGTATAAGGAACAAAATAAGTGAAAAAGGGTTGAAAAATAATAAATAGTATATTGAAGTATCAAAAAACTTTAATTCTAGATCTACAAATGTTTTTCAAATTATTACATGCTTCATTTTCCAATTTCATTAGTTTAAAAAAACGGTAACAAGCACATATCGGCATAGAGTAGATTTTAATGTGGAGGTTAAGTAGAGCTTATTTCCAAAATTCTGTAAAAATTGATCTGTCTTCAAATAATTTGGAGTATACACCTCATTTTTTTTACCTTGTTATACTGGACGATTTACAGTATTAACTTTTTTCACACAAATCTATTTACAATAAGTAACCGTTATAATATTTTCTACCACTAAATGATGTGATTTGTATGAATATGTAGTTAAAAAAGTATGTTAGACAAAAAATAACTAGGTTGAGTGAAAACTATGAAAATTCTAGAGTTTTTACAGTAATCGTAAAGTGCTACACAGGCACCAGTTAGACAAAGAGAAAGTAAAAATAACGAAAAAGTTACATATAGTTTGTAACTTTATCAATGTGCTATTATTAGATTGAAACGGATGTGTAAAGTTTTGGTTTATGCATTTAACCGTTCACTTCTCTTCTATTAAGAACCTACTTTTTCTATTGATTCAAAGTGTTCTGCGTTTTAACTATGAGAGAAAGCTTACAAACTTTCCACTGCTGTCGCTAATTTACAATTTGTTTTGAGTGTTTTTACGCTTACATTTTATATTCTATTTTATTTAATAATAGTGATCCACGATCATGCGGATTACATGTGAGTAGTTCAATGAATCTTGAATACCGCACGTTTACATTTGGCTTTTTTATTATTCCAAAAATAAAAATTATCACATTCGCGTGGACCATAAAACATATCAACTTAAAAAGGTTACAACGTTCTTTTGTCTCTTATTATTTATTATTGGATTAAAATTAAGAAATTAATTTTATAATATTTAGATAACATTACTGTGTATACCTACTAACCGACCTATCCCAATTTTTGATGTGAAACATCTATAGCCGCACGCAAAACCGATTTCTGGCGTGGCGACGTAACGCAAAAAACCTAACACGACTCTGCCTACTATCTATTCGATATACAGGGTGTTAGTGAATAAGTGCGACAAATTTTAGGGGGTGATTCTACATAAAAAAATAATTACAGTTTGCCGTATAACTTTTGTCCGCAAATACTTTGTTTTCGAGATACAGGGTGTTAAAGTTTTTGTTTTGAAGGAAAAAATGGACACTGAGATATTTCAAACTAAAAATAATTTTGGAAATCCTCGTTTAATTTGTGCCAAAATATCCCTTTTATCTTTTTGTCGTATGGGGCGCCGTTTTTATGCAAAAAAATAAAACATCTTAACGCGCACTTTTCATTACAAAGTAATAAAAAAGATGATAAGGATATTTTGACACAAATTAAACGAGGATTTCGAAAATGATTTTTAGTTTGGAATATCTCAATGGCGAACCATTTTTTCCTTCAATAACAGTGAGATCATTACCCGTATGTGCGCCAATGATCAATATAAAATTTTTAATTGCATGTCAACCAATTTGCAATAACTACCTCTTAACAACCACCAAATTTCATTTGAATATCTTTACCGGTTTCAGAGCAATACATAAATAGTTAGTTTTTAAGAAAAACTTTAACACCCCCCCGTATTTTGGAAACGAAGAATTTGCGGACAAATGTTATACAGCAAACTGTCATTATTTTTTCATGCAGAATCACCCCCTGAAGTTTTTCGCACTTATTCACTAACACCCTGTATATAAAAATGAATGTTTGTCTGTATGTTATCGATGAACTCAAAAACTACTGGACCGATTATTATGAAAATTGGTATATATTGTATTTTTCCACGGAGAAGGTTTGTATAATATGCTCATTGATGCCACTCGCCACCAGGTGGCGCTGCAGAGTAGCAACTTCTGGCCCGTTCCACCGATTGTTATGAAAATTGGTATGTAAATGTATTTTTATAAATATTTCAGAACCCAACAATCATCACAGGCGTCACAAAATATTATTGAAGTAAAACTTCTTTAGGCGCGACTAGGAGTAACTCAGATTTATTTTCTGACGGAAGTAATTCTGACGTCAGAATCTGACGGAAGTAACGGTGTGACGTCAGCTATGGGAGGAGCTTACAAACCTTTTTGAAGTAAAACTTTTATGGTAATCTTGTAATTAATTTTCAAATTTTTTAGAATTTTCAAAATTTTCAGAATTTTTAAGATTTTCAAAATTTTCAAAATTTTCAAAATTTTTAAATTTTTCAAGGTTCACTTCAATCGCGCGCACACTCTTTTTTTTTTATTGAATACTGCATATTACTTTTACAAAATAATGTCGATGTTTCACATCTGCCAGGCGTCACGTGACGGCTCACATTTTTTTTACTATTTGTATGTAGTCGAACAAGATAAAGGTAATACAATAATTTGTCAAAAAGGTTATCTGAAAACATATTCATTTAATTAAAAAAATGCGTGCGGGAAAAGAAAGAGATATTTCCTGAATTAAAATGCGTGCGGGAAAGTGTAGTTTTACGCATGCTTGTAGAAAAAGCCTATACCGTTCGGACTATTGGTACTTCGTTGTTATATCAATGAATTAACTTACACCGCCATCTATTATTGATTCATAGAATTAGATAAATAGATAAAGATACACTATTATGAGTACATATTATACAGAAAGAAATAATTAAAAAAACATTTTATGTTGCCAACATAATGTTGGACTAAATAAAGAATCTAAACCATTCTCGAATCGATTTGAACACACGCAAAAAAATCGGTTCAGTCACACACACACACGCGCGCGCAAAATAGATTTTTATGTATAAAGATATAACGTTGGTCACATTTTTTCCCTACTATATAAGAACCGTATTTTATAAAAAAAATCAAAGTAAATAAAAATTAAATCCAAGAAATATTTTTATATAACATTTATTGATTCTAATTATTTTTCACTTAAATTAAAATTATAAATTCTCCTTTCTAAAGTGATTATCTGCTTATAAACAGGTGCTATATCGATATTATTTATAAATGTATAATACTGGGATGGTCTAGTGAGATTAAATCTATCAGTGATATATTTTCTAACTTTATCACGTGATAATTCGAGTAAAGACGGAACAAGAGGTATTTTTTCCAAAATTTTCAAAAATTGTTTATCCTCACAAAGATACCGTGTGAGGAGTTGAACTAAATAAGGATTTATAGAATATTCCAATGATTTAATTGAGGATTTTATATGTTCAAAGTCTCTAGGTGAATAGAAACTTATTTCTCTACAGATCGTTTCCATATCGCTACTTATATCATAAATATATAAAGGTATAATCCAACCTAACGAAATAGCACAATCCGTTTTCTCAATACTATAATCCATATATAAAAAATATTTAAATAAATCACAATGTCCGAAATAAACATAAACTTGAAGAATAGATGGTAGGAGGAATCTACAATTATATTGTAACAAAACACATGTAAGTTTTGTTAATTGTTCAACTCCACAAGTGTAAGCACATTTCTCAATTAAATCAATAAAAGATAATTGACAGTTAAAACAATTAGCTAACAACTCTAATTTTGAATCATTAGAATATTCTAATATTATATCAATATAATTTAAAATATTACCATCCACGAATTCATCCAATAAATTTGAATTTTCTAACTCTTCATTAGGTATTCGTTTCCATATAGTTTCGAATATTGAATATTTATCTATCATAAAATAATTCATAAAATAATATTTTAAAGTGCTGCGATTCACTTCAGCACCTCTAGCGAGAATTTCTTCAACATAAGGACTACGATAATTAAGAGCTAATGTTAATATTGTATCCCCATATTTATTGCTAACATTAAAATCCTCGATATAATCAAATAACGCTGATTGTATTGAGATATTTTCAAATATTAACGATGTGATAAATGGTGTATGCCCTCTACAATTTTGTATTCCAGGATCGCAATTATAATAAAGGAGCATACAAACAGTTTCTAAATTTTCTTTAATTACTGCAACCTCAAGTGGTGTAACTCCACCTGAACCTTGCTTATTTATATCAGCACCATTCTCTATTAAAAGTTTAGTTATTTCTGGATTAGAAACAGCTAAATGAATTGGTGTTAATCCCCCCCAATCTGAAAAGTTAACAGTTGCTCCTGATTTTATTAAACTTTTACATATTTCTAACTCATTATTTTCACAAGCGGTGAAAAGTGGTGTTCGCTGGCGCCGTAACAAATTTTGAGCATCGACCCATACTGAATCTTGTGCCAGTAAAAAGTCCAAACTTTTTAATCTGAAATATAAATTTTCATTAGAATGTGAAATATCTGTTATATATATATATATATATATATATATATATATATATATATATATATATATATATATATATATATATATATATATACAGGGTGTCCCAGAATTAAGTACGGAAACTTCGTATACGTATTCCTTGATGACAAATAAGTAGGGTCTTTCCTATAAAAAAAATTTTTTTAGAGACTCCTGTCAGAGTTATAACCCTTTAAAGAGGGGTGGTAAAATACGGTTTTAATTTAATATCTTCTGATTGGTCCAAGATAAAAAATTAAAAATTTGGGTGAACATCATTTTTATAAAGACTCATTTTGCCTGCCACTTTTCACCTGCCCTACCCCATTCTAAGGGTGCAAATCAAGGAACCCCTCTTAATATTTTTTTTGTAACTTTTTTAGCAATTAATATTTGCAATAACAAAAAATTATTTTAGGAAGTTTTGATTATTTAGAAACTTTTTTGTTCCTTGTCGTTTTTTGCGAAATCGTTTCGGTTTGGAGTAAAAAAATAAAAAGTAGGACCATGTCAATTGAGTATTGTGTATCGCGATCAAGTAGCGCACATTTTACCACCCCTCTTTAAAGAGTTATAACTCTGACAGGAGTCTCTAAAAAAATTTTTTTTATAGGAAAGACTCTACTTATTTGTCATCAAGGAATACGTATACGAAGTTTCCGTAGTTAATTCTGGGACACCCTATATATATATATATATATATATATATATATATATATATATATAAAGAGATGTAAGAGATGATACAAACGTATCTAGTACCGTGCTGTCAATAATAAATCCAGTTTTAAACTGGATTGGTGTTTGGTTAGTTTTCTAACTCAAGACACCGGTAGATGCTGCGAAATAGGAGTATAAGGATATTAATCAGCCCATACAGGGCTTCATTAGTGACTGAAGAGACATAACCTATACTACACTGATGAGCTCAAAAAAACAGCGAAACACGGTGTCTGTAGTTGGTTTTGCCCCTGTATGGGCTGATTAATATCCTTATACTCCTATTTCGCAGCATCTACCGGTGTCTTGAATTAGGAAATCTAACCAAACACCAATCCAGTTTAAAACTGAATTTATTATTGACAGCACGGCACTAGATACGTTTGTATCATCTCTTACATCTTGTTATATAAGACTGTCACAAACGCTCTGTTTGTTTTATGTTATTACCTTGCCGAAGGTACTTTTAAGATGCAAAACGACTGTCGTAGTTCCATTTTTGGAGTAAAGATGGGGCCACTTGCGAATGGTTTCTACTTTCGCAAGTTTACATCTATAAGGATTTAGTCGATTCATACAGCGGATATTTATTTCTTTATTCGGGGATCTTTTTGCCACTAAAACAAACTTATAAAAAATATAAATCAATATTTTGAAAATGACCCTTGTTTATTGATCTTGATAGATATGTCAAATTTGTCAAGGGTCGTCTTTTAAAACTGAAAATGCCTAACAATAATGAAAATAATTTGTTTAAAAATAATTCTGAGCTTTCGACAACCAGATCGGTTGTCGTTTTCAAAGATAAAAAAAAATCTAAACTGCGTAAAGAAGTATAGATTAAAAAAAATTTTATCTTTGAAAACGACAACCGATCTGGTTGTCGAAAGCTCAGAATTATTTTTAAACAAATTATTTTTAATTTTGTTAGGCATTTTCAGTTTTAAAAGACGACCCTTGACAAATTTGACACATCTATCAAGATCAATAAGCAAGGGTCATTTTCAAAATATTGATTTATATTTTTTATAAGTTTGTTTTAGTGGCAAAAAGATCCCCGAATAAAGAAATAAATAGACATACAGGGGATGTCTCTTCATTAGTGACTGAAGAGACATAACCTATACTACACTGATGAGCTCAAAAAAAGACCGAAACACGGTGTCTGTAGTTGGTTTTGCCCCTGTATGGGCTGATTAATATCCTTATACTCCTATTTCGCAGCATCTACTGGTGTCTTGAGTTAGAAAATCTAACCAAACCAGTTTAAAACTGGATTTATTATTGACAGCACCGCACTAGATACGTTTATATCATCTCTTACATCTTGTTATATAAGACTGTCACAAACGCTCTGTTCGTTATATATATATATATATATATATATATATATATATATATATATATATATATATATATGGATTTTTCTTTATGGTGCATGTTCCTTCAATGGAATGTTGGAACGTGATCCATTATTTGTAAATTGGTTGTCTAGATTAAGTATTTTTGTATTTTGATTGTTTTTGTTTAGATTATAAATTGTTTTGGTTTTTGTTATGAGGAGGATGATAGATTGTCATTGAATTGAAAAAGGGTTGTCATTAATAAAAAAATTACAAAGATATTTTATTTGAAAGGTGAATAAAAAAATATAAGAATTATTGGAAAGATAAAAATAAAGCAGGAGCAAACAGAAATAGAAACCAGAACTGGGAAGGTATAAGAGCTGAGAGAAATAGTCGAGGTAACAAGTTAGGAGCAGAAAGAACGAGATAGAAGGTATAGAACAACAGAAAAAAAGAGCTAACAAATAGAGGAGTAGATAGAAGAACAGGCAAAGGAAGAAAATTTAGAACATATTTTTTGTATATTTTATAATCAAGGTGCAAAATCATTTTTTTTATTTATTTTTGTTGTATTGTATTGAAGGAGGGTGTTCCAGAAGGATTTATTATGAGATTTATCTGTAGAGTGTTTATATTGAAATTTATATATAAGAAAAAACGAGTGGAACTAGTTGAATTTCGATGAAATCAAAGTTATTCATAATATTTATAGAAACTGGTTTTTGGTCCTAGAACCAATCATTGACAGGTTTTAAATTAATCTCACGACTAATTTTCTTGAAAAAGAAGAAGAACTGACTTCACATCCTATCTTCAACTGTTTTTTTTTCATTTTTTATGTTAGTTGTTTTGTCGATGTTTTTAAAGGGTTTCTTTTTGTTTTTTTTAAGAGACGTGTGCAAGAAATCTGAAACACTGCGCGCATATAAAATTGTATAAAATAGCGAAAAACATTAGGGTTAAAGTGCTATTTAAACTGTTAGTTTGTAGCAATATAAATATAAGTACACGTATTAATTTCCTATTTCCAAATATACACACTTAAAAGTAAAGATCTCTATCAGATAACTGGGGAAAAATTAAATGAGAAATATGAGATTGTATCTTTTACTAATAAGTTTCTTAATTATTTTATACTAACTTATTTTTCATTACAGCTACATGCAGGGGTGTATTTCCATACATATCAGTACTGTTGAGAGCATAATCCATCATACACCTGTATTTATTCAATAAATCAATATCCTCTTCTAATACAGCAATTATTAATAATGATAATCCTTCTTGGTCTTCGTAAAGTTCTGGAGAACTCAAATAAGCAATATGCTGTAAAATAAGCTTGTTAGAAAAAAATCTGTCTTAAAAAGTGCATTTACTAGGTATCAGTTAATTTTGTATTTTAACAATTAGTTAAATTTATTATAAGAAACTAATGAAATAATGTCTTTAGAGTATAATTTAGAGTTAGATATCGTAATTTAAATCCTACAATTTAGCTTAACTTGGTAATATGACTGATATTTTTAATTTAGAAAAGTTTACACTCTTAAACATACCTGACAGTCCTGACACGCCATTTCTTTTAAAATTAAAATATTTATGATATATTTATAAGTTTTGGCAGAAATATTTCAATATATTAGTTTAAGTTACTTGATGTGTGTACGTAAAATTGATCAAATTTAGTTTGCAATCTGTGAAACTATATAAACAATTATCGGTTTTTTAGTGAAATTTAAAAAAACTGGTAGTGATAAACTAAAGGTATTAGTTCGGGAGCAATAATGGTTATTTGTAGCATTTGTACAGTTTCGATTACAAATAAAACGCCTGGGCTTAATTGTGCCGGTTTGTGTTCAAAATCTTTTTTTGATAAAATTATAATAATTTTCTTTAAATATTATTATTGTTTTAAACAATAGGTGCAGTTGCTTACCAAAAATATGTAATTAAGAAAAAAAAATGAAGTTGATACCCAAATATTTAAAGTCAATAAAACATATATAGTGCAAGTATGAATTTCCAAACAAAATAAAAAAATAGGAAAACCTAAAATCAAGTTTGTTTATTATCTCATTATATTTCAATTAATTTGTTATCTGTATGTTAAGTATGTTCTGGTTTCTAGTAAACTCTTTTCAAATTTAGATTAAACCCATACGCAAGCATATATTAATATTTCGTGGCGATAAGGGTCTATTTCAAGATTTCGATAATTAATAAAATCACGGAAACAGATAATTGTTTATATTATTTAATATTGATAATGTTACTGCAGTAGTAATATCGATATTTTGTCATCATCGTTCATCGATAGTTATAGAATTCTTCAATTTGTAAAAATTATGGATAACAATAACACTAACAACATGTCAACAAACCTAAATATAAACAAAGCAAGTAAAGGAAAAAGAAATCTAAAGCGAAAAGCAATTTTCTCTATGTGTAACTGACATTTAAATTGATCATGACTCCAGAATTTTATAAAGTGTAATAAAAAAACAGTTTTATATCACAAGTATTCAAAAATGATCCAAACTTTCTTTGGTATAGCTGGTAAAGCTCATTTTCTACCATTTTACAAAATACCATTTAAATTTAAGACCAAAAATCATGAACAGCGAGGATCTGCGACAGATTATGGACGCAAATTTTAGAACAACGTGCCACGAACTTGCAGAAATGTTCAGTGTGAGTCCTGAAACTATTCTTTTGCATCTTCATAAGCTAGGAAAGACATGGAAGTTAAGTGAATTGACAAATAATAACAAATTAAGTCGTCTCACTATTTGTTTAGCAAACATTTCACGCAACGATAATGAACCATTTCTTAATCAACGAAGAATGGATCAGTTGTGTGTTTGGTGAACAGCAACTGGAATTATGAGTTTTTGGAAAGGGGTCAAACCATCACTGCTTACTTGTATTATGCGCAGCTGCAACAAGTACAAGTAGCACTCATCCAGAAACAGCCTTTTTGATTAATCGAAAGAAAGTGATATCCTTGCAAGATAACGTCAAGCTTCATAAGAGCGACCCGAGAAAAAATTTCTGAACTCGGCTGGGAAACGTTTCCACATTCGCCATATTCTCTCGACATTTCGCCAAATGATTATAACTTTTTTTTTTCTCTTGACAAGTGTATGAGACACAAGAGAGTTCACAACTCGAGATGGTGTAATAAATACAGTCCACCAATTTTATGACTTCAAATCCAAATCCAACGTTGACAAAATGTCATTTAGTTTGATGGTAATTACTTCGATGAATGACTATAGTGTCTTATTGTTTCCCATTTTATAACCAACACCACACGAATTTATTTGGATATCCGATAGTTGTTAAACTAAATAATAAATCATTATAGAATATTAATCGCTTTTTACTGGTTAATAATAAAAAAAAAAAGCTAAATAATGAAGATTTGATGTTCTATGTATTTCAGTAACAAGTGGGTCAATACAAAACTGAGGTTTTGATATTCGTTTCGGTGGGTAACGAAGCGGGTAGATCGACCGACATAGACAGACCACGGTAATGAGAATGAGAAGAAACGAAAGAGAAGCCAGACGTATCGATCTGAGCCTCCCAAGTTCAAAGTTACTTTAATGGATCTCTAGAAATTCTATTTGATAAATGTTTTCCATGTACAAAAATAAAGGCAAATGAAACCCTTCACCAAAGTATACACGGAGGAATTTTTTAAATGAAAATATTTATTTGTATACATATACATACATAAAATTTATAGCACACAGGATTACAGATTTAAAGTAAATAATTCGGAGAATTTATTCACATAAATACAAATTTAAAAATACACTTCTCTTATACAAATGTTGGTGAAGTAGGTACTATAAAAAGATATTCATTTCTCGGCCAAGATTCTATCCCATTCAACTTGTGAACAGTACCATTAAATTAAAGATTACGTTAAACCAAAATGAAGATTTCAGATTAACGGATTTTATAGAAAGAACTATATTGAAATCAATGTGTTTTTATCTACACCATGCTAACTTATTTTTGTGGATTAAGATAACAAACAAAAAAATGGAAATAATACCTACAATAATTTCATCAACATAGAAAAATCACTTCGATTGATGAATAATTGAAACCAACATATTTTATTTATCAGGGAAGCTGTATTTACTAATGTGGTGAACAAAAACTACAAATTAAATCTTTATAAATTATTATAACTAATTTTAAGTACTTTTTTGTACAAATTAACAAGTTTATCATGTTAATCTATGTGGGAATTTGAAGTAGAAAAGTAATAAATACTATCTAAAATAATAAGAAAGATATTTATTAAAATTGCATTAAAAAATACGACGCACTTATATTTTTACTGTGGAGAGATAAATAAACAACATAATGTAAATAGTGCAAATACCGCCTCTGTTTTCTAAAAATATTTTTGTTTAACTATTATTAGCTATATAATATTATGACATATATATTTATGAACGCAGATATTCGTCAATATTATGAAGCCGGGAAAAGTAAAAGAGTTATGGGTAGATTTTAATACAATGATAGGTCTCCTAAAACATAAACAAACTAATTCAACTAAAAGTTGATATATTGTCACAAGAATTAGTGAATTATTGCCTAATCTATACTAATATTATAAAGCTGAAGAGTTTGTTTGTTTGTTTGTTTGAACGCGCTAATCTCAGGAACTACTGGTTCGAATTGAAAAATTCTTTTTGTGTTGAATAGACCGTTTATCGAGGAAGGCTTAGGCTATATAACTTCACGATGCAACTATTAGGGGCGAAAAAGTAATGGAAAATGTGAAAAAAACGGGAAAAATTATTGATTCTTGACGGCTTTCATTGCGTGCGCTGCGAAAACGGTTCAAGATACCAAAAATATATGTATGAAAGAATTATTCCTCTTGACATGATCTAAAGTATATGTATATCTTTTAAGATCAACTCACTAGAACCGTTTTTATGGTAATCAAATTTGGTCGAAATTAATGCATTATTTGTTAAGAGTTGTATCAACGTAATAATATTAATCTTTATCCAAATAAATGTGTTGTTGATTAAGAGTATTTAATTGTGAACATCACTAAATTTCAATGAACATCTTAGAAGATATTACAATTTTAAAATAACTAGGACGCCACCGTAAGGCAGTTATTATCTCATATATTTAAACGAGAATTTCTTACTAAATTAAGTACTATAAAGCCACCGTACGGTGGTGCCGTGGATATCTTATATTAAATATCTAATAGAAAAAAATCATTGAAAACAAAAAAAGCAAAATGGTAAAAATTTGAAAAAATGAAAAATGGAAAAAAAGACACGACAGTGTTATGCGGTACAAAGACAAAGTCCGCCGGAACAGCTAGTTCTTCCATATATAGAATTACTTTATATATTTTCTACAAATTTTTGGGTCTCTGTTGCCACTGTTGTTTGTTGAACAAGCTGTTGCAAGTTTATATTAATAATGATATTGAATATTAAATCTAGAAATGCCTAAAAGATCAGTAATCGTTTTTAATATACAATATACAAAGTGTTTCAAAAAAGAAATCAATATGTATGAGGTCTGTCCCAAAAGTATCCGCGACCTGCCCCTATTTTTTGGCGCTTGGCTTATTGTTCGTCATTTGGTTGATGACAACCTTCGAATTAGTCCCCATTTGATTCAACAACACACTTCCACTTCTCAAAACAGTCTTCTTGTCGTCTTGTCAATCGAGGAAACAACTAAAAATCGGAAGGAACTATGTCGAGACTGTATGGAGACTGCTGAAACTATACAACACTTTTGATAAATACTGCTGTACAAGCTTTAATGTATGCAGGTAGAATACTTTTGGGACAGATCTCGTAATATAGATTGTAGATTATGAATGAGGTGGATTGGCCCGGTGATCTCACTATACTGCGATTTAAAAGATCTTTTGTGTATACCCTAGATCTAATCATAAGACCATTAGGTATGACTTTTAAGAAAAGTCTATTATCTGCTCAGGATGAAGAAGTGTAAACGGATCAAGCTCTAAAATATTTATGTTCTGCCGTTTCATCTGCAAACTCACAGAATCTTCATGTTCCAGTGTCCACTTTTCCAATTTTACAGAGATGATAATTTAGTGAACAGGGTTTTGGGAGAACTTCGGCGATTACACACATTCCTGAAGCTCCAAGAGTAATTTAGAGTAGCGCAGTGAAGGCCATATTAACCTTTTTGTTGGTCTTTGGTGTGGATTGTTTTTCTAGTAGGCTGGCCTAAGTTCCTTTTTCCAATTACGAATTTTATTCATATTGCAGCATTTTTAGATGCCATAGAAAAGATCAGGTCTGATAGAACGAGTCCTAGTTCCTATTACTATTCCTACTACTATTCCATAGTAATAATAATTCTTCAAGAATTAATGAACTATTATAATAATGGAAATATATTACATCAGAGCTTACAACATCTATTTCAAATCTTACTTAAAAGATCTTCATGTATTATACTATTATAATAAATAATTATAGCTCCTAATATTTGTTTAATATACTATTCATCCTCCAATCAAGTGGCATTGAACTCTTTGATGAATATATTTTTCACATAACAAATACATTAATGTAAGTGGCTATCTTGAAACCATGAACTTTAGGCTATAAATACGTATTAATCTTGTATGCACAACACTAACCTATGTCAACATAATATCTTACAACTATACTTGTTAATGATTGAATTTGATGACAAAATTTTAATTTACTGCTTTTCTCTTGATAACTTACTGGATGTTTTTTCACATTGATTTGACCTAAGTAATCTAGCCGATAGAGTTGTTTGTTTTAAGTTTTTTTGACATTATGCAACTTTATACACGATTATTAGGTATTTTATGTTAATTTAATTCACATAAACCAGCCAAATTCTGTTAAACTAAGTATTTTAAAACAGTAATTTTTTACATTTTTCAGTGAGGTTTATCGCAACAGCAATGTTTCACTGAAGTGGTTTCTGTGACCACGCCAGTCAACTTATTCTCACTGGTATTGCCAATATCAACGTAGTCTCTCCAGTCTCAGCGACGAATCTAGGCTACGAAAACACGTTTAACATTATCTGTAATCCAAATATGCGATCGATTAATTTCATCTGATTTTCAGTTTTAAGGCTTGTAGGTACCTAGAACGATACTTGGTACGATTTTGCAAACTTAATGATTCTAAAACGATTCTGGGATCGTTATAAACCACGAGTTGGAAGTGTTGGAACAAACCTTGTATATGGGTTTATATTTTTCATTCTATATCAGATTTTGTATGGGGGATTAATATACGAAACTATTTTTTTATCTTTTAGGAAAGGGGACAGGGGTGACAAAACAGTGTTTTAACATTATAGTTATCTTAACTGATACATAAATTAACTTAAAAATGTAATTGCCCACTTTCAACTTTTTTGATGAGGTACTTGTGTTGTACACGGGCCTCAGTTTTTTCTTAATCTATCAAGAATTTTTTGTCAATCTGTATTTTCCAACTATTTCTAAAATAATTAATAATACTTATTTTAATCTTTCAAGGTTAATATTTCAACATTCAATAACTTAGACTGATTTATTCCTAATTAAAACAAAAAAACTTGACTGTAGTAAAGAAAAATTAAATCGTTATACTAATGATTCATACGATAACAATAAAATATAATAACTATTGTATTACGTATTTTAAAGATAGTGAGAACAATAATTTTTAAATAATATTCCATAACAAAAAGATAACATACCTAGATTTTTGTAGAAGTTGTATATAGGAAAAAGGTTTAATAATTTTTGTTTTTTTAAATAAAAAGAAGGTCATGTAATTGTAAAGAGGTACATACGAACAATACGTAAAATAAATTCCAATAAAATACGCACTGAACAATAGCAGACAAGAAAGACATACCTAACTGATACGTACAATAAAGGAGTGCATGTGCAGTACAATCATTTTATTAAACAGTAATCTGAAAATTAATTTGATTATCATTTCATGGCATAAAATCTAGCGTCAATTTGACTCCTATAAAGCAACTAACTAAAGTTAACAAATATGAACAACTAGCTGATATATTTTTTCATTTTCCGTGTTTTCAAATTTACACGATTTTGTCTGTTTTTTTTTTTGGTTTTGTCGTATGTATTATATTTTCTCCTTAGTTTCCACGTTTTTACTATTTTTTTCGTTGTATTTTGTAATTGTTCGATTAAATATATTAGATAACAACTGCGCCACCTTATGGAGCCATCATGGTACTTAAGTTAGAATTGCTCATTCAAATATAATGAGAAATCAACCGCGCCATCCTATAATAAATAATAACGTGTAATTATATAAGATATTAACTGCGCCACGTTGCGGTGGCGTCATAGTACTAAATTCGGTAAAAAATGCTCGTTTTAATATAGTACTTAAATTGGTAGGTATTTTCTTAGTTTTCATTTGCGTTTTGGAACGAAGTTCCCTTTCGGGCGTTACGAACAGTTACGACTGACGCTAGGAGCTAGCCAAAAAAAATTCATACCAAAAGTTGTCACGACACGACACGACACCTGCATGTTTCTCTCTCTCACAGACCAAAAAATAAATAGCTCTCTCTCCCTCTCTCTCATAGATAGATATATTACAATTAAAAAGACACTATTTTAAATTAAAAGAAAATGTACATTAAAAAGAAAATACTGTAGAAAAAAAATAATTACCTATAATAGTATTATATTTTATTTCATCCTGTTTTTATAAATTAATAAATTCATAAACATTTTAAAAATAGTTCGTAACTTGATTAGTTAGGTACCTACGTCAAATTACCTTAACTGTCAGTTACTGTCAAATATTTTAATTTTAAAATTTTGTTTTGGTTTTAAATTATAAAAAGTAATTCTAAAAAGATGTGTTATCTAAAGCTCTGGTATTGTATAAATGGACACTTTTGTTAAAAGAAACGAACTGTTGAAGATATTCAGGTGAAAATGGTGATAATCTATTTTGCTTTAAACAGTGTAGTGTCGCGACTTTGTTAAGTTTATACACGTTTTTTGTAGATAATAAATATTGAAATAATAGAAAATAATAACAAAAAAAAGTGTGAGGTGTCAAGGGACACCCGGATGGAACGAAGTTCCTTTCGATTAATTAGTGAAGGAATTCGTAATTTGTAAACACAACAGAGTGTTTATACATACATAAGCATTTATTATTGTCTGTATAAAATCTCTACTTACCTAACAGTTCGTTTCTTTTAACAAAAGTGTCCATTTATACAATACCAGAGCTTTAGATAACACATCTTTTTAGAATTACTTTTTATAATTTAAAACAGGAATTAACAATTCAATACAAAATTTTAAAATTAAAATATTTGACAGTAACTGACAGTTAAGGTAATTTGACGTAGGTACCTAAATAGTCAAGTTACGAACTATTTTTAAAATGTTTATGAATTTATTAATTTATAAAAACAGGATGAAATAAAATGTAATACTATTATAGTTAATTATTATTTTTTCTATAGTATTTTCTTTTTAATGTACATTTTCTTTTAATTTAAAATAGTGTCTTTTTAATTGTAATATATCTATCTATGAGAAAGAGGGAGAGAGAGTTATTTATTTTTTGGTCTGTGAGAGAGAGAAACATGCGTGTGTCGTGTCATAGTGTCGTGACAACTTTTGGTATGAATTTTTTTTGGCTAGCTCCTAGCGTTAGTCGTAACGCGCGAAAGGGAACTTCGTTCCATCCGGGTGTCCCTTGACACCTCACACTTTTTTTGTTATTCCATATCGGATGCGTTTTGGTTATAAAAGGCATAAAAAAGGTTTTACAAAAATTAAAGTTTGTGTCTTATTATCTCCGAAACATAAAATTCCAATTAAAAAATTTCCATCTTTGTTGAGAAAAAATTTTCAATATTTATAATGTCAAGACAAGTACAATGCAGAAAAGTTTCTGTAATGTTTTTTAAACTTCGTTAGAAGTTACTAATTTTGATGTATTATTTTAAGTAGAGTTTTTAATATAGATTAATTTAATGATAACGCAAATAATATGAAATTACAAATTCCTGTGGTTATCAAATTTTTAATTGATCCTCGCCTATAGGTATTATATTATTTTATTATTATTATCATAATTAGAGCACCAAAATATATCCGATGTGAGAGAATAAGAGCAACTACCATACACTTCAAACATACTACATTACAACCTGTTTTTAGTGAAAATTTAATTAATTGAGATCATGTATATTATTCAGATATGAATAGTATTGACGAGTTTTAAATGAATTTTGCAATTAAATACCTTTTCACTCCATATCATTTGACATCAAACAACTTTTCAATATCCTGTATTTATAATTGCAATAGAATAGAATAAATGGATTTATTACAATAATCTAATTTTACTTAAACAGAGCGATTAAATTAAAAATTAACACATATTTATAATAGTGTTATATTATTAGTATTAGAAACTAGTTAAAATTAAAAAAAAATGGTGATAAAAATAATAATTCACTAAAGTAAACTATACTAACAAATTATTACCAAAAGCAACTTTCTGCGAATGTCTTTTATAAGCTTCCTAGAAGGAATTCAGATCAATTTCTCTCAGTTTTTCGTAAATTCACTGGCTTAATTGTTCTTCATCTTGGACTTACCAGACTTTACAATAAACTTCCCAGTAAAACCTAAAAATCATCTATTGGGGGAGCCTGCCAAGTTTGGGAGTGTTTCGTTTTTGGGTGTTGTAAAAGCGATTTTTGTGTATCTCTGGAGTAATGGCCTGACGCTAGGTCTAACCAAGACATTTGAAGCAATTTAGAAAGGCAGTTATCAATATAAGTCTGATTATTCAAAGCTTCACCCCTTACCCTTCCCACAAAAGGGCGAGTTATGGTTACACCTCTGTTAGAAATTGCGTACCAGATTATATCTGCAAATTTCGCTTTTTTTTTGAATTTAGGTAATATTGTAAAGACATTCTTGGATAAAAACCATCGTTTGCTTTAGTTCTTGGTATACGAAGAAGTTGCGCTTGAGAGTATTTGTGGCACTTTCTATTCCTCCTTAATCCCATTGATATGACTCCTAGGAGATCCTTTTTGACGAGCCAGTTTCCTCAATGACATTCTAACCTGTAACCTCTGTACATGAAATGCACGTGGTTTTTCACTTTTTGGAAGATACAATGGATGCTATTCCTTGCTGGCGCTTTGGTATTGTCCGTATTCTGGAATAGTCGACAGATTTCAGCTTTGGGTACCCGCCCAACCAACTTGTAGATACTTTTTCTTAATTCTAATTTATACAACTTAAAGCAAAAACTTTAAAATACATAAATCTCAACTAAAAGTAAACAAAGTAAAAAAAATTGTTCCCAAAAACAACTTGTTAAAATTTTTGTGTCAAAACATTTAGGACGTACCTACGTATAAGTACCTATGTATTTAAAATATTTTTTAAATAGATTGCACTGAATTTGTTACAACTCGTAAAATATTTACAGTTCATTCAGAAAATTGTATATTTTATAATCCATATAAATATTTAAACAGAAATAAATTCGTAAAATAAAAGGCATTAATGTAATTTAAAAACTAGTTTAAATCAATATTTGCAAAGTACCTAATTGAAATAAAAATAAATATGTTTGCAATATAAAAATTAAAATTTCCTTCACAATAAAACCAATAAGGAAACAAAGTTCCATGTCATGACATTGGCAAATATTAAGTTTCTAGTTATTTCCGTTTTGATCATATCTCAATATAAAATGCCTTCTCCTTGCTAGTTGTTGTTGTGACTTAATCAAGTAATATTACGTAATAATCTTGAATTTGTGCGATTATATACATGTGGTTCACTTTTCGAATAAATTTTAAACGCTATTTTAGTTAGGACACCTTGAACCTGAATTTTTATAACCTTGTTATGATCAACAGAATAAATAATCTTAACTTTTTGAAAGTTGCATCATATATCTTAACTTGTTGAAACTTGTATTTGTATACAATTAATTGATCACAAAATAAAACAATAGAGGTAATTTTATCAATTGATTATTTACCTAAATCATAACTCCTGTAATTTATAAAGTTGAATCACCTGTTTTTAAAATTAACCATTATTTATTAGCTTATCTTTTATACGTACCTACTCTTTAATTGTTTTATTTTAAAGGCCTCCAATAAACAAAGAAAAATATTTTTTTAAATAACTTATGAGTAAATAATTCCGTTATAAAATGATATCTGTATTTTTCATATAGAGTATACTTTATTGTATTAGCTGTTTATTTTTACATATATCATTGTAAAAACAGTGTAAAAAATTATAAATTTAAAGAATTCTTCTATTTTATATAGAAGCTCAGTACTAAAAGTTAGTTGTCAGCAGTGATAAATTTGTAGGGGTTTTTTAGGGTCCCGTAGCCAAATGGCAAAAAACGGAACCCTTATAGATTCGTCATGTCTGTCTCTCTGTCTGTCTGTCTGTCTTATAGCAGCTCTTCTAGTCCTATCTTCCTTAGAAAGTTTAGGATATCATTGGGTTTTAAGTTAGGTAATTCTTCCCTTTCTATTTCGCATGAACCTAGGTATTTGACCCTAGAAGTACTTAATGCGATCCATTCTGGGAGTATGTGTATTGAGGTTTCATTCTCTACCTAACAGAATCTGCAGTTTGCTTCATCTACTAATCCTAGTTTCTTCATGTGTCCTCTTAATCGACAGTGTCCGATTAGTATTCCTGTTATAATTCGGAGGTTTTTTTTACTCAGGTTAAGACAGCTGTGAGATCTCGTCTGGTTATAGTTTCCCAGGAGCGTCTTCGATTGTCTTAGTCCTTCTAGATCATTCCAGTACTTGGATTTTTCGCTATCCATTTTTTTCCTTAGTTTTTCTAAGATTGTACTACTGCTGATTCCACAGGATGGTTCTGGTCCCAGGTGTGGGGTTTCAGCTCCTTTTTTTGCCAGCTTGTCTGCTGTTTAATTTCCTTCTATTCCTACGGGTCCTGCAACCCATAGGAGGGTAACAGTGTTATTCTATCCTAGTTCATTTAATTTGCCTAGGCATTTCCAGACCATCTTTGAACTGATTGTATCTGAGTTCAGAGCTTTGATGACTGCTTGACTATCTGTCAGGATTACAATCTTCTATCTACGATAATTCCGTTCAATATTAAATACTGTATTTCTTTCGATGGCACGAATTTCCGCTTGAAAGATACTTGGGTACGCACCCAAGCTTTCTAAGTATAACTTCTGGAATAAGAGAAGTATAAAACTAAAAAAAATATATGATGTACATTACCATGTAAACTTCTACCGAAAATTGGTTTGAACGAGATCTAGTAAGCAGTTTTTAAACATCGATCAAAGAACTTTTATATTCATGGGCGAGTCCGACTAGCACGACTCGCACTTGGCCACTCTTTTTAATTTTAAATTTGTAAACTCATCAATTAGATAATACCAAATTGTTCTAATGGAATAATGTTTCCAAAAAAATGCTTTCATTTACATTTAACCAAATTGCAAAAACTTTGAAATCATTCATAAGATTAAAAATAAATCAAATGAAATACGAGGCGTCCAGAATTCTATTGTAAATTTTATAACTTTTAACCATGACCTATACGAACTAATTTGAATATGATTAAGTCTAATTTCAAGTTACTAACAAACTGCTTCATATTCTAACATTGTTCTGTATTTCTTACAAAAATCTCACCTTTATAACGTAATGAGTACGAATTATATTACCAAGATTTAACAGAAATGGGAGGTATTAACCGAAACTTTTCACAAAAAAAAAAACAATTTTAATATACCGGTAAAGGAATAATTTAGTTTTCAAAACTTAAAATACACAACAGTACAGCATTAAATGGTTTTATTTAAATCTCTCTTAATTATCAACATTTTTTATACGCAAAATTTCAAATTGAATATGTATATTTTTATATTATCAGCCGGAAAGTTTTACAAAAATAATGGAAAATGTATATCTACGTACATTCTCGAAAAATATTTTTCATTAGAAGGTTATTGATTAAAATTTAGTTTACCAGAACTTTTAAATATTTATGAAAACAAAACATCGTACTTTTTCATGAAATGATCTGAATCGTTTTTTAAATATATAAAAATAACTTGTTTATGAAAAATGCATTTTTTGACCTAACATAATCGGATTTCTGTTGTCGGTTGGTTATAAACAGAAATATAATTTAGGCAATTATTTTATTAAAAAAAAAGCAAGTATTACATTCAACTCAGATAAGGTGTCAATGTACGAACAAATTAAAATAATATTACCAAGTTTAATCAAGAATAACATTATGAATTATGCTTATTATAAAGTTGTTTTTCTTTGAAATTTAAAAAACATGTCATTTATGACCTAATCGTCTATTTCGGTTATATACTAAGATAACAATAAAAGTACAGCTTTTGGAGAGAAGCAAAATTGTTTATCACATCACTACTAAGAAACGGCAATTCATATAATTTTAAATAGAAAGTCGAAAATTCATTAAATGGCCATTTTCTTTATTTATAAACTCAATTTTTTCTGTATTCGACTGATGTTTGGTAGCTTCAGAAAACTTGTAAATGAAGCAAAGCAACTGTATTAAAGAGAAAAAGGCAAAAGAAGACCGTATTTTAAACAATCCTTGTTAATTAATTAATAACAAAAGATTCATTTACCTTGGCAGACTGGAGATCAGATTTTTTATAACATCTTGGCAGATATTCTTCCACTCTTCTATTACTGCATCTAACAGTTCATTATGGTTAACAGGTGAGGGACTATGACTACAAACTTTTTTTTTTAAGAAATCCCATAGGACCGAACTGTTGGCTGGCCATTCCATTAACTTAAGATCAATTGACGAGCGTTTTCTTGCATGAATACACAAATCAACCCCACGAAGAGAGCAAACTGTATAACATGTTCAAGAACTATAAGAATCCGCATTTATGGATCTCATTCTGATAGAAACCAACTCTGTGTGGCCATTAAAACAGATTCCTCCCCCAAACATAACAGTGCCGCAACTACATCTTTTTCCAGGCCTTCGCGAAACATACTTACGTCCATCCGAAGAAAACTTTCCACCAACCGTCATCAATCCTGTTTTGATGGTTATGAGCGAAACGTAGTCTTGCAACTTGGTCTGGTTAACAATGGTTTTTTCGTCGGTCTTCTACTGTACAATCCAGCTTCATTTAAACTTGTTCTCACAGTTCGAGACGATATCAGTACATTCCGAGCAATAACCAACTCATTTCGTAAAATTCTACCAGTAACTGTCCTGTTTCGAAGAACATACACACATAGACAGTGCTCATTTCTTTCATCTGTAGACCTTTTGCACCCTTGTCCAGGTCTGCGATTGTAATTTCCTATCTAGTTGAAGCGTTTTACCAAACGACCTATAGTGGAATGATTTCTTCCTAACGCATAGAGTATTCTTCTGTCGTGTCCTCTACTGATAAACCTGATAAGACAAAAATTTTTAAACAACCACTACTAACAACACAACACCTTTTAGTAAACGAAATCTTTTGCTAATCAACGATTTTTGTATGACAATCTGCTCGACTTTCAACACAAGCTAAAATTATGACATTTATAATTTTAACACAAACGACTATTTGACAGCATGTGTCTAGATTATCTATTAGTAAAAAATTAGTAACCATAATTATGATCATTATTTTGAAATTTAAAGCAATAAAAGAAGTAATGTTTTATTTTTTAAAACTGGTCAGAAATTAATACTTTCCGGTTTATTTTTAGGTCAGAAAATCTCATTTTTTCGGACAGAAAATAAAAATGAGTCCGCTAAAAGCTTTTACCGGACTTATTTTTATTTACTTTCCGGCCTATCTTTAATGAACAAAACAATAAAATAGTCTAAGAGAGCGGTCAATTCTATGGTAACCGAGTTTTGTATATATTTAAAACTATAAAATAACTTGACATATTTTGAGGTTTAGTTGAAAACGTGAAATTTATTATAAAATGGATTTAAAATGATGCATTTGATTGTGAATTAATGGAAGATTAAATTATACCAGATGAAATTGTTAAGGCGGCCACCCAAGCAAGGTTTGTTAAAAAAAAAATGTTAAAATCAGTTAATAAAGAGTTCTTGTTATAAAAATGTAAACTGAATAATATGAAGTTTATGGTACAACAATGCCCGTTTTAAAAAAAATATTGTACGTAATACGTCCCAAAAGTGCTTTTACTGGACTCGCAGGCTTGCAGGGTGAGCCTCGCCCTGCAATTTGCCCACTCGTCCAGTAAAAGACCACTTTCGGGACTTGTTACGTAAACTACTATTTTTTTCCATGAGTTTATTTATAACTGCAAAGCCTGATTAAATTATCTATTGTGGTTTGAAAGAATCATATTTAGACTTTTAAAACTTACGTAGGTAGGTACTCCTAAAACTTTTGGTTTTAATATTAAATTTTAATTGTGACAAATAACGTAATATTTTGGAAAAAAGTAATTTTGAAGTATTAAATGTTAAAAAAAATCTTTTAACATCTCGATTAATAAAGGTAGGTACACTGATCCTATAAGAGCACCTGATGATGAGGTCAATTTACTATGTATTAGTTATACAAAACATTTAAAAAGTGTACCTATAATACTTATATGGCAGACACATTATAAATAACATGTTATTGACGTTTGAAAATAAAAATTCAACAATAACAACTTTGTTTTTAAATTCTGTAAGGTGCTTAACCTCTTTTTGAGTAGGTAGGTATCACTTTTCATTGCTTTGCTTTTTTTTACGAAAATGTTAATTAATTAATTTAATGGTTGTTTGTCAGTTTCAGATGCAATTTCTGTAAATATTATTTGTTTACAAAAATATGTTTTTTAATGTACATATTTCCATTATATACAGTCTGAGATATATTGCTACAAATACCCAAGTAATCTTACGCAATTATCTTTATTTACATATTTTATTCACATCACCATTAATTGTTTCATAATAAACTGTGGAAAAATAATTGTTTGTATTTATCTATATCTAAATAACATTATGATATATAATTTTTGTTAAAACATTTACACTTTATTGTTAGATTTTTAAATATTTATTAAATATGTATAGAAACTACGTTTGGTTTGATATTTTGCTAGTAATTTATTAAAAAAAGTTAATTTTAAGTATATTGTGTTAAAATGTTAAAAATAAAGTTTATTAACCTTAAAATATTACCTGAAAGTTTTTGCTAAAAGTAACATTTGCTATTTTTATGTAACCTAAATTTAGGCCAAATCTATTATCATATCACTACCGGTTGTTTCTATTTAAAATATTGACGTGAGTAAGAAGGCAATGCTTCCTAAATTATGTAAGTTTTATGTTTTATATTCGGGAGAAGTAATAACCTCTCGTTCAAATTAAAATGTAAATTTTTCAAAATAGGTTCGTTGAAAATACAGACATATAATCAATTTATTTGATTATTTATACAGTTAGAATATATAATAGTTTCCGGAAAAATGATTTTCTTACCTAGATCTAAACGAGAGAATAAGAAATTACACTTGGAACTAATTTTAAAAATCTCATGGAGATACCTCAAACACAGCCCAACCGACTTTCTTGCTCAGAAACGAGACTGTACTTCGCCGAAAGTTTTTGATGCGCTTTTTACTCCAAATATGGTCACAAAGCGCAAATATTTGAGATTATGTAGCCCTGCGGATTTTCTTTTTCTCAAAAATTTTTAAATTCCTGACGTGATAGAGCAATTCTACGGGATTTGGATTTAGAGCAACAGAAACCTTCTAAAATGTATAGGCTCGTTTCTGGGTACAATTTTGTTGAACTGTGAATTAGTTTATTAAAAATCATTTTTAATCTTTTGAAACTGAAAATATTGTACCACTTAATGGTTATTTATAGAATAAAATAATATAAATAATGCTCTTATCTAGTTAAAATTTATTTTTTGTACAACTGTCATTAAAAGTGACACTTTTAATGATAGCAAACAATGTTAAAAACGATTGTTTACATAACAGCGTGTTAAAAATACTTTTAACACGTTGCCATGTAAACAAGTTTACTTTTAACACGGTTTAGTTTACTTTTAACACGGTTTGGTTTATTGTCATTGCAAATTCGCTCGTTTCATTATCAAAATAGGGAAGTTGTACAAAAAACATTGTATGGTATTTGTGTTAAAAGTGATTTTATTTTGTTCGTGAAATTGTTCAATTCGCTCCGCTCATTTCACAAACGTTTTCACTCACAAAATAAAACCTCACTTTTAACACTCATATCATAAATAACTATTGTGCATATTTCTGATTAAAACTAAAAGCTATTTACGTTTAATTAATTTTTAATCCACGTTAAGTTATGAGTGTTATATTTATTTTCCTATCTAGCATCTTATAACTATCATAACTGTTATGCGTGGCTTAGTAGAAATTTCTCGATACATTTATTAATGCAAAATATTCTTGCAAGCCTTTATCCTACATTATCTCTATTAAATACTTTTCTAATTAACTTTCAAAATAATATTACACAAAACGTGTTTTCTACTCCTAGCTAAGAATTAGTTATAAAGGCTACGAAAAGTGGAGTTTACGTAATATATATATAAAAAAAATGGCCCTTGGTAAGCCAGGCGCATCAGTAGATTTATATTAATTAAATATATTAAAAGTATACGTTTCAGAAAAAAATGTTTTAGATAAAAGTTGCAGGTCTCTTTAGGACAAACAAAAAAGTCCCATAACATTTTTTTGTACAGGGTGAAGTAAAAAAGTTACGAATTTTTTTCCATTTTGATTTGATGTCACGCCCAAACGGCCTTACCGATTTGGCCCATTAACAAACTCGACCAAAATTTTGGGACAATTGATTTTGGACTAAATTTCATTTCAATCCGTTAAGAAATGCGACCGCTATCGTGTGCACAGATTTCGTTATATCGGATCTATACATATATATGTATACATATATATATATATATATATATATATATATATATATATATATATATATATAGGTACATATATATATATACAGGGTGTCCCAGAATTAACTACGGAAACTTCGTATACGTATTCCTTGATGACAAATAAGTAGGGTCTTTCCCATAAAAAAAATTTTTTTAGAGACTCCTGTCAGAGTTATAACCCTTTAAAGAGGGGTGGTAAAATACGGTTTTAATTTAATATCTTCTGATTGGTCCAAGATTAAAAATTAAAAATTTGGGTGAACATCATTTTTATAAAGACGCATTTCTCCTGCCACTTTTCACCTGCCCTACCCCATTCTAAGGGTGCAAATCCTTATTATTAAAATCAAGGAACCCCTCTTAATATTTTTTTTGTAACTTTCTAAGCAATTAATATTTGCAATAACAAAAATTTATTTTAGGAAGTTTTGATTATTTAGAAACTTTTTTGTTCCTTGTCGTTTTTTGCGAAATCGTTTCGGTTTGGAGTAAAAAAATAAAAAGTAGGACCATGTCAATTGAGTATCGTTTATCGCGATCAAGTAGCGCACATTTTACCACCCCTCTTTAAAGGGTTATAACTCTGACAGGAGTCTCTAAAAAAATTTTTTATAGGAAAGACCCTACTTATTTGTCATCAAGGAATACGTATACGAAGTTTCCGTAGTTAATTCTGGGACACCCTGTATATAAACTTTTGAACGGAAGGTGTTTTTGAGGTCAGGGGGGGCCAAAACGAAAAACTGTAGTGAAATTTTCCCGAAGTCGTGACCTGCGAACCAGCTGAATAGTAGATATAAATCTACTAAAAAATAGACAGAAACTTAACATATAGGAATAAATCACCAAAGAAGAAAGATCATAAAAAACTTAAAATTACTCTGAAAGTATGGTAAAAAATACAGTAGAATTGGGTAAATAAGCAAAAAAAGACCCTGTTCGGACCATTAAAATATCGGAATTTTTTTATTAAAGAAAACCTATACGTTTTCTGTAGAAATTTCATCGACTTTTGCCATTTTTTGCTTACCATTAAAAAGCTTAATATTTGAGGTAAATTTACAAAAAATGGCCCTTGGTAAGCCAGGCGCATCAGTAGATTTATATTAATTAAATATATTAAAAGTATACGTTTTAGAAAAAAATGTTTTGAATAAAAGTTGTAGGTCTCTTTAAGACAAACAAAAAAGTCCCCTAACATTTTTTTGTACAGGGTGAAGTAAAAAAGTTACGAATTTTTTTTCATTTTGATTTGATGTCACGCCCAAACGGCCTTACCGATTTGGCCCATTAACGAACTCGACCGAGATTTTGGGACGATTGATTTTTGTACCAAATTTCATTTCGATCCGTTAAGAAATGCGACCGCTATCGTGTCCACAGATTTCATTAACAAACCGTTAAAATTTCAGATTTCATCAGCCTCCGCTGTCTGTCTGTCTGTCTGTATCTCATAAACCGTAATAGATAAAAAGCTGAAATGTTCACAAATTATGTATTTTCGTTAAAGCTATAACAGCAAATACTAAAAATAAAAATATTAAGGGGAAAATGAAAATATTAAGGATGTTCCGGAACCCTTCGTGCGCACTTGACCGGTCTTTAAATAGCTATTCTCTTTTTTTTATCCCAGAAATCTTTTATTTGCAATAACATTGATTACAAAATAATAAAAATGCGGTAGGTAATTCTACGGATACCTACCAAATGAAACTTTTGAAGTGTTAAATTATCAATATGTATTGCGCACACTTTTATTAATCTTTATCCATCCTAATTTATGTTATATTCAAGTCAGGAGTCTTTCATTTCATTGAAATTGACAGAAGTAAATCTAAGAATTTTAATTAAACATTTTCTTTGCTTTTTATTTTCGTATAAAATGATAGTTTTGAAAGCATCACGACGCTTTTATTCAGAATATTTTTCTCTTGCAAACATGTACTTTTTGAAAACGACAATTTCATTTACTTTTCATCCTTTAGTTTTCAATATTCTAGAAGTCTGCATTTTGAATGAAGTCATTGTTTGAAAAATCTCAGTTTGTATATATTTATATAAATATTTACACAGAAAAACTTTATGGTAACAATTTTGAGGATAAATATAATATCTATAGATAATATAAACAAAAAATAAAGCTAATAAAAATATTTATAAAATTAAGAAAATGTATTTACGAATAAAATATACTTTTGAATGCTTTAAAAAGTATTTTCTATTTAATGAAACTGTTGGGATTTCCCCCCCCCCCCCCGCTCTTATATTTGAAACTAAATAAGCCAATTCCTTAGTATATTTCATTAAACACTTGTTTCATGGTTTATTAGAATTCACCCCTTAGGGATGTAAATACGGGGTTAAAATCGTGAAACATTTTGTTGAGAATCTTTTAAAAACGTTGAAAATCGTGAAAAGTTTTTGAAAGTCGTAAACAATTATAAAAATCTTGAAAATGAAAAATTTTGAAAATGGTTAAAATAAGACGAAGATTATAAAGAAATCTTAAAAAATATGAATAATTTCTTGAAAAATTGATGAAAATTATGAAAAATATTTGAAAATTTCGATATAATATTAAATCGTGAAAAATTATGTTGAAAATCTTAAAATACTTTCAAAATCCTGAAAAGTTTATGAAACTCGTTAAAAAATTGTTGGCATCTTGAAAATTTTTTAAAATTGTAAAAAATGACAAAAATCGTACAGAGATCTTAAAAAAACGTGAAAAATGGTAGAAAATTGTAAGAAATTCTTGACAATCTCGAAAAAGGTTAAAAAATTATTGACAATTGTGAAATAGTTGGAAATTTTACAAAAATTAAAAAAGTGGGCAAATTATTAAAACAAGTATCAAAAAATCAGAAAAAGACGAAAAACTAGTAAAATTGGAAAAAAAATAAAAAGAAATGTAAAATAGATAACAATTGAAAACAAACAAACAATATCAGAAGAATTGTAAATAAAATAAAAAAGTGTGAGGTGTCAAGGGACACCCGGATGGAACGAAGTTCCTTTCGATTAATTAGTGAAGGAATTAGTAATTTGTAAACACAACAGAGAGTTTGTACATACATAAGCATTTATTATTGTCTGTATAAAATCTCTACTTACCTAACAGTTCGTTTCTTTTAACAAAAAGTGTCCATTTATACAATACCAGAGCTTTAGATAACACATCTTTTTAGAATTACTTTTTATAATTTAAAACAGGAATTAACAATTCAATACAAAATTTTAAAATTAAAATATTTGACAGTAACTGACAGTTAAGGTAATTTGACGTAGGTACCTAAATAGTCAAGTTACGAACTATTTTTAAAATGTTTATGAATTTATTAATTTATAAAAACAGGATGAAATAAAATGTAATACTATTATAGTTAATTATTATTTTTTCTACAGTATTTTCTTTTTAATGTACATTTTCTTTTAATTTAAAATAGTGTCTTTTTAATTGTAATATATCTATCTATGAGAGAGAGGGAGAGAGAGTTATTTATTTTTTGGTCTGTGAGAGAGAGAAACATGCGTGTGTCGTGTCATAGTGTCGTGACAACTTTTGGTATGAATTTTTTTTAGCTAGCTCCTAGCGTCTGTCGTAACTGTTCGTAACGCGCGAAAGGGAACTTCGTTCCAAAAATCGAAAAAGAAATAAAAGCATAAAAACTACAAACTACAACGAAAAAAAAACCGACAAAAACAGTTAAAAAATCATGGAAATCATTCGAAAAAACAAAAAACACGTAAAAATTAGAACTATTTTTTGCTTCTAGAATTTAGTACTTAGCAGCAATTAATAGCTCAAGTGCTCATTCTAGAAAATCTAGAACCCTGAAAAAGTAGATCGTTGAATAAGCTAAGGGTCGCTCCGCGAATGGCTGGCTTCTTTGTACAAATAACATAACCGTATTCTAAGTCCACAACTTTGTGTAACATCTATTGGTGTAACATAACCTAAGAGTTAGACACTTTTGTTGCCAACTGTTTAAAACAAATTACGGTAAAGTAAAAAGCTCGAGAGCGTAAAAGAAACTTTTACGCACTCCGGCGATAACTTTAAAATACGCATTTAAAACCAGTAAATAACCTCTTGTAAACATCTATTGTTAAGGAATTGTCCCAAAGAGATTACCTACCCATGAATAAATTTATTTTCCATATATTCCTTTGGCCGACTCCTATCCAAGCTACCTGAGATCATTATTGTTTTGATTTTAAATCCTGCAGTTAATATACACTACAATGTAAACGTACTCTACCGGTGTTTCGTTTTAAAACGCTAGTTCAAGATTTGAAATCTTAATTTAAGTATAGGCTGGCTAAAATTTTTGAGAGTACCTGGTAACTGTCAAAGTTGTCCCTGCTCTGATTGGTGAGTCACTGAGGGTGTTGTCCTCTGTCTTTCCCCACCGGAGACGGTCGACGGACGCAGGCGACTGCGAACAACACCACGCGGTCGCCGCCGCCGTCGCGTAATAATTGACAACTCTGCGATTCAAAATCTAGTAGTTAAACTGCGATCGGACGTGCTTTGTGTTCAGTCGTTGCCGAACTTTCTTTAAGTATAGACGCGTATTGTTATACTATAGTGAATAACACTTGTGCATCATTGTTGACATTGTCATCAGTTTCTTTACAAGTGCTTTCTTTTAACATTTTTTGTTCAAGTTTTTCCTATATTTCGACATCACATTACAAGTGAAGTTGGTGAGTTTTTTTTTTGTTTTAAAGCTTGTTTATAAAGTTTTTTATGATGTTTATAAATTATAAAAAGTTCGTATGACTGTTACGCTCTATTAATATTTCATACGTGATATTACTATTATTTTACATTTTAAAAGCTTTTTGTTGAAGCAATTAATGATGCAATTCAGGTAATTGTTTTGTATTATTAATATTAAATTTATTACGTTTGCTAAAAATATCAAATTCTGATGAGTAACAACAGTTTAAATCACTATTACGAACTTGTTTATCACATCGGGACAAAAATATTGTGGCGCGTAATTTTTCTAGGAATATTTTTTGTATCGCTATTTGTACCTTATCGAGATATATGGTGATGTGGGCCTCGATTAATGGTACTCTTTACAACAAAGAAAAAGGGAAGTGTAATAATAATACGATTTATTACATAATACGTATGAGAAACTAAGCTACCTTAATAATCTTGAACTCATATTCTACTAGCCTAGTTTATCTCGCTAGAATTCTGTCCGGTGGCCTATTCGACGTGTAGTTGTAGTTTAACAGGCATTACACTCGACTCGAGGTATTTTCATTGTTTTCTTCGTAACGGCTATGATTCATACTTACAACTCGTAACAGGAAAATCCGATAACATGAAACGCTAGTCATTCGTTCTAAGCTCAAATTTTCGGAATCTATGCTTAAATTCCAATTCTCGTTTATTTTAAATTAAAAAGCGCGAATTTTTCTTGCGTAACATTGTTTAAAATTATATAGAATACTAATCATTTATACAGTTTTAATTTGAATAGGTAAATGGCCTCTCGTTATAAAGTTCAACAAATACCAGCGGATTTTAGAACTTATTTAAGTAGATTGTGATAAATTATTCGTAATTATGGTTTTGGACAAACTCGTTGAAACAATAACATTTTGCGATTATTTTTCAAACGGTGTTTACAAAATGCTATCACCTATTTCCTTTGTTGTTTTAGCTTAAAGTTTAAGATTAGTCATAATCGTAATCAAACGATATAAATATATATGTTCTAATTAAACAGAAATGTATTTGTTTATTCTTTTTCTATCTGTTCTTGAAAATTTTAATATTTCTCTTCTTTTGTTGACAAAAAAGATTTTTTCTTAAAAGAGATTTTTAATATTAAAAACGCTGTTATTATTTACTTAAGATTCCAAGATTATAATAAAACACATATTTAGTTCAAAAATTGATTATATTTGCATATTTGGAAATCATTTTGACTATTATTTAATGTTCCGAATTGAATTGACGAAAAAATTTCTCTTCAAAGATTGTTAGTCTAAAAATCACAATATGACTCATAAAGAACTGTTATTTCATACAGTTATCTTTGGAATCATCTATATACTTATACGATAAAGTTTTTTCTTTGTCTCAATAACATACCAATATAAAAAAAAATTGTATTAAAATGTAATGCAAAAAGGTTATTGTTGTTGATTGTTTTCTTTATAGACATTGTCATACTATGTAAGTATATATATACTGCAGTTAGGGCATTCATAACATAGCGTTTCAATTTGCTCTAATTGACATAGGAGTTAATATAATGGCCTGCAACCTTTTAGTTTCTCGAATATGATCATTGTTCCGGAACCGCAATAGAATTACAAATTACGTAATGAAAGCAACAAGTACCAAGTACATATCGTACGTTTAACAAACCAGATTTTCATTGACAACACATTGTAATAAAGCTTGCTTAAATATTATATTGGCGAGTTACGTATAACGATAGTCTGTTTGAAAATAAATTAAAAGTGTTGACAAATATTTGAGCGCGAGGTTTAATATAGATCTACAGTATTATGCAAGAGAGACTTTGACCTAGTTTCCTCATGATTTTAAGGAGGCCTGTTCAGTTTTTCTAGATCTGAATAATGTAACTAGTTCACCAGTTATTTATTTTAGTAAGTATTAGGCCAGTAAAAATAGCATTTAACTTTGCACTAAATTTCCGATCCAAATTTCTTTTTTTATAAGGTTTCGGATAACTTACTGAGTATAAAATCACAAAATGCTGACAGATCCAGGTGACGCTAGAGGCGCTATCTTGAAAAAACGTTTTCGGCCGATATCTCGGAAACTATGCACTTTAGAGCAAAAGTCATACAAACCATTATTATAGAAAATAAAATTTTGCATCTTTTGTTTCTAGCAAACTTTTTTGTAAAACTTACTGTTTACGATTTATGGCCCATTTAATAAACCGGTTTTTCGATCGCAGCCAATAACTCTTGAAAGATTAGATTAATCAATAAAATGTATCAATCCATTTTTAAAGATCCGTTTATTCTCTACAACTTTTGTTTTAAACTTTTTTTTCTAATGTCCATAGTTTTTGAGTTATAGGACGTTTTATGTTGGAATACCGAGCAAAAAGTTGAAAATTTCAAGATACGCATAGTACAAATTCAACAAATAAATTAAAAAAATATCCCGATTGTTTATGTAGTTAACAAATAATAGTTCAATTCCTTACCTGCAATAGTAACGAACATTTTTTTATTTTACTTAATTATATTTTGCTGTTGCTTCACCCGCCGAGCGTCGACATTTCTTCATTAAACGTCCTATAACTCAAAAAGTATGGACATTAGAAAAAAAAGTTTAAAACAAAAGTTGTAGAGAATAAACGGATCTTTAAAAATAAATCAATGCATTTTATTGATTATTAGAAAGTTTTTTATATTTTCGCCGTGTTCTGTGTCTCTGTGTCATTCCGTGGAATTTGTAATCGAATTTAAACCTATTTCCCGACTACCTAGAGCTCTGAAATTTTCAGGATAGCTAAGAACTGGATGACAATGCATGTTTCAAGTGTGTTTAGGCATATACATAGATTTCGAAATTTATACCGAATTGATATTAAACATGATCTAAGTTGTGTATAGATAATATTGTTTTGAAAGTTATTAAATAAATCGTTCGTAGCGTAGTTGGTTAGGCGGCGGATCAGTCCACTTGTGACAGTTCTGTTATGTTATCATAATGGGATCGATTACGCGACAGAGAAGTTTTTTTTTCTTTTTTTTTTTTGTTCTTACATGTGAAAACAGTAATTATTATTTTAACTGGTAATAAAATAAACTGTTTTAGAAAGTTTTTAGATACAACTACCCTTGATTTTGTTAACAAGGAAACAATCTTCTCTATGATCAATCACAGCGTTGTATGACTTAATATTTTTGCAAAATCAGGGATGCTGTGCATTGTTGAGATGACACAAAATATGACCTATAAATCAGTAAAAAACTTTCTATTATAAAAAGTTTGTAAATTGTGCTTATTTTAATATTTCAAGAGTTTTTGGCCGCGATCGAAAAACCGGTTCATTAAATGGGCCATAAATCGTAAACTGTAGGTTTTACAAAAAAGTTTACCACAAACAAAAGATGCGAAATTATATTTTCTATAATAATGGTCTTTATGACTTTTGCTCTAAAGTGCTTAGTTTCCAAGATATTGGCCAAAAACGTTTTTTCAAGATAACGCCTCTAGCGTCACCTGGATCTGTCAGCATTTTGTGATTTTATGCTCAGTAAGTGATCCCAAATCTTATAAAAACAAAATTTTGAATCGGAAATTTAGTGCAAAGTTGACCCTTAAAAACGGCTATTTTTACTGGCGTATATACTTGGATGGAAATTTCGCATCGTATTTTACTACGTCCTATGTCTCATCAGATATGCGCAATTTAATTTGTTTATGATAAAATTTATTGAACGATTCGTAAAATTACAACGTGCTTAACAATTTCTGAGAATCGCTGACTATCTATTTATTATTTATGCAATTCGTATACATGTTTTTATTTGGGGAAAACTATTACGTAAATTTATGTTCTTTACAGATTATACATCCAGTTCACTTTTATCACATATATCAACAATTCTAACCTTATTAGATATTCATTTTTATAATTTTTAAAGAAATAATTAAAAATTAGATAATGTGACTCTTTATGGTATGTTTACATGCTTGGCAAGACTCAGCAAGCTTTCACAGATACAAGCGTGTAAAAGAGGTGTGTGTCTTTGCTTGCGTGAGACGGTTTTCGAACACAAATCAAAGAAAGATTGCGACGTATTTACACGTTGGCGTATGTTTAATTCAGCTCACAAGATTCATCTTTGTTAACATTTTATTTTACGGTTATTATGGATTTTTAACATCCACCATCTTCTCTGTCGAACTTGCCGCTTCTTTTGTTTTTGCTTCTCCTTTACACACTAGCGCACTCGTTTGGAGGTTGTGGAAGCTTGCCGAGTCTTGCCAAGCGTGTAAACGTACTCTTACAATCGATTCTTTTACATATTACATACTTATTCATCTCTAATAAACTATAATTTATAGCTATATAAAAATCGAATATAGTAACCAAAATTTACAGTACCTAGGTTAAAATATACGCGTATGAAATCTACGAAAAACCGTTAATTAAATAAATAATGAAGATTATAAAATAGTAATATAATATTTAAAAAACTAAATAATTATATAACTATATATAATTAAAATTTGCATTTTTGTTAAATTTTAATTTCTGTCGTGATTCATGTTCATAATTAATTAAATATTAAATAAATTTTTCTACACGTCGTACTATGTTGATTTTCTTTTCCTCAAATTATAAAAATATTTTCACAATCATATTAGAAGTATTCGATATTCATGTTTTTCTGAAAAATGTTATTCTAGAAAAACGGAAAGTGGTATATACCGGAATATGAAATATATGAGTTCTACGAATGTATTTTCACAAAATGCGTATTGTAATATTTATTAATTGCTGCTTTTCCGGGTACCTAAATTCTAAAAATAACACAAAAAACCGTTGCGCATTAAAATTCTAAATTATTGTAGGTTTTCAGTGTATACCTACCTTCAAATTAAAACATTCACGTGTCTCCTAAACTATAACTAGGTAACTTAGAATATTGTCGAGTTCAGATTGAGAAATTTAAACGTGATTACTATTCATTCACGTGTTGTTAATCACGTTGCTAGGACATATGCTCATAGAGAATTAGAATAAAATGTAAAATTATATAATCTCATTAACACAATTTCTATGTATATTCAGACAAGTCTCTCCCTGTTGATGCCCTAATCGCAATATTTACCTGCTTGTATAGAATTACTGTAACCGTCGACAGGTAAATGAAGACGGCCTTGACTGCACTTGTGGCAAAAACCAGTCTTCATTTTTACCATAATCATTTAAATGTTCAAATGCATTTTTGTAGGTACAGATTGCATAGCTCTTAAACTTGATATTCTGCCTCGTTAATGCTGTAACGATAAACTTATAATAATGATTCATTAAAATTGTTTCGTGTATAATATTAGAAGCTCATAATCAATTAACGTCATGACTAAAAGTATTTTTCTTTTGTTTCAGATGTTATAAAACAACATATAATGGTTGCCGAATTTGTGGGCCGTGGTCAGAGTGGTTCCCCTGTAAATGGTGAAATTCCACATCTAAATTCAAATTTACCAGCAACTCATACTCGTGAAATGCTGTCCAATAATTCTCCTGGTGAAGAATTCAATGAAAATTACGATATGACATCGGTTAAACATAAAGAGTTATTTTCTCAGCGAAAACAACGAGAATTTACTCCTGATAATAAAAAAGATGACAGCTATTGGGATCGACGAAGAAGAAATAATGAAGCTGCAAAACGATCAAGAGAAAAACGTAGATTTAATGATATGGTCCTAGAGCAACGTGTGGTTGAGTTAACAAAAGAAAATGCTATTTTAAAGGCTCAGCTAGAAGCCATAAAGGAAGAGTACGGGATCTGTGGGGAAAATGTTGTTTGTGTTGAAAAAGTTTTGGCCAATTTACCATCTAGTGAACAAGTTCTCAGCATATCGAAAAGGCAGAAAGTCAGTCATCCAGCACCTCTTATGTTTAGTGCTCAAAGTCCCATTCCTACACCGGTTATCCATCAACCTATTATGGGATCTCCACCACCACCCCAGTTACAACACAATGTACTTCATCCACCACCAACTGCACACCACCTAGAACCAGCATACAGAGAACCAGATTACCATACACATTACCCGTTTTCGTATCCTGGCATCCATTATGATTCCAACAATGCTTTGAATCTTTCTAGGTCTAGATCAAGAGTGCAGTCTCCTTTTGAAGTTTCCAGCAACTCTGGAGATGAAAGTACACCGGTAGCTTTAACAACAAATGAAGCTAACAACAGTTTACCTTTAAAATTAAGACATAAATCTCACCTTGGAGACAAAGATGCTGCTAGTGCTTTATTATCCCTACAAAACATCAAACAGGAACCCGGTCCTCGTGCCAGTCCTCCATGGGATGGAGAAGGTTCTAGTGATGAAAGAGATTCTGGTATTTCTCTTGGAGCAGAATGGTCAGCTGCAGCTACTGCCGCTGCCACCCTTCAAACACTCAAACAATCCCAATTATCCATGCAAGATGGTCCTGACGGAGATACGAGTACAAAACACAGACTTCACTCAGAAATCGTCAGACTTTCGACTGAAGTTGAACATCTCAAATCAATGATGAACAGAAAGGAGAAATAAACATTTCCGTCTTTTAATTTTTAGTTGTGATGTGATGAAGTGGTTACCAAAATACCACTGTTTTTGTGATGATTCTCAAAAGAGATTGGACATATCCGTGCTCCAAAGGAGCATATTTATTTTATTTTTAGTTATTTATTTATTAGTTTAGAATTGAATGATGGATATTTCAAGTTGCACAATTATCGCTTTGATTTGCGAATGTATTCCTATGATTTTTCTTTTATCCCATCGACTATTGGCGCTTTTTATTAGATATGTCTAAACGTTTATAAATTTAAAGTACGGTGTTAAATGTACTATCTATATTTCCATTCATCACATTTGACTTAATTTGTCATTTTGTCATAGGGATTAACGTACCTTTTAATATAAGCTGAAAATATGTGTGATTTTTAAACTATTTATCTTATGTAAAAATGTATGTAATTTTGTTATTTGCCGTTTAAAGCGGTTAATATTACGTTATGTTATCTCAATATTGTATATTTATAAATATCTATTCTAAGACTCATGCTGGACTTTTTACCTCAGATGTGTAGTAACCTTTTATTCACTATGTTATCTTTATGTGAACGCATGAATCTATCAAGTGTCCAGCTTTAACATAACTATGCATATTATAAAGAAAATATCGATATTTTCATATTACCGTTTGATGTATCCTAATATTATGTATTAAATAAATATTTGCATCGTTTTCAAACTTGTGTCTTTTCCTTATTTATTCCTACAAAAGATATTGTCACAAACAACATATTTATATTATTATATACTCAAAGATATCATTATTTTACAAAAATAAACATTATTACGCATTTTTAAATCAAACTGGAATTATTTATTTTTAAGGAAAGTTACAATAACAAAAGATAAAGCAAAATATTTCTAATTTGGTTATTTAAAATGTACAGTAATAAAAAGTCGAAATTGGCAATAGTAAAACTTCTTTTAAAAAATAATTCAAATATGTAGATCAATATACAGGGTGTCACAAAATAAAATATGTCCCGAAATAAGCAACAAAGTGTTAATAAACATATGTCCACAAATTAACCTTCATTGGGATGACATCCATGCTCTACTCTCTGCTGCAGTTCCTCGAGTTTATTCACAAGAGTGGCGTTATCGAAAATTTTTAAGTGCCCCTAAAGAAAAAAGTCAAGAGGAGTTTAAATCAGGCGACCATGGTACAGTACAGGTCTCCCTTTCTATCCATTTTTGTCCAAAAGATCCGTATAACTCTAAATGCTGTTGAAACATAAGCAGGAGAACCATTTTTGATTTCTTTATATTCAAAGAATATCGTCTAATTTGCGGACATATGTTTATTAAGTCTTTTTTGCATATTTTGGGGCACACTACCACCCATTTCACTTTGTGGCACTTTTTCTATTACCCTTTATAAAAGTGTATTGATATCTAGTTGTTTAGACTGGTTCTGTGGATAAAAAAATATATCAATAAAATATAACAAAAATCAGCGTCGAGTTTAAGGCCAAAAATGTTGAGAAATAATAAAAAAAAATGTGATCAAAATTGAAAATTTGTAGTATCCTGCCATCATAAAGTACCTGTATTTAAAAGATTTAAAGTGTAAGAATATTTACCAAAGGTATACTTAATGCTCTTGGCGTTAAATTCGTATGCAACCAGGAGAAAGTTGATTAGAAGATTCAAGAGGCAAATTTTCTGAAGATGAAAACCAATAGAGAAAGCCAGTTAGTGTCGAATTGGGTTTAAACAAATCTGTGCAGCACTGAATATTTCATATTAACTCGTCTATGAGATGAGATAGTTCATATCGATTTAGACGTAAAAAGAATTCTGCAAAATGGATCATCGAATATCTGAATGTTGACAAGGTGTATGCAAGGGTAGCAGCACTGCGTTCTATTAATACTCGTTTTGAAACAGATACAAAGTTCTTAAGCTGTACAGTTATTTGGGTACATTTTTACAACATAGAAACAAAGCAGCAATTGATGAAATGGAGACACTCTGGTTCTCCAAAATTCGTGTTAAAAATCTGCTGTAAAACTTAGTTGCTTCAGTTTTTGGGATTACCAAAGAGTAATAATTGATTTCCTGAGTAAGTGTAGAAGAATAATTGGGATTTACTATTCAACACCGTTCTATTAGAAAAGACACCAAAAGTTATCTAAAAGTATTCTGTTTTTAAGTAAAAAAATATTGATTTTATACTATTTCCCGGACTTTTTGTGTCCAAGAAATAACTCATTACAGTTCTGGTTAAGGGAAATTCTTACTTCCCGGATTGCTTTACAAAACACAATATTCACATTTCTAAAAGATTTTATTTTTTAAACTACTGGATAATACAGGCTTTTTCTCCAATCCTTGTAAAGCTGGTATTCCTTCTCATAAATCTCATACCAAGTAAAAGACTAAGTAAGCACCAATTTACTAATTGCTAAGCATATTTTAGGTCGATTTCATTCATTTTTTCAAAATACGCTCGGGATGACAAAAGTCAAATTTTTTATTTTTGCTTTTACATCACTAAGCAATGTAAATCAAAATAAGTTATGCGATAAAATACGAATCGAAACCACGTTAGTTACATACAAAAAGGTATTCTTAAATAAAACATTGTACGATATAGGGCCAGGAACTATCATTACGGTACTCGTTTAGAAATTCCAGCCTCGGCTCTAAACGTTTATAACTTGTAGCGTAATTAATAAGTTCCAGTTTTGTAACGTAAAATACTATTTCAATCTGGAACTCATCTCAATCAGATTCATTGATCCATAAAAATAGTGAGGGAAATATCTTTCCGCATTATATTGATTTTTTTAATTAATAAAAGTAATTTTCTGAAATAAAACATTGTACTATGTATATACCACCGTGAACTATCATTACGGTACTCGTTTAAAAATTCCAGCCTCGGCTCTAAAGGTTTAACTCATATCGTTAATCAGTTCCAGTTTTGTAACGTAAATTACTATTTCAATCTGGAACTCATCTTAATCAGATTTTTTATTCCATAAAGATAGTGAGGTAAATATCTTTTTGTACAACTGTCATTAAAAGTGACACTTTTAATGATAGCAAACAATGTTAAAAACGATTGTTTACATAGCAGCGTGTTAAAAATACTTTTAACACGCTGCCATGTAAACAAGTTTACTTTTAACACGGTTTAGTTTACTTTTAACACGGTTTGGTTCATTGTCATTGAAAATTCGCTCGTTTCATTATCAAAATAGGGAAGTTGTACAAAAAACATTGTATGGTATTTGTGTTAAAAGTGATTTTATTTTGTTCGTGAAATTGTTCCATTCGCTCCGCTCATTTCACAAACGTTTTCACTCACAAAATAAAACCTCACTTTTAACACTCATATCATAAATAACTATTCCACACTGTACTGATTTTTTTTATTTTTAAGAGTAATTTTCTGAACGTTGCAATTGAATATAAATGTAATAAAAGCATGGCTTAGACTGCCTTAGAGAGTGACCAGTGATGTAATCAGTAATCATGCTACTAATAAAAACTTAATAACATTTAACGGCCTATTATTTTTATTAAATTTAAATTGTGTGTAGAATAAATATCCATGCTTCTAAATAGACAAACGGTGTTCTTTGTTCATAAAACTCTTTTATTCTTATTATTATTATGGAGGTTGCTCAATTAATACGCAAATATATTTACATCATAGATATTTCGCATCTAGTGCACTGACCATGAAATTTATATGGAACATTATAGTATAATAAACGTGTATGTAATACCTCTCAACACGAACCGAACAGTTCAAATAATTTTAATGCTTATTCTAAAATGTCTTGATTCAAGTTCGCAAAATGTCAATGACCCAAGATAATGTGATTTTTTGGTTTTGAAACTACTATATCTGATACAAATATTTTATAAATATAATAGAATTTTGTTAATCTTTGAACTCATATTGCATAATTTTTTATCTAAAGTCTGCCATTACACTCTTCTACGACTTTTGTAATTTTTTTTGATAAATATACGAATCTAGGTTATTTAATCTTATTTACCACTCGTGTAGAATTCTAAATTTTTTTTAATTATGAAAATATGTTGTAATTTTGCAAATAATTACAACAAAGGAATATAAAAAGATTACCTGATGATTTATCATTCTGATACAAAACAAATTAATATTAAAATAGGAGGTATTACGTATCCTTTTACCATTTGATGATCAAAATTATTTTGTTTGTCGTTTAAATGCTCATTTCAATTGTTATTAAAATACTATATGATGTAGTTATAAATCAATTTTATTGTTTCTTTATAAAATATTGATAATCAAATAGAATTAAATATGGAAGGTTTTATTAGTAATATTAGTTAAGTAAAATAAAATTAATTTTGAGGATAATGACGATTATGTTTGCATATTATCCTTATAACTCACGCGTCCTTGTGTCTTTAACCTATCATTAGTTATTTATTTTTCATTAAACTTAACAAGGTCTTAAAGAAGTAAAGTTACTTCATCGCCAGTTATTTTTAATAAACAATGGATATACTATCATAACGGGTAAAACTAATGAATCATCTGCTAAACTGAAATGATTCAGTTACATTTAAATCATAAATATTCCCTTGTAAATCATTTGCATAGTAATATTAAAATTAACTGTTGTCTCTTTTATTTCAATATCATTCTTCTTCAAATAATCCCATGTAAATATACAGACAAAAAACAAATATTGGAAAATATTTAAAAACAGAAATAAATCTAACGGTATTATATAATTATTAGATACGCATACGAATTTCAATACGTATTATGTATGCTGATTTATTGTTATTCTACACTGTGGGCCGAAATAAAGGAGTACATTTTTTAGTTGAAAATAACTTTTTTGTTTTTTGGGCGATTTAATTTCTTTTTGCAGGGCTAATAGCCTAACATGTCCTCAACATGACTGCAAATTTGGAAGCAAAAATAACGTACAGTTACAAATTATGTCACGATGCATTTGAGCTCGTTGCAAAAGCAAACTGTCTTAGCTAAAATTGAACTGATATGCTTTTTTGGTTGGTTAACTAACCAGAACACTTCAGTAAAAAGGAAATTTTTCAAATGTACCACCGGATTCGCAAAATATCATTTTTTTATTAAATTGGGAAAATATAACATTTTAACAAATAACACATTTATGAAAACAGTTTAATAATTTTAAAACTTAGACTAAAATTTTATTAATGTGGCTACCATTATTGTTTACCACTTCTTGGAGACGTCTGTGCCATAAATTGCACCCTGTTCAAAATTGTTCCAAACAAACTGCATTCTTTCTTTGAGCTGTTCGATGGTTTCAAACTGTTGTCCGTTCGAAAATTCCCCAAATTGAATAGTCAACCGGATTTAATTCTGGGCTGTTAGGTGGCCACATCTCTGGCTCAATATAGTGCGGGCAATTTTCACTCAAGAATATCCTTGTATTGTGGAGTGTGCGAAGGAGCACCATCCTGCTGGAAAGTGTAATCATAACATACTTCTTCAATTTCAGATAATAGGTGCTGCAAGATTTGTTCTTGATATGTTTCTGAATTAAGTTATACTCCGGCATCAACAAAAATCGGACGAGATTTTCCCAACTGGATACTGCAACAGAGACCATTACACCTTTTGAGAAATGACTTTTTTCAATTAAAAGATGCTCTAGAGGAATTTCTCTCTTAAATTGTAAGTCAGAATACACTCTATTATCTTAAGTATATTTATTTTCATCAGAAAACCATTTTTTTCTAATGTCTTCTAGCAACATTTTATTCAGTTCTTGAGCTTCCCTTCCTTCCTCTTCCACTTTTATGTTCAATAGACCCATGGGTTTCCCTTAGATGTCTTAAGAACTTTCCTATCGTTCCAATATGCCAATTTTTCTCAGGAAATGCATTTACAATTTTTCTTGCACCATAATTATATTTTTCACGGTAATCTTTAATTAACATTCTGTCCTCTTTGCTTAAAAGTGGCATTATGAACTGGCCAATTTACTTATTTAACTATAAATGACAAACAAATTCCATGGCAACCTAAGCAGTCATGGCTTACTAAGTAAAATTGACATACCTATTTGAGTGTTTGAGAAACTCTTGAGACATTTAACAAAATTACTGTTAATATTAGGCAAAACGGTGGAAAAGATGTAATTTAGTATTATTAAGATGGTTCCGGTCTGGTGAACATATTAGAAAAGTGCTCGAATAAGATTTCCTAATTTAAGTAAAAAATGAAATTTTACAAATTCGGAATTTTTTAAATTTTTCAAATCCGATAATTTTGAAAAATGATGATCTAAAGGTTGCTGTGCTGAGCACTAAATACTCCGTAGATCGCTTTCAATATTATATACGTTGTCAACAAGTCAAAAAACCTCTAGTATTTAGTTTTGACTAACTGTTTAATGAATTTACAGAAAACTCCTGGAGACGAAGTAAATAGTAGGTAGTAGGTGCACCGGAGATCACTTTCAATGTCATATTTGTTTTTGGCGAGCCCAGAATCCACAGCTATTAAGTTTTGACTAATTGTTTAACGATAGTACCGAAAACTTCAGGAGACAAGGTAAACAGTAAGTATCCTGGGCACTAGATACTCCGGAGATCATTTCCAATATCATATTCGTTTTCAGCTAGTCAAAAATCCAGGATTTGATGTAAACAAAAGTTATACTGGGCACCAGGTTTTCCGGAATTCACTTTCAATGACACATTCAATTTAAGCGACCCCAGAAAAACACCTGAGTAATAAAATTTAGCCAATAAATAACGAGAAATTGTATTTACCCTTTTTCAGTATAACACTTACCATGTATTTTATCTCAAGCGTTGCTTTTACTGTGTCTTAAGTATAGGTACATATTTATGATAAAATTAGTGCTTTCTTTTTGTCCAATTTACTACAATTTTTGTTTGTTTTTTATTCATGACCCGTTGCCATAAATAAAAAATACTTTAATTCGTTCCTTGTACATTGAACGAAAATAAATAAAGATAAAATTATCCTCAAAATATTTTAATAAAATAATAGCAATACCTATGTGGTATTTCAGGTATGTTATATTCGGACACACGTCGACAAATCAGAGTTTACAGTAATTTTTACTGAGTCACATCCTTCGAGCATTTTCCACAGCTTGGTCATTACACTAACTTAAAATAGAATTAGCGTAGATTTGATTTGAGTACAATATTCTTTTTGTGAAACACAACTCATCCAACTTTACTAACAAAAAATTAAGATATTAAGAAAGTCGATAAAGAAATCGACTAATCAGATAAAGTTAAGACTATATAGATTGTAGTTATATAGACACAGATATTGTCTAAAATATTCATTTTATATTACAAAAAATTATTATATTTAATTATCGTTAGCTGATAAAAAAAAGCGAATGAAATGGCTGACTGAGTGAGTCAGTCAACGCGGCAAGCTATCCAGTATAAGTAAACACTAAATATATTTTATGACTGATACTAGTGATAAAGGTGGTAGAACTCAACGAAAAAACATTATATTATGCACTTACTCGCGAACTTCTTTCGCATCAAATTTTATAAGAATATTACGGCCATCGCATATAATATCATAGTAAACTTACCTCTCTTTGATTAAAACTATTGTTTTTAATCAAGGACTACATTTAGCAAAGCAAGCTTCGTACATTCAATACGTTCAACAATGACATGATTGTTCGAGCACCTCCCGCACTCCATACCCTTGCGCTTTCCACGCATCGTGTTTAACTGATGTGCTCCTAGCCTAATCTTTATCCAATTTAATATGATTGATAATTTAGATCTAAACTCTATTTTACTTAGTACATATTACGTGGGTAGAAAGTAGAAATGAAAGATCTATAATAGACTGACTACCTGCTTATAGACAGAAAACACAGAACTGAGATATTAGATGTAAGAGCCAGAAGAGGGCCAGAAATATACAGTGATCATTATATGGTAGTAGCTAAGCTAATAGTGCGAACACAAAATGTAAAAGCATACGAAAAATGTAACAAAGGAGACAATAAGGACATATAAGGCAAATAAAGATATAACTGGAACTGGGAGTAGAAAGAATAACTGACACGATCGAAAGACAACAACTGAGATGGTATGAACACATAAATAGAATGGCGGATAAAAGACCTGTAAAACAAGTAGGTATGGCAAGCAAAAGCACAACGAGCCAAAGATGAGGAAGGCCAAAGAAAACCTAAAAAAAGGAGTAACTTGGGCATTAGCAAGTTCAATGTCAAAAAACAAAAAAGAATGGGCAAAATTTGTACGTAACATAGAATAACTAAATAAAGATTACTTAAAGAATATTTAAATTAAATCAATACATGATCGTGTAGATGTCGCATATTTGATTATTTTGTAAACAAGAAGATTCGACTTCAGAATGCAATGAATGCTCGATATGTAACCAATTCGACTATTCTAACAAAAGTGTACATAATACAATTCAATAATATTCGCATATATTGGTTTTGTTCCGAGTTCGAATAATCATGACACGTATGTCTATCATAGAGATATAAGATATACAGGGTGTTTCATTAAGAATTATCCATATAGTAACTGGAGAAACCCTAGCACGAAATATGAAGATTTAAGCCAAAACACTTAAATAAAATATTCCTCCTAACCGAGATACAGGGTGTTTTATTTTAAATATTCTAAATGATTTTATTCTATATTTTTGACACCCTCCAGTATTTTTTGTTCATACTTGGCAAAAAATTTACACATATTAGAATACTTTAAACAGTGGCAAAAAAACGTTTTTCTCTATTACCAGAGGCGTGCGGTAGGGATGGATACTTTCTTTTATCCCCCTACAATTCACGCCACTGTCGTAATAATTATATCTTCATGTTTTTTTGATTCTCCGTCACTTTCTACGTAAATATCATCCTCTTGTCTCAATACGATAGAGCGAGTAGTTTTCGAGTTATTTGCATTTAAATGTAATGTTTGAAATATCCATTTTTGTTTTATTGCTTATTTAACATGAGTGTCCTTAATAATTTAACCACCTTGATGATAAAATTTGTTAATTCTAATCGTAAATTCACATGAGTCAATAACTATTTTACTAAATAAATAAAATTTATTAGTTTCAGTAAATTTCATTTCAAAAGATTTTTTCATATTAATGTTTATCAATTTTAAATTTATGAAAATTCAGAAATATGATTTTTATTATCAAATACTAATAAATAATATAAAATTCGTAGCATTTTCATTTTGTTACCATAATTCTTGTTGGGTATTATCAACATTACAATGATGGGTTGTAGGGCTTATTTATCGACAAAGACTAAGTAGGCTGATGTCACTTATTTGCGTTACAACTGACAGATAATTTTAATTGAAAAGCGTAAAAATTGTTACTGTTATAAAAAAGTTTTTTGTGAAAATGCCTCGTCATAGTAATTTCTCAAATGCAGAAATGCGTGACATGGTTTGTGTTTATGCGCAAGCTAATTATACAGGGCGTGTTGCTGCTCAAAGATATTTACAATTATATCCTAACAGAAGACAACCCCATTACAAGACTTTTAAAAATATTTACGACCGATTAGCGGAAACTGGTCAATTCCGTCCAAAGCGAGATCTAGGACGTCCTAAAATAATTACAGTAGATCAGGAGGATGATGTGTTAGTAAGAATTGCTAATGATCCTGAATTAAGTACCAGACGTTTGTCAGCAATAACTGGAATAAGCCATTCTTCAGTTTTCAGAATATTAAAAAAAGAAAACTTAAGACCTTACCATTTCACTCCAGTGCAGAACTTGCTACCAACAGATCTTCCTCGACGGATGGAGTTTGCACAATTTATTATGGATAGGACAAATGTAAATAACAATTTTGTTAGCAATATCCTTTTTAGTGATGAAGCCACTTTCACACGTACAGGCGTTTTTAACTGGAGAAATTGCCATATTTGGGATAATGAAAATCCACACTCCGTTAAAGAGGCACATTTTCAACATGAACTGAGAATAAATGTTTGGGGCGGAATTTTTGGAGATAATTTAATAGGTCCTTTTGAATTACCTTCAAATTTAAATGGCCGTTCATATCTGGAATTTCTTCAAAATCCACTTTTTGATGAGCTGGAAAACTTACCATTAAACCAAAGAAGAAGTATGTGGTTTATGCAAGACGGCGCCCCACCACATTATCCTTTAGCGGTGCGAAATTATCTAAACAATACATTTCCTCATAGATGGATAGGGCGAGGGAGTGAATTTCCATGGCCTGCTCGGAGTCCCGATTTTAATCCTCTAGATTTTTATTTTTGGGGACATATGAAGACACTTGTGTACGCTCAAGAAATTAATAGCCGACAGGAATTATGGCAGCAAATAGAAAATGCTGCAAATTTTATTAAGAATCAACCCAACATATTTCTAAAGGTTAGGAGAAATTTTTCCAAAAGGATTAACACTTTCGATGCGGAAAGCGCACATATGCGGCTTTGCTATGTCAAGCTATATGCGGAGGGCGCGCTTGAGCGTCCTGGGTCTTATAGGTTTAAATGAATTAATACAATATCTCGCACTCATCACAAGGTTTTAAAATTTTGGCCGCATATTTCTAAGTATGTAATAAAGATTTCTACATTGTTCGTTTCTTAAATAAGTACACCGCTCCTAGATGGCGTAGGTGTGCATGTAGTTTACAGGTAGTTTACAAAATACTAAAGTTTCAAACCTAACATTTATTTCTACTCTGTGCTAATTAGTTGTGTTTTATTTGTGCTTTGTGCAATTTTTTTGTGTTTTTTCGTTAAAATAGATGATATAAATTAACCAGGACCCTCAGGGTATACCGCATATAAACAATAAAACTTCGAAATGTGCGGAGAGCGCTCATGTGCGTCTTACAAAAAATACATGAAATACTCACCAATCAATGACTGATTATGATCAAGGCACCGTTATGTAAGAAATAAGGAAGCTTTTGATATGATTAAGATTAAATAAAAATTCCGCATATTGCGAATCCAATTATATTTCTAACGCAGTGAAAGTGTTAATAAATGTATTGAAGTCAATGGAGGCCACTTTGAAAATTTACTATAATGTTAACTAACTAGATTTTTTGTTACAGTAGTCTAAATAAATAATTGTTTTAGTACGTTTATTTTATGTATTCATCATGTTATTTCATAATAAAAATCATGGTTCTGTTTTGTCATAAATTTAAAACTGAAATTTTGATAAATATTAATATGAAAAAATCATTTGAAACTAATAAATTTTATTGATTTAGTGAAATAGTTATTGACTCATGTGAATTTACGATTAGAATTAACAAATTTTATCATCAAGGTGGTTAAATTATTAAGGTCACTTATGTTAAATAAGCAATAAAAGAAAAATGGATATTTTAAACATTACATTTAAATGCAAATAACTCGAAAACTACTCACTCTATCGTATTGAGACAAGAGGATGATATTTACGTAGAAAGTGACGGAGAATCAAAAAAACATGAAGATATAATTATTACGACAGTGGCGTAAATTGTAGGGGGATAAAAGAAAGTATCCATCCCTACCGCACGCCTCTGGTAATAGAGAAAAACGTTTTTTTGCCACTGTTTAAAGTAAGCTAATATGTGTAAATTTTTTGCCAAGTATGAACAAAAAATACTGGAAGGTGTCAAAAATATAGAATAAAATCATTTAGAATATTTAAAATAAAACACCCTGTATCTCGGTTAGGAGAAATATTTTATTTAAGTGTTTTGGCTTAAATCTTCATATTTCGTGCTAAGGTTTCTCCAGTTACTATATGGATAATTCTTAATGAAACACCCTGTAGAGCACGTGAGCCATAGGAACGCACACAAGTGAAAGCCAGCACGGAATAGAAAGAGAGAGAGCAACTAGTGCGTCTGGTTTTTTACCTTATAGTTTTATAGACTCGCCTGCTGCGCATGTGATTAGACAAAGATAAACCGACGCACTAGTTGTCCTCTCTCTTTCTATTTCGTACTGGTCGTATCGGCTGGCTCCCGTTAGTTGTCCTCTCTCTTTCTATTTCGTGCTGGTCGTATCGGCTGGCTCCCGTGCTCTATATCTTATATCTCTATGATGTCTATAAAGTGCATACGTTTACCTATGATATAATAGCACATAATATGACGTAGATTTGATGTTTCAGTTGTTGGCTTGATCTATTTTCTATCCATTCAAGTTAATAATGTTTTTTAGTGTTTGAAAAAGGAAAAACACAATTTGAGTACAGGAAGATTAAAATAAAGAATAAATTTTGAACATTAGTATCATATAAATTTATTTCTTTAACAAAATAGTATACTTACATATAAATTTTATGTATTCAAAAAGTTATAATGCAAGAAAAGCATCCACTTAATAAGTGTTTTCAATAGATGTTATAAATTCATGGGCTCCAAAATCGTTAAATTAAAATAATCTTCTATAGAACATAATGTATATTTTAAGATCTCTACATTGGAGAATATTAAAGAACGTAAGAGTGGATCTGACGAGAAGAACTTAAGTTTGCTTTCTGCATAAGTCAATGTAAGAAGTAACAAAAAACCATCGATTTATAGATACGAGGGTTATCTTTTTAGTTTTGCATATAGCAATAAAGACAATAAATATATAGACTTAAAGTCTCAATTAAAATTTTTCAAAAAAATGATAATAAAAAAATACTAGGGCCTAGATGCAAGATTATGGATGAAAAACGAAGAAAAAAGAGAAAGGAAAAAACATACCACTTGAAAGTGAATTGAACACCATTAAGGAGCTGAAATAGAGGAACACCGAAGATATATTCAATAAACAAGTCGAAGAAAACATAAAAAAATAGAGATGCAAGGATTAGCAAAAAAGTCAAAGATATAATGGAGAAAAGTAGTTGAAATTTCGGAATCATGCCAAAAGGATTTCGAAATGAAATTAGCTACAGTTTTCACAAAAACACACAGCTTGATAACATCTGAGATTTGCCTCTTCTCTATGATCTATTTTTTTATGCAGAGAAAGGTTATATCAATTCTAATAATATTAAGCGAGCAACTGTCTGCATGTCTTTCCATTGGTTGAAATTTGAAATACAGGTGCACACGGAGGCAAAAAATTGATCTAGCTGGGTACTTCGTTTTTTCCATTTTTTCAACCAAAATCATTTTCCCACAAAAGATATACTCGGACAGCCAAGCAGCTCTAAAGGCGATAGTCTCGGCACAAATAAGCTCACAGCTGGTGTGGGACTGCGGAAGTCAAAATTTTCTGACACCGGCATGGATACCAGGACACTCAGGGGTTCGAGGCAATGAGAAGGCTGATGAATTGGCCCGTGCGGAAGCTAATATCCCAATGATTGGTCCGGAACCATTGGGCAGAGTTGCTGGCACATTCAGAAAGGTAGCCATTGAGAAGGCCCAGGAGTGGTGGGAAAAATCACCGGGCAAGCGACAAGCCAAAGTCTTCATAAAGAGACACTCGGCGAAGTTTACTGCAGAGCTCCTATCACAAAGGGCGACAAAGGCGAAACGATGTCAGAATGATTGTCAGACTCTCATTGTAGGCTCAGAAAACACATGAGTCAGCTTAACTTAGTAGATGAAGACATCTGTCAATACTGCCAAGAGGAGAATTAAACCGCATTTTATGTTCTATGCCAATGTGAAGGCCTTGCAAGATCGCGGTATCTGGTATTGGGAGATGAGAAAACGGCTGCTCCAAGTTATGCGGAGAGGCCACTGTCAAGGCTATTAAGTCTCATTAAGAGGGTAGGGCTGGACAAGGTGCTCTAATTCTATTCTAGAGATAATGGGTGTTCACAATAGATCTGCAAAGATCGCAATGATACAGGCTAACAGCCAAACCAATAAACATCTATATATCTATCTAAGATGTTTATATTGTATGGGTGTCAAAAAAATTTAGGATTCAGTGAGTTTAGCAAAAGAAAATTTGCTGTGAAATATAAGTAACCAAGAGATCAATCAGACAATGAAATTGGATAACAAAAAGCCGGAATACTGTTATTAAACTGATCTATACAACTAGTAAGCTAAATCAAAATAAATATCGACATTATTAAAGCTGTAAAGAATAAATATTTTTATCATTGTAAATTGTAATGTAGTTATATAGCAGGTAAATATTAATTCTACGCAGTTTATGGATCCCGACAGAATTCTAAGAAGATATAAAACCAAATATCAGTTTTCAACTTAAAGTGGTTTAATGACACAATATTTATATAGCAAAAGATAACAACAAATAATCCTACTATGAAAAACTATTAGATGCGTTTAACTAAAAACAATCAAAAGTGAAGATGGTGACAATTTATTTATGCTGCAGTCACGCAAGTGTGATTGATACTTATCAACGGTTCTCAGCCTATATTTTTGAGACTTTTTTTGTTAATCTAATCAAAATTTCTACTCGGGCCTCTCACGGCTGGACAAACGTTATAGCATTAATTAATATAAGTATAAGCTATAAGCACCACGGAGGCAAGAGGCAAAGCCAGAATGTTTATCAGTGACGACCATGTCCACGCGCTCTGACCATGACCACACTTAACGTTGCGCAATACTTAATTCTAGATTTGAGGGAATCAACATGACTTGTCACGTCATGGGTATTTACGATGTCTTGACAGCGTTGCCACGTACATATATTGTCAATCGATATACAAACGGGCCATTAATATAGTAGTTTTATTCTAAACAAAAAAAAAGATACAATAAATTTTGTGTTATTAACTTCGCACGTGTCGCGCTCAACACGTTTATTGACACGTCAGTTAAAATTTATGATTCAATAGGTAGCCCCAATTTCAGGAGCACGCTCTACGTTTATTTAAAATATGTTAGGTATTTTACTATGTTTTGTATTGGAACTGGAGCATACTAAACATGAGAGTATTTCATAATAATTTTTAATTTATATCTACACAAGCAATGCCCCGCTGTTTCACCCTCGTAGATACCCATCTCGTGGTAGTAAATCGGACCATACGAGGGTTCTTCAGAAAGAAACAAAAAATATTGACTGTGGCATTTGGTGAATCTTCTTCAAGTAAACCAAGAGCGTATGAATAGAATAAACGCTTCAAAGAAGGCCGAGAAGACATTGATGACGATGATCGCTCCGGACGCCCCAGCATGTCAACAACTGATGATAAAACCGAGAATCAGTGAAGCAAATGGTTTTGGAAAATCGTCTAATTACTATTAGCGAAGTTGCTGAGGATGTTGGCACATCAACTGGATAATGTCATGCGATTGTATCGGACGTTTTGGCCATAAAACTTGTGGCAGCGAAGATACAATCTTGATGTATGGTAAAATGTGTTTTGAATATTATGTTATTTCAATTATTGACCACAAACACTACTTTTGTCAGCTCTTAAAAAGTCTGGCAAACAGTACAAAGAAAAAGTTATTCTTTTCGAAAAATGGGTTGATACAGTGACTTGCACAGTCCACAAGTTTTTGGAATGAGAATTTCAGCTCATTGACCGGGATCTTCTTCAAAACGGTTTCGCGCCTTTTGGATAACCTCTACGTCGACATACCGCTGTCCCTTCAGAGCAAATGTAGTCTCCCAAACAGAAAAATGGTTGATCGTTAAAATGCCATTTTTTGTCAACAAATCGGACACAAGTGTCGATCGATGTGATGATACATTATCGTGCAACAAGAGCCAGCTTCTTTCTTCGCGATATTCTGGCTGAACACGACGAATATGCGAGAGCAAACGCCTCATAACAGCAAGATAATGGACAGCATTAACTGCTTGGCCCCAGGAAGGAATTCTTTGTGATTCCTTGGGAACAAATCAACATTGTCTTCTTTTTTGACGTTTCCAAACGGCTTAAATTTGGATTTGGCTAGCTTGGGTGCTTCCAGGCAAAGTTTCGGGATCGTATTGAAAACATCACGTTTTGTCACTAGTCACAATGTTGTATATACAGAAAGTTTTTAGCTTTCTTGGCCTCTTTAATGATGTCTCTCGAATGTTGAATTCGAAGTATTTTTTGGTTATCCGTGAGTTGTGCAGAAGAACAACACATGTTTCTCATACACAAATTCTCGGTCAAAATGCGATCGATCGAATCTTTGAAGATATTTAGTTCAATTTCCATGTATCTTAATGAAGATTTTGGGTCATTTATATTAGTCCTTTTATACAAATTTTAAAAGTTTATGTATTTGTTGTGATTTTATATTAAGTTTTAACATTATGTCTTTAATGACTTGGAAATTTTGCCACGTGGTAGCTACTTTGTACGACGAGGATGGTTGTATAACCGAAAGCGCTTAGCCGATAATAATAAAATCTACACACTTTGTACAAAACATTGTGTTTTATTGATAATTCATTTATATTAAACAGAAGCACTTTTTCGACAGTTTCTGGCGTAATCACAAATTTCGTCTGGCCAACATGTTCGTTGTCTTCCAGCAACTCACGTCTCTCTTTGAATCGTGTAAACCACTCGTGGACTCGGCTACAAGATGCTCACTTGTCATGAAATTTTGACAGAACATCAATGAAAGATGTACGTATCGTACGCCAGTCCCAAAAACGGATAGCGCTAGTAGTATCGGATATTTCTTAAAAGTCCTGTTTACTTTGCGACAGACCTGGTACATTCACAATATTAAAACATATGTATCTATTATGGATGCTTTGCTCTGTTCTACTCTTTTACTAGCACATGCTTTCTGGGTCTGGATTTTTGGATGGACTAACTCTGCTCTTTTTTCTCCTTAACTGTAATTTCAAATACATTTTAACATTTTTATCAATTAACAACTCTTTCTCCAAATGACGTTAACTCAACTATTTTTAAACATTCCTAAACAAAAATTAATCAAAATTTTTCACACTGTTCCATAGTCGTCTCTTATTGTTTTCCTTTTTAATTTGAATATTAGATATATAAATAAAAGAATAGCGAATATGAGAACTGTTACTCTTACAAAACAAAGTACTCGAGAAGTAAGTTAATTTTAACAAAATTACGTAATTATTAATTTGATGTATTACAATAATTTGTGTATGTGTACTCAATTAACCGAATTATTAAAAATAATTTTATTACACAAATCAAGCAAATATTGAATGACAAAAAAAACTAGTGTGGCAGTCAGTGGGACTGCCGGCAGAAGTTATACTTCTATGCACGCGATGGATTCATAAATTTGTATGCGAATGATTTAACAAACCTCCTAGTACCGTATGCACACTCTTTTTGTATCGAATTTGCATAAAATTCCTGGAGACGAGGTCCGTCTTAAGCACCCGGTGTTTCGAACACCATCGCCATTATTATAATCGTATTTAGCGAATCAAAAAACCACCGAGTACACTGATTTCTTAAAGAATTTACATAAAACCCAAAGAGAAGAGGTAAATACTCTAGACACCAAGTGCCGCGGAGACTTTCGGAATCGTGATATTCGTGTTCAGCCACTCCAAAAACCCCGAGTATATAAATTGAACCCATTTTCAGCAATACTTACAGAGTTATAAGTTTTCTCTCTATTGTCTGTTCGGAATGTACTTTTCGAATGCAGAAATGCAATTTCCATTTTTACATTATAAAATATAGCGACTTCCGATCCATCTTACGTTACAAAATTCGGAGGTTTTGGTGCTTTATTTCCTCGACTATTCGTGAAAACTCTGTTTATGTAGCCAACGACCTCAAAAGCATGGTGTAGGATATACTGCAACCACGTGACGGTATTTTAGACTACAATACAATACTCGTTACTGAATGTTATTAATATAAAATACTAAACTTAATATGTTAACTTACGTGACAGAATTATAAAATAATCTGTCAAATAATCATGTGGTCCGTCACTATGATATTCATACATTAGTTCAGACTGTTTTTTGTATACCTATCCCTTTTCACTGTACTGAATGTTGAAACGGTATTCAAAGGACTTATAGTTATGACTAATAACATGTGATAAATATTTCATCTTTGTTTTTACCGACCAATATACCTTATAAGTGTGTCTGTCCCTCTCTTACTCACACCATTACATATGTAATGATTTTTCCCATTTAACTGTACACAAATCTTTTCTACCGAGTGCATGAATAAAAGTATAACTTCAATAAATAAATTTATTTATAATAAATGTTTATTAATTATTAGGTGGAAAATATATTGTCATTAATAAACAGTTCGTATCAGAAACAATTCAGTTGTAAATAATTCAAGACATCTTAAATCAATAACCCTAAAATCTATATGAGTTTAATCTTAGTTATATGTTTATGTATACTTTATTTATATCCATGATCATACCCTTTGTTATTGTTCTTTAAAATAAATTTTCTTATCACACTTGTAAACATATAATAGGATATTTTATAATGAATATGTTCAAGCGTGGGACTTGCATCGAGTTTCATCAAATTTAATAGGAACTATTAGGAAAACCTCTAACTTGTTTTTGTGGTTTGTTGTTTGCATTAAAAAAAATTAATTCAATTTCTTATGAACGGGTAAATTCCATCCTGTTACAAGTACTGCATCAAATTGACGTAACAATATAGCAATAAAAATAATATATTATTATTTTTATAAAACTTAAAAAAAGATTTTTCATCCATTAAGTTCGTTCCGTAATAACCATGTTTTAGATGTTAATTAAAATTGACATTTTTGAAGTTATACTTCTATTCGGACACTCTGTGGAATGAATTAGTGTGTAGCTAAATGGGAAAAATCATTACATATGTAATGGTGTGAGTAAGAGAGAGACAGAATCACATATAAGGTATATTGTTCGGTAAAAACAAAGATAAAATATTTACTACATGTTATTAGTCATCACTATAAGTCCTTTGAATACCGTTTAAACATTCATTGCATTGAAAAGAGATAGATATACAACAAACAGTCTGAGCTATTGTTATTGTATTACATTGACGTATCGCATTATGTTTGACATATAATTGTATAATTCTGTCCAGTAAGTATACATATTAAGTTTAGTATTTTAAATTAATAATAATATTCAGTAATGAGTATTGTATTGTAGTCTAAAATACCGTCACATGGTTGCATTATATCCTTCACTATGCTTTTGAGTCGAAGAGATGCGTGTGAGTTAAAACCTGTTCCTGCAAAGTTACTGAAAAGTGCAGTTCAAAGTGCGTTAAAATTTTGTAAAAGTGTGTACCTATATGTTGTTAGAAAATGTTATCCATTGTTTTCTAGTGTTTTAAAATCTGTAATAGCCCACGGTAAGCAAATCGGGTTTTGTAAACACTTTTTTTGTACATTGATCGTTTTACTGTTTAGTTTTCGTGTTTGAAGTAAGGACACACATCAACTGGTCTTATTTTTCTAAGTATTTATTTAATTGAATACAGTTAATTAAAAAAAATATTTCTACTTGCCTGTGTTTGTAGTTATTAAGTTTTATTAGTTAACAGTGCATAGAAGTATAACTTCTGCCGGCAGTCCAACTGACTGCCACACCTTTTTTTTTGTGTGGAAATACGCAAACCTTTTATTATTTTACTGACTATTATAGTGCTAATAACGTAATAACATATTTGAAGTGAATTATGGGTGTTTAAGACTTAAATGGTCAAATTGGAAATTTGAGTTAAAAACCCAAAACTAAGACAAAAATTTCCTTCAAAGTATGAGTGTTCAATGAACACTGTTCATGCGGCAGGCTTTACACCAGCCGACTTTTCCCACAACTTTACACTCCTAATCGTGCGTTCGGAGCGACTTTTGGAAAGATTTTTCGGTGCTTCCCCCAAATTATATAAAAATCGAAGATAGAAAAGTTAAAGATTGAAAAATTACAGTCGATGTATTGAGCCGACAAAAAAATATGAAAAAAAATTAATACAACGATTTCGGAACATCTAAATATCCAACAGAATTTATCTTGGGCGTATTTTAAAGAGAATATTATAAAATTCCAATTTAAACAGAAACGAAGTCAAACTAGAGAGGTTTGTTTATTTCGAGTAAAAGTCCTATTGACATTATTGCAATCGGAACAATACTTTTCTCTTTAAAATAAAAAAAAGGAACAATTTGGCATTTTCCGAGCTTTTTCCGACCCTACGAACTGGAAAAACTAACTTTTGAATAAAAACCTTTTTTTTCTATAATGACTGGCGTATTATGTAAAAAAAACATATTTTTTAAATCTATTTTTTTGTATAATACAAGTTCGGAAAGTAATTATTAAATCTTGAAATAAAATAATAGAAACTTTATACTGGAAATGGGTAAAGAAAAATAATTGGGTAGCTCAGTTGCAGCCGCGGATGTCTCCAATTTGTGCAATATTTCACCCGAGGCAAATTTTGATTAACAATAAGTTTCTGATATTCAATTTCTTTTTCATACGAAACCTACATTTTGAAAATCATTATAACTTTTGTTTGCAACCCATCCTTCATAAAAAATAGCTCTGTTGTGCGTATTGATAAAAAATACGTTAAATTTGTTAATATAAATAATGCTATTTAAGTGTCAGATATTTCTGGTTGGTAGGTATAACAGCTGTGTAACTGTAGAAAAAATACAGTATTTAACTAATTGCAACTGTTAGATTTCTTAGCTTCTTCATTTCTTTGTATTTTATTATTGACTTTCTTTCACGTCAAAATTTAGGTGAGAATACTGCCTTATATCTTACGGCCATCGCATATAATGTGATAATAAACGTATCTCTTTTTGATTAAACTATTGTTTGTAATCAAAAACTGGAGTATCAAAATTTACTTTTCGCATTTGTTCAAAGTTCATGCGGACTTTAAAGTTCAGGGCCGTAATAGGATCAATATGATACCAGCAGGTATCGACTGTTCATTTCATAAATACAAAGATGTTCTTTTTCGCAAACCCAATAAAACACTTTTTAACTTCCCGCTAAAAAAATTAAAAAAAATTTTAAAATCGGGAAGTTATTGGTTTTACCCCGTTTTTCGAAAATCGAGTTTTCATCGGATCTGAACGTTTTGAGGTATTTGGAACCTCCCCTGACTATTTTTACGAGGGTGACTGTATGTCTGTATGTATGTGTGGATGTGTGTGTGTGTGTGTGTGGATGTATGTAAACCTTGTCACGTGCATAAATCAGCTTCCATATATTTAAAAGTAAAGTTAAGTGTTTTATCGCGATTGCTAGCCTTTTAACGGGTTTCTGGTCCGTTGTAGTAGGTATCGTATCGCCTTGACCCGTAGAGAGAGTAATTCGATTGTTTAGGTCGAAAACGTAGCGGTGCTTTAACTGTTTAAGCTAATAGCGAAAATTTAAAATTAGGCAAACAAGTGCATTGATTTCTTGTGACATTAATAATACATTTAGTTTAAAGAATTCGATTTAATTTCAACATCATTTCGTAAATCAATTTAATATCTAGCAAAGCCGTTTTTGCACAACAGAACACACAATTTCCCCTTCTTTACTCTCAAGTGTCATTGCGAGAAGCGTATGCTTGAATTATCGTGATTTTTGGCTTTCTTTTGCGTTTCAACAGTTGAACGAACAATTTACTATTGCTATTACCAAATTAAGCAACGCCATTTTGTGAAGTTGAACGTTCTTATCTGGCAATATCTGAGCCATCCTTACGGGATTTTGAATTTCACTTCAGTATTTTTATCTAAGCCTCATTTGTGTTTATTCCTATTGTGGTATTTTTGAGTAGGCGTTTAGATAACTCCATATTTCTTGGGATTTAATTAAATGGTGCTTTTCTTCGTATGATTACTAAGAGAGTTCGTTACGAAGAAGCGTGGACATCCGATTTAGAATCACGAAATTTGCTACAGGGTGTTAGCGAAATAACATCGCAGATTGGCTGCTTAACCCCTAATCTTAATATAAAAGGGGTTTTTGGACCTGGCGAGTAATTTTTTTGGACTGGGCTAATCTTTTGGCTTGGCGAACATTTTTGGACCTGGCGAACATTTTTTTGGTCCTGGCTGAACTTTCTGTTGGCCCTGGCACATATAGTTGGTAGTGTCGAAAGATCTGTGCACTATTGAGGACCAACGCTGCACCTCACTACCATCGGAGCAGCGTGGCTAGTACAGTTAGCCTCTCTACAAGATCCTCTGCGTCAGAGAAGTTCTACAAACAGATAAGCCAAAATTTAATTTTAAGTTCAAGACATTGTAACGGTCTTCCTATTCAATTTATAATTTTGTTTAAGCGGATGTAACATTTTATAGTTTGCATTTTTAGGTACTAACTATTTAGTAATTTTTTTTGCGCTGGGTGATCACTCTTTTATTTTATACGCCAGTAATTAGCGGTATCATATTTGATTATTTTTTTTTATCACTTATTTTTCAGAGATTGTTAAATTGAACCGTTGGGTTTATGTTCTTGTAAAATATATAGATAGATCTAATTTTGTTGTCTTACTCAGCCAATCACCCACTCACCATATTTGTTATTCAATCAATTTTTTTTTTTTAATTAGTATTCTTAAATTCATTATTTATCTCCAGTAAGATAGGTCAGTGCCTGGAACATCAGGGGTTTCCGATTTGTACCGTTTAAATCGGTGGCGCGACTCACACTTTTGTACTTACCCTCTACGGCTGAGCTGGGCACAAATTTGCCAGTAGAGAAACCACTTACCCATCTTAGCTGGAGTTGGAGATTTCAATTCAAACCATTTGAATAATTTTTCAAGATTTTATTTTATTTTTACTAAAAGTACGTGGCAACCTCTTATAACTTTTGAACGGCTTGACCGATCGGAATGAAATAAAAAGCGTTCCAAGGAGTTTCGTCTAACTTAGATTCCCTGTAAGTTTAAACCGATTTGAACCGGTAGATTTCGATAAATTTTGAAAATACCTAACCGAAAAAAACAATTGGTAAAAATGAAGTTTTTTGGGCATATCTTTTTGGCTATTACATCGATCAATTTTATAACCTAATGAGCTCTCAAGTTTAAAAAACCACGTCGAATGCCGTTTTGAAAATTAAAATCGGTTGATTCGTTCGTGAGATATCGTTGTCGAAAAATTTCAAAAAAAAGTGTTTTTTTTTTCAATAACTTATAGATTTTTTGACTAATCGATTTTGCACTCTTAGTAACGTTTTTAGGTCTCAAAAAACTGCGTCGAATGCCATCTTGAACATAAAAATCGAATAACGTGTTAAAAAGTTATGGCTGTTTAAACATTTTAAAAATGTCAAAAACGTCAAAATACGTCACGTTACTATAGCTTTACGGTTAAAACTAGCTAGGCCAGTAAAAATAGCATTTAACTTTGCACTAAATTTCCGATCCAAATTTCTTTTTTTATAAGGTTTCGGATAACTTACTGAGTATAAAATCACAAAATGCTGACAGATCCAGGTGACGCTAGAGGCGCTATCTTGAAAAAACGTTTTCGGCCGATATCTCGGAAACTATGCACTTTAGAGCAAAAGTCATATAGACCATTATTATAGAAAATAAAATTTTGCATCTTTTGTTTCCAGCAAACTTTTTTGTAAAACTTACTGTTTACGATTTATGGCCCATTTAATGAATCGGTTTTTCGATCGCAGCCAATAACTCTTGAAAGATTAGATTAATCAATAAAATATATTAATCCGTTTTTAAAGATCCGTTTATTCTCTACAACTTTTGTTTTAAACTTTTTTTTCTAATGTCCATAGTTTTTGAGTTATAGGACGTTTTATGTAGGAATACCGAGCAAAAAGTTGAAAATTTCAAGATACGCATAGTACAAATTCAACAAATAAATTAAAAAAATATCCCGATTGTTTATGTAGTTAACAAATAATAGTTCAATTCCTTACCTGCAATAGTAACGAACATTTTTTTATTTTACTTAATTATATTTTGCTGCCGCGTCACCCGCCGAGCGTCGACATTTCTTCATTAAACGTCCTATAACTCAAAAAGTATGGACATTAGAAAAAAAAGTTTAAAACAAAAGTTGTAGAGAATAAACGGATCTTTAAAAATAAATTAATGCATTTTATTGATTAATCTAATATTTCAAGAGTTTTTGGCCGCGATCGAAAAACCGGTTCATTAAATGGGCCATAAATCGTAAACTGTAGGTTTTACAAAAAAGTTTACTAGAAACAGAAGATTTGAAATTTTATTTTCTATAATAATGGTCTGTATGACTTTTGCTCTAAAGTGCTTAGTTTCCAAGATATTTGCCAAAAACGTTTTTTCAAGATAACGCCTCTAGCGTCACCTGGATCTGTCAGCATTTTGTGATTTTATGCTCAGTAAGTGATCCCAAATCTTATAAAAACAAAATTTTGAATCGGAAATTTAGTGCAAAGTTGACCCTTAAAAACGGCTATTTTTACTGGCGTAAGCGGGAAGTTGCAAGGATGGCCTTTAAGGTCAACCTCTTTTCGAATTTTTTTATTTGTTTTTGTTTATATAAAGTTCCCCCAGTATGTATTTTTTAATATATTTCGATGTACCTACAGACAGCGATCAGTTACAGTTTGAATATATGTATAGATTACAATGCATAGTTTTTATAAACCTGTTAATTTTTCGAGTACCTACAATTTTACAACAAATGATCTCTTTTTCACATATTTTTCATATTCATTTTTAATTAAATTGTTTGCACGAATAAAATGATATAAATTTTCATACGCTTCATGTATTTTATATCACAATATTGATTACGAAAAAATAAGAGTTTTTAAAAAAATATATTTTTATTGTAAACAGAATGATTATTATAAAAAAAGAATATTGTTTAAATGTTTTAATATCCATAATATATTACTTTGCCTATTAACTTTTCCTGTTAACATATTATTATTAATTTTATTATTGTTATTGATATCTAACATCTCATAGTGACATTGATCGCTTGTAATATTCAGATTTCAAAATAACTTGTAATAGTAAATATCTATAACCTTAAACGCTTTACCTTGTAATTATCTTGATGGTAATATTAATAACTAATATTCATTTTAATCTTAGTTATAAAAAAATTAGCAATAATTTGATTACGCAATAGATCGTTACTTTGATTTTAACTGTCAATGACACCGCATACTTTTATAATTTTTAATTAGAAAACAATGTCATATTTTCTTCGTTTTATTTTATCTAGTCTGTAAAATACTCTTCAAAAACAGTTTAATAGTATATTACATACCGAGGTGGAAAGTACTTCATTTTTCCCAAGAGAAAAACGGTATTTCCACCTAGGTATGTATACTATTTTATTCACAATGGTTTTAGAATAATATGATAACATTAATAAATAAAGTAATCAATTATAAGCATGGTGCAGGATATACTGCAACCACGTGACGGTATTTTAGACTACAATACAATACTCGTTACTGAATAATATTAATATAAAATACTAAACTTAATATGTTAACTTACGTGACAGAATTATAAAATAATCTGTCAAATCTGTCAGATCCTAGCAGTTACAAGGAGTTACACAATGATCCAACACAACGCGTAATTAGAACAACAAAGACCTTAGTGAAGAAGTCAAGTCTAGAAGAACAGACAAAGAAATTAATTTGTAAAAGTGAAGCTGCTATACCAAGACTCTATGGTTTGCCAAAGATACACAAAGCCAACATTCCGCTGCGTCCCATTGTAAGCACCATTGGTTCACCGACATATGATTTGGCTAAACACCTGTCATCACTCCTGCAACCATACATCGGACTTACTGATTCGTATGTCAAAGATTCCACCCATTTTATTTCAAAAATTAAAGACTTAGTTCTTGAAGAGAATGATATATTAGTAAGTTTTGATGTAGTATCTCTCTTTACAAAAGTGCCCCTAAGCAATGCAATGGAACATATAGATGATAAATTCCCAGAGGAAATCTCCAATTTGTTTAAACATTGCCTCACCACCACTTATTTTTCATGGGACAATAAGATTTACGAACAGATCGAAGGAGTAGCAATGGGAAGCCCTCTCAGCCCGGTAATAGCAAATTTCTTTATGGAAAAGTTCGAACAACTTGCGTTGGACAGTGCCCCATACAAGCCAAAAGTTTGGTATAGATATGTAGATGACACATTTGTAATATGGAGCCATGGGCAGGATAAATTGCAAGAATTTCTGACACACATTAACAGCATCCATGAAAAGATACAGTTTACGATGGAAATCGAAGACAACAACAAGCTGGCGTTCCTTGATGTGTTATTATCACGAAAAGGAAGATCATTGAGCCACACAGTGTACAGAAAACCTACACATACGGATCGGTATTTACATAGAGATTCCAATCACCACCCATGTCAGAAATATGGAGTCATCAAAACCTTAGCAGAAAGGGAAAGAAGAATTTGCGAACCCGAGGCACTAAACGCAGAGCTAACTCATATTCATGATGCTTTAAGGGCCAATGGTTATGCAGAACGGGAAATCAAAAGATCGATTGGACCAACAAATCGTAGACCCAAGGAAAATGAGCAAATCCAACCAGTGGCAAAAGCATTTCTGCCTTTTATTCCGGGAGTGACAGACAGAATTGGTCGATTGCTAAGAAAGAAAAATGTGAAGACTATTTTCAAACCAACGAGAGAAATCAAAGAATGTCTTCGATCGGCAAAAGACAGAAGAGATCCACTGTCGGCTTCGGGAATTTACCGCATTCCGTGCACATGTGGAAACGTGTACATAGGAACCACCAAACGCTCGATCAACACCAGGATTAAAGAGCACAAGGCCAATTGTCGTCTGGGGCAGACAGACAAATCCGCCGTAGCGGAACATTCCCTCACTATGGACCATCGGATTAAGTTTGAGGAGACCCAAGTCCTCGCTACTACATCAGCATACCATTCCAGACTATAGAGAAGCCATAGAGATAGAGAAGCACCCCAACAACTTTAATAAAAAAGAGGAAGCAGTCAAGATTAACAAAACATGGGTCCCGATAATAAAGAGTGCGAAAACTCTACCCTTAACGAACAACACCGACCAGAACCGATTGGAATCGAAAGCAACTGTGGCCCCGCCCACTTCCTTCCCGACGTATAAATACGAGCTGCGATCACGCAAAGCTTAGTAAGTCGCAGACTGTCAACCAGGAAGCAACTTCTGAAGATGCCAACCGCTCGTGTTAGCGAAACGTCAAGTCAGCAAGACAATCGACGCCGGCCTAATAGCCTAAAAACCATTGATACAATTATAAGTAACATTTATTTAAAAAAAATTTCCTGTCTAATAATCTAAGAAAAATTTGACAGTTATCGTTGACGTGAAATTTATTTCTATAATAATTCGTGGTTTATTTTTTTGTCATTGAGAGTATTGCAATATGTCCGACAATGAAGAAAATTGTACACCTCCAGAAATACGCGGGATATACGAATTCCTAACCGCGGTCATAAAATTTGGGGATTAGTAAGTAATTCGGTAATCCTATGTCCGAATTCCTAACTCAACAACTTTTACCTGATCTTGGCGACTACTTTAGATTTCTTAATCGGATTGTATTTATGAATATATTTATTTTAACTATTTTTTATATATTTTGACATGTATGTATGTACATATTTTATCAAATTAACGAAAATAAATATATATTTACAATTTTGAAATTTCTTTAATTTTATTAAGTTAGAAAAAAATTACTTCAAACAGTTTATCTTCTACTATACAGTTTATCCTCACTAAAAACATAAAACATTCACTTCAAGATTTTAACGCGCGATACTTTTACGACTCAAATCTAATCTTATAAAAATATAATGTAAAATTTTCCAAAACACATTTCGTTTTTAAAATTTTGAAGACTATTTTAGATTTATTAAATTTAGAATTAAATAATATTTGTATGCAGTTAGGAATTCGGACATAGGATTAACGGAGAGGGTCTGAGACCGGTAGCTCAGCAGGGGGTCGATCGTAATGATCTGACCATAGTTAGGAATTCGGTACTACCCGAAATACGTGAGGTTGTACAAAACTGCTTATTGGCTTATTGGCTTATTTTGCCAATATTGTTGTTAAAAAAAACAAACCTTCCACCATTTGGTCTATTTATTCAATGCTAAAGAGTACCTACAATACGAATAAAACATAATACTGATATATCAAAATATGGAAAACTAATATCGTGTCGAAAAAAACAAAATGTGGGTTAGAAACCTAAAAAATCCAATGTATTTAAAAAACAAGAAATTGAAACATTTTTACAGGATGCATCTTTTGATTTTCTTCCTCAGAAGGTATGTATAGCTTGCAAATTATCACCTACATGTATAATTTTATTCATAAATCTTATGTTGCTTTAATAATTGGCATCTCCCGCGCCTGTCGAACTGATAAACTATTCAAAATGAAAATAGATCATGTGGATCTAGAAAAAGAAAAATGTGTCATTGGTATTCCTGACACAAAAACGCATCAGTCGAGAGCTTTTTTCTGCAAGTCAGACTTCTATCTTGTCTAAGGCCTCGCTGAACAATCTTTTTCTCTTGAGAAAAATGAAGTACTTCCCACCTCGGTATGTAATATACTATTTACAACATTATAGAACATACATTTATTTTATATCTGTAATATGCAAGAAATCGTTTCTTGTATCCAATTTGCTGTCAATTCACACATTTTTTTGTTGTTAAATTGTTTTTAATTCTTTTGAGAAAAAATAAATGGGACCACTGGCAACGCTGTAGGTAAATAAACGGTTTATTTTATATCATCCTAATCACTAATAACATTCTATTGAAAAAACAAAAATTAAAATCCTAACTTTAAGTTTGCGTAAACAACAAGCGTAAATAAATTTACACAATTCATTAATCGCTGTTATTGTTTAAACAATTTTTGCCAGACAGATAAAAACAACCAAATTTCGATATTCGAATGTATTATTTAAATTACATAATAATTGCTCTTTTCTAATTTAGGAAACTTAGGAATTATTTAAAGTAATGATTTATTGATAGCATAGACTATTAATGATGAATATTATAATATTATATCATTATTATAAAAATTTATTTGACACAATTTACATATTAAAATAAATATTAATTAAAATATAAAAATTTGTGTTTTTGAGACATATAAATTCCAATAAATAACTATAGCAAGTTGTAATTATTCAAAAAAAAAACAAATTGGTTAAATTCTGTTTAGGCCAGTGAGGGTCTACCTTGGCGTGAAAAAAAAAGGAGGTTCACAAGTTTTAAGTGGAGGTCCACGAAAATGTATTTGGTATCGATAGTAAAAAAGCAAAAATGTTGACTTGGTTTTACCCATCATTGTAGACCGATAATACGTTACCCAAAAAAAAATGAGCAAAGTATTTTAAGGCAGCGACTGTAAGACAAGACAAGACAAGAAAAGAGGTTGATGTGAGGACTGTTGGATTTGAGGACCCTGTTGTAGGACTTATGTCCTTTTAAGGGAGTGTTTGGATGTTGTTAGTATCGGTCGTCGGCCCCGCTCTCATAAACTTCTCCACTTGCAGCAGGTTGGTTAGCTTGGTTACCTTCATTTGTTGTTTTTGCATTTTGAACGTACCTAAACAGCCTTTCCCTTTGGTGAGTGTGTTGTGTTGCAGTGTAACCCACGTGGTGCAATGTGGGGTAGGGAGATTGGCGCTGTGGCGTGTCTCCTCCGTTGTGAAGCCCTTTCATTTGGCAAGGACAAAGGGAACCACAGAAACCTTCGCCAAGGGCCCATTCGACTTTTCTTGGATAATCAAAATTTATGAAGCAAAATTTTAGTAGTCGAATTTTACCAATATCCAAACTTGTCATAGGCAGAATTTCTTAATGATAATATTCAGATCTACGTTCAACATTTAGTTGAACTTTATGATGACTGGAAAAATAGATATTCTGACTAATGAATTACCACATGGATCATAAATCCATTTGATGAAAGAAAGTAATGAATGTGAAGTAGCTTAAAACACGCCAAAAAATAGTCCACATTGTTGACAGTTACACTGGCCAAATACGACGGGAATTCCTGCCCGAAAGGTAGAAGACGGGTGCGTTTCCAAGGTTTCCCACTCACGAATAAGACTGGTTCCACTTTTGAGCTTCTTTTCACTCTGTCTTTGTTGCCAAAACAAAAATATTTCTCTCCATCCAACTTAGCTACTCTTTATTCGGAATCGGCGGCTCCATCAAGGCTCAGAGAGTTCTTGATGCAATACAGAGAAGAACAGTCCGACTAATAAACGACACCAGTATCCTCAAAAAACTAGCCCCATTGTCCCACCGAAGAGCAGTGTCTGGTCTCTCCCTGTGTTACGGATTTTGCTCAAAAGAACTCCGCTTTATTATGCCTCCACTTGCCAGACAACCCAATGCAACACGACGTACATACTCCACGCACCCTTATACTGTTTAGTGCCAGACATAGAGAACGGATCGATTCGATCGTTCCTTCATCCCCAGGGTCTCCAAATTGTGGAACTCCTTACCTTTCCACGTCTTTCCCACTTGTCCTAACTTGCAGTCCTTTAAATCCCAAATTAATAAATTGTTTCTTCTGCCCCTTCTGTTCTCGGTACATTTGTATTTAGGTACATACCTACGAGGATATCCTTAAATAAAGTCCAGTACATCCACTTTAAAGTTTGTAAAAAAAAGTTTTAACTATATTAACTTCATTATATGGGTAACTAAATTTACCTGAATTTTATCTTCTATAATTTTCATTTAAATCAGTGAGGGTGGTTAACGAACTTATTAAAATACAAATAGATTTATCGAAAAACCGCTTTTAACACTCTAATTTAAAATCCCATTTATCGATTATATTAAAATTTTACTTTTACGCTTTAATTTAGAATTCTAGATTATAAGTATTAGAGAATAATTTACTTGAAGTTATGTTACTCTACAGAATTCTCGTTTAGATGCTGATTGATATGTAAAAAAAACATGAATACATTATTTTTTTTAATCTAATTTAAATTCTCCAAGTACCTACCTAGCATCGATTATTTCGGGATAACGGTAAAACATATATAACTTTTATCTAAATACAGCTAGCTATTATAGTGAATCACCAATATGAATTTTGCTGAACTCGTTAGTAAAGAGACATTTAAAGCGGATCTTATGAAACTGCTGACTGAAATATCCATGTAAACTTATTATGTAATGCTAATCTGAGCACTAGGTACAACTATTTCATATTGCAATTTTTTTATTTCTTAGATCCAACAAAGATTATGTTGCAAATATTAAGTAATTGTAAGTTAACAATACGATATGTTTACACATGTCAAGGTATTTCTGCAAACAAAATTCGTGATAGTTTAGATTTTTTTTAATTAAATAATTTTAAACAAACAGTACCAACATTTTTCTAGCTGAAACTGAAAGTTAAACACAAATGAAGAAAATCTTTTTAAAAGAACAAACTTTCTGTTATAATTTTTCTAAAGCCAATTTAACACCCAACGTTCTTTGTCGGAATTTTAATCCCTTTGAATTCAATGCCGACCATTGGCGTGGAATTAAAGAATTTTTTATTAATTTTTGTTTTAAATTTCAAAAGAAAAACGGTTTTTGTAAATTTGTATATTTTGTATCAATTTGAAAATTGTCAAATAACAAATTAATTCTTTCAAATTAAAACTTGATAATTTTAGTTGTAAATCTTTGTGTTTTAATTCGAGACTGTCATTAATATAATGGTCATCTATTGATAATTGCGACGATGATGGATCTTGATCACCCGTTTCAAATGGTCGCCAAAACACCATCTTTCTTGTGTTGGTGTGTATGTGGAAAATGTTTTTTTAATTAATTTTTTGCTTATTTCTGTATTTCGATAGTAAAGTGACAATATCTCCTAAGAGACATGTATTGTTTAGTTCTCCGAATTCCTAATAGATGACAGTTAACTCTGTACACCTTTGACATTTAGGTTAGATAGACACCCGGTATTTTGATTTCTAGATTATTCAACATTTAGATTGTAAGAAAACCCAAAAGATAGTGTTGAATTTCGATTCATAAATAAATAAACAAACAAAAAACTAAAAGAAAAGTGGAAAATTAAAAACAGAAAAGGTGGCGCAGTTATTATCTCGTATATTTAAACGAGAAATTCTTACTATATTAAGTACTATGAAGCCCATCGTAAGGTAGTGCAGCGGATATCTAATATAAAAAATCAATGAAAATCAATGACACTACTGGTTACTGTAATGCGGCACAAGTCTCTGCGCGGTATTTAACTCATGTCGCATTTTGCAATTTGCGTCTTTGATGTTTCGTTTGTGTACCACCGCGCTTAGTAAAGGCCGTCGGCATTTCTTTACATTAATATCAAAGCGGCGCGAAACGACTTGAAAATGGGAAACTAAATACACAATGTTGCCGTTACTCAAAAATGTCTTTAGGTATAAGTAATATATACAAAATTGATATCATTAGTGAAAACTGTTTAAATATAAAGAACCTAGTTAATTAATTTTTTAAGAATATTTTCATATTATCTTTCTAAGAGTCATTGGCAAACAATTGAATAGTAAAGTAGAGAGAACATTTTCAAAATATATCAACTTAGGAATTTTCAGAAATAAATCTGGCAACCTAGATTTGAAAGTCGGTTCCTTTGTTGGGGTTAGGAGGCGTGGTTGTCTTGTTACATTAATATTAGTTTAACTATAATAATTGGTTTAATTCTTGCATCTCGCAACAAGGAGTAGAACGAGTATGGATTGCGCTTTATTTCACGCGAATGGAAAAGTTTGTCATACGATCCGAAAGCGAGTATCACGATTACACGAACTTGGAATATATTATTTGCACTAATAATGTGGAATCTGCTTTGAAGGCTACCATGTTCTAGTCAAAAAGAGCCTGAACTGCAAATAGTCTCTTAAGCAACTTGTTAAATACAACAAAGAAACTTTGCTTTGGTTCTAGTACATAAAGAGAAAGAAACGAGATTGCTGATAGTCCTGCAAGAGACCTGAAAAATGCTGCATTATGATTTTGGATGAAGTTCGTAATTAGGATAACAATTTCAGTGTAGCCTTATGGAAAAACACTCCAGGCCAAAGAAAAACAAAAAGGTTCACTAAGCTACTATAAATTACTCTTAGAGTCTGAGAATCCTGAACTGGTAATCGCAGGAATTCTTACAAGATAGTGTCCGCTAAATATCTGGGAAAGGTTTTCTTAGAGCCCTATCAGGTTACAAATGTAAGCGGTTAATAGACTTTCTTAAAAGTCTAGACCTTAGTAATTCATTGTTACATGTAGAGTACACACAGAAGATCTTTTAGGTAGAAGTGTAGTAAGGTCACCTGGACCAATCAAAATCTACAACACAGCAACAAATGACGCTTGTATCTGAAATTTATTTCTGCCACTTTAATCTAATAATTACTTGTAGAAGAAACTGGTTAAGTTCAACAGATAATATACTCCTTCTAATCTAAGTAAACCTGACATATATGGTCTCTCCTGTGGAGCTCCATGTATTAAGTACTACTTCTTATGGGAATATTGTGACCAGGTTCGGCACCAAAAGTCCTTGCATGCACCCGATGCGTGCAGGACTCAAGCTGTTCAGCTGAAAATCATCAGCACCGCTGATCTTCAGGTAGGCATAAATCCAAGTGTCCGAAGTTCTTATTTGGATGACTATCTTTGAGTTACTGTTGCCACAGGGAAGTTCCCTTTATAAGAGATCTGAGTCCTGTGACTAGCTTCTCAAGGTGGTGATAGGATTCAGGGTTCGTGTCACCGAAGATGAGGAGCCATTTATGGTCCAAAGCCTTACACTCGAATAGAATGTGAGCTGCCGTCTCATCTTCCATGTCGCACAGTCGGCACGAGGAGGGTTCCTGTGTCAGAATCCCCATCCTTCGAAGGTGTAGTCTGAATGGTCCATGCCCAATGAGCAGGCCCACCAGTAATCTTATCTGACTCCTGCCAAGATTCAGTATGTCAGACGTCAGTTTTTTGGAGTAGCCTTTGAGCGTCAGCTTCGAATGTCTCAACCCTACAGTATTACTCCAGTGTTTGGTCGACTCTTCCCAGACCCAGTTCCTGACTTTGGTCCTTACCCAGGGTCTAGGCAGTCTCAATACAGGTTCTGGACCAATGAATCGTGTACCCGCTCCCTTCTTGGCCAGAATATATTCCTTAAAAAGTGACCATTTTTTCTATGACACTTTGTCAGTTATACCTATTTCATTTTATCAAATAATTTCAAAACACATTTTATGTTACATGTTTATTTTTGTAATAAAGATAGTCATTCTTAGACTGATTTTTTGTTTGTTTAAACATTTTAAATTTCAAATTACGATAAAATTGTCATATTTACGTTTAATAATTCTAGAAACATGTATTGCATAATAAAAAAATACATGTTTAACAAACAAAGTTCAAGTTGAATCAGAATTAGAACAATTATATCCATTAGATAATAACCGCAACATTTTTATCAATGAACTATAAACAATAAACGATAAAACTCTTGCATAAAACATCGGTGTAAGTTTAAAATACTAAATTTTGTGGATTCACAAAACTGATTCGCAAAATTGCTGGTTGGTTATGTATAGAAATTTGCTAAAATTCATAACAGAATAAATAATAAATAAACGAATTTAAAAAAAAAAACATATATTTAAAGCAATTGTCGGAAGGGGTTTTGTGACGGTAAAATCGCCACAAAAATAAGTAACGGAGCTTCTCTTGGCCTGTCAATCTCTCATTGCTTCCAAGTACCCCAACATGTTCTGCCTCTCCTTACGTTCCTCAGTTTTGCTTGTTCTTGTAAAGGTGAAAACAAAAATTCAGTCCTTAGATTTGACATAAGAGTACCTAAAATAACCACCAATCAGAAATAGGAAAATAGCTACATATTTTTTACCTGCAACACAAGTAGGGTATTCATTCATCGAGCTTATGGAGAAAAGTTAGAAACAACATATTTTTTAAGCAATTTTCGTCACAAAAATAAGTAGCGGAGCTTCTCTTGGCATGTCAATCTCTCGTTGCTTCCAAGTACCTCAACTTGTTCTGTCTCTCTTTACTTTCCTCAATTTTTCTTCTGTTCTTGTCAAGGTGAAAACAAAAGTTCAGTCCTTAGATTTGACATAAGAGTACCTAAAATAACCACCATTTAGAAGTAGGAAAATAGCTACACATTTTTTACCTGCGACACTAGTAGGAGAAGTTTCATTCATCGAGCTTATGGAGAAGAGTCCCGAACATGATATTTTACGATTATTTGGTTGCAAACTAAGATTGTGAATGTTGGCGGACAACTAATGGTTGTGAATCTTTTCATGCTCATTTTAGAGCAGCTTATCCATCGCTTCATCCTAATATAAATGATCTTTAAATTGTTTAAAAATAATAGTTAGATACATACACAAACACCAATTCCTTTAATGATCAAAAATATAAATCTTTAAAAGCTTTAAATTTCAATAAATTTATTTGTGATAAGATTGTTCTCTATATAAATCAAGGGATAACTCGTATACATTTTATAAAGTGTTACATTTCTTGCCAATTAATAAAGATAAATAAAACATCAATCCTTTTATAATAATACTCCTGTCGGCAACTTATGTTAATCGTAAACTCATAAATCTCTGATTCGATGTACGCAATTCAGACTAATTTTGACCGCAATTCGTGATTGTCCAAAACAATTTTACCTTTTTTATTTTGGAATTCCCTAAAATTTAGATCTGGTGTATGCATGATTATATTGAAACACTAATGGGGGCTTTTTACACAATTTATTTACAAAATTGTTAAGATACACTGAACTCTGCTGGATAACGTCTAACTACTTGACAATACAATGAACTCTTGTGAATACTTGAACTTGAACTGACGTTAACTGCCCATGCATCCCCTTATATACATTATTTAATCTAGTCAGTGTGTTTAGAAGTTTCTAGAATTTTCTAGAAACATTATTTAAAATGGTCAGTTGATTTTTAGAAACTTCTAAAAATCAACTGTCAACAACAATCTTTCAAATTAAGGTCCCTTCCTTTACGGTTATCCCGTTACAATATTTTTATTAAAAATAACTGATAACAATAAGCGAAACTTGATCAGAATTATTTTTGTATACAGATTATGGGTGATTATGAGAACAATAAACGGTTGATAATATCGTGATTCTAATAACCAGACTCCACTGCAATAACTACGTATTAAATAATATTAATATTATTTTTTTAACGTTATTTATTAAAAAAAAAAATTACGCATTACGATGAATATAATCTTCGGAAATTTCTTATTTCGTAATTTTTTATTTACTCTTTGTTTTATTATAAGGATAACAATCGTTTATGTTAAATAGTATATAAGATATAAATACAACATATAGAAATATATATATATATATATATCTATCCATCTAAAACTTATATTTTTTTAAGATTTAAACATTTATAAGGAATGTTGAAAAATGATTAGGCGTATTTTTCATCATCCTTTCCTGCCATCCAGTCTTCAATCTCTTGCACCCTAAAATAAAAGCAGAATATTAAAAACAGCATAATTTTATAGTTTTTTGAAAAAGTATCCAAGAGTGCGAATATGGTAATTAGATTTACATCAAACTGGATGTAACAATATAATTTGAACCAGAGATAACCCACATGGTTTACCTTAAAAAAAATGCACTAAAAAGCAAGAAATAATATCTTTATTTCTTTAAAAAATGGAATGCAATTAGGTATCTGATTTCGATTTTCTTGAAGTTACTATGGATGCAATATGTTCGTTCCAGAGTAAGTTCTGAGAGATCGTTATACCAATCAGGGTAATGGAATCGCTTGTTATTAAAGGAAGCAAAGTAAAAGAGATATGCGAAAGTCACAGTATTGTTTAATTTTCTCTCTCTATTGTTTCTCATACTCATAGCATTGAAAGCTACCATTAGTTAGTATATCCTCGAAAAATAATACTCAGCACCACTAGGTAGAATTTTAACTTTTGCATCAGATTTTAAATCGCTGCACACTTGTCAACCGTGCGCTTTATATTTCAATACATAAACAAATTCCAGGATTTTGTAGGTTTCCTTAAGGTGTACGAAATGAATGAAAAATGAAACATAGAGACAGCCATTATGAAGCAGAACTGCTTTAAGGCCCCTTTTTAAAGATTCTATAAAAATAAGCCACTGTATTGGGTCGTATTAGATCTAAAAAACATCTATATACAAAGAAATCAATTGTAAACATCAAGACAGCATTTTGTGTAGTTTAGGAGTTAATTAACTTCAAAAATGATAAATATTAGCATGGTCAGTTTTCGATATTAATTAAGTTTTCGCTTTGTTGTAAATTAGATCTCAAATATCGTTGAGGTTATTAATTCATTACAAAGTCAAGTTTCAAAGAGACATCAAAATCAGTTTAAGAGATAAATATCTAAAATATACGCACGTTCTTGGCACTTTAGTAAGATTAATAATTCCATTATCTGTAACTAATACATCATCTTCAATTCTGACTCCACCGAACCCTCGATAGGTATTAAGGACACTTGGTACAAGAAATTTAGACTGTCTAGGATCTGCTAATGCTTTATCCAACAACTGGAATAATAATAAAAGAATATTTAATAGTTAAATAAAAATTAAGCACTAAACTTACTGGATCAATAAAATAACATCCGGGTTCAATGGTGAGGATCATATTCTTCTCTAAAGTCCTAGCCGTTCTTAAACTTTTTAAACCAGGTCTACTAGAACGTTCGGGGCATCCTTTTAGATAACCGCCAACATCATGTGTATCCAAACCTAGAAAATGTCCTAATCCATGTGGCTGGAAAATAGCAGCAAGATCTTTATCCATCATTTCATCAACTGAACCTTGTAGAAGACCACCTTTTTTAAGTTCTTCCAATAATACTTTATTAGATAATAAATGCATATCGCTCCATGAGACGCCGGGTTTTCCAGCTTTAAACACAGCTTGGTTTGACTTTAGAACAGCTTCGTATATCAATTTCTGTTGAGGAGTAAATTTTCCGTTTACAGGAAAAGTTACAGTAATATCTGCTGCAAATCCATAATAATCTCCACCCATATCAAAGAGACTAGAAAAAAAACAAATTTAACTCCTATTTACAATATTCAAGAATAAAACCTCACCATAAATCACCATTCTTTAACTGATAATTATTCGGACAACCAGCATGTCCGTAATGCAAAACTGCAGAATTTATACCTGATCCACAAATACAAGTATACGCTGAATGCCTGCATCCACCATTTTTGTAACAATAGTTTAAAAATTCGGATTCACCTTGATATTCGTACATTCCATCTTTCACGAATCTCATTACATGACGGTGAGCAGCAGAAGAAATTTCCACCACGTATTTCATCACTTCAATCTCAAGTTCAGTTTTATATACACGTCTAGAATATACAATATCAGAAAGTTTATAGTGAGTCAGCTTATATAGATATATTGGTGAAAAGAACAAAAAAATATCAAAGAGGAGACTGTCTTATCAATACAGATCTTCAAAGTGTAATATTGTAGGAATTGAGTAGGAATACCAAAATGTTATAGTCAATTGAGGCGGGTACACTTTGCAAATGGAAAAAAACAGTATTTTACATGACGAAAAGTATTTCACTTTGAGCAGTTCTAAAATGAAGTGAAACGATAAATATTATACGTTCTGTCAAGGTAGATACCAAGATAAAGTGAAATTTGCAGATAAAGTCTTTGTCTGGTGCAATATTTCTAACCTGGGTGTATTCCGACCTTTAGTGAAAAGAGTGAAGGGTGGAACTTTAAATAGTCAGACATATTGGCCCATTTTTTTTATATTTAACAACCCAATAACCTTATAGCTCAAAAAATCTCTTTACTAGGTAACATCATCTTTCACAATTTCTATGTTTAACAAATCAGGGTCGTTTTTAAATGAACCCAATCATTTTGAGTCAAGTTTTTGGTTTTTTCTGCACTAGGGTATGGCGTTTTAATTTTGGATGGAGATCTCAGAAGATTTCTTTACTTCAAATAAAGAAAATATAAAAAAATGTAGAAGCAGCTTCTATAAGGAGACTAAATCTCTCTAGAAGTAAATGCTCTATGACAATACCTATCTAATAGGCAAGTGACATTAGATTACTTGTGATTTTAAGTTACTGTAGAAACTTATATTGAAAGATCCTGAATTTATGTAAAACAACACAAAACCAAGTTTCAGAAATCAAAAATAAGTTTATGTTACAGTTCTATAAAACCGAAATGTGTATTCCTTTTGCCAAGCTTATAGACAACATTTTTGACTTGATCTCCCCACAACAATTAGATAAATTTATACAATGATATAACTTACAGATTTGCTATTACTGGAAAAAGAGTAGAATTATCTACATTAAACCTAAAAAAAAAATTAATGATTATTTTATCTTAAATTAAATGTTTTTATTATACTTTTCGATTCCTTCAAAAGTGGCTTCTTTTGCTGTAAGACCACTGTCAGTATTTGGACCAGTCTAAGAAATGTATAATGTAAGTTATATTTTATTAAGTACAACAACACAACTTACCAGGGTAAGTAAAGTACTTCTATTCAATTTTTGTAGCACTTGTGGAAGCTAAAAAATAGGTAAATAAATAAATGCATGAAAAATTTAAAGATCAATTTACCTCTTCTACATAATGGACGTAAGTGACATTATACTTTTTTTGGAATTCTTGTAAAGATACAAGAGGTCCCATCCATACGGCGTATTCTTGGGGAAGACGTGGGAAAAATAAATATGAATCTCCGGTACTAACATCTATTAGGCCATAAGCATCTGCTTCAGTAACACCAAAACACCAATTAAAATACGATTCCTAAATATATTAACGTGATATTAAAATTTGATTAAATAAAACATATTCTTTGTTGAATGGTTTTTAATCATTCACTATTAGTCGATAGTTAACAATAAGTAAAGAATAGGAATCACTAAAAAATAGTTTTGATTACTTTTCTTTGATTTTTCTGTAGGCCTGAAAATTTATATAAAAGGAGATTAACAAGTCACAAATGAAGACTTATGTTAACAAAATATTTAACTAAGAATACGGAAACTTTAAGAATAAAACTTACCTGTCGAAAAATATAATTTATATCTGTATCATACATAGGTATCTCTGAACCACCTTGAAGAACAACTACTGAATTTTCTTTAACATTTCGAAGTTCTTTAACTAATCTATTTCTATTTGTTGCATATAGATCATTCGGTATATTATAGGTATGGGGTCCCATAGAAAGTTTTCTATATACATAAAAATAAATTTAATAAATAAAAAAATAAAATGTGATCTACATTTGTAAAAATTTTATGCACCTTAAATAATAATATATATTTATGATTAAAAAAATAAATACAAACTTAACAGATATAATAAAAAACATATCCAGTATAATTTAATTCATGTAAAGAGTTGTGTTTGTATCAATTTTATCACATTATGCATACAATGTTAAAAACAAATTGTCTATCTATTATCTATCTTATAATGATACAAAAGTCAATATGTTTTATAGAACTGCTTGTTTCCATTTGATTTTTGTACAACAAATTTAATTGTAGAAACTTTTATGTATTTTTTAAATTGTTTGATTATTTGATTAACTCTTCTGTGGAAAAAAAGTTCCCAAAACAACAGAATAAATATCATTACAAATATAATATTTAATAAAAAATAATTAAATTTGTTTGTTTTTTCACTAGTATTTCTATGATTATTATATTATTATTTAAGTTTATAGATATAAAGACCTTTTGATAAATTTTTATAACTCTAAAATCATACCCTTATAATGTATTTAAATAAAAATAGTGTGAAATGAACTTTAACAACAGATTTTTTTAATACCTAATAAAATATACTATTATGTTTAACTATAAGAATATTTGCAAGTAAAGGATATTGTTTATATAATAAAGTAGAATAAAACACTTACCCAATAATACAACTCTCCTCTTCAGCCATTGTTACAAGTAAACTGAATTGTTTAGTAAATCAAAGTAATACAATTTATCAATACTGATAATCACTCTCATTGGAATTATTTATCACATTAAGGATCTATTGTTAATTATTTGTTTTGATACTTTTTGCATACGTACTTTGAAATAAATAAACTCTACCAGCTGATTGTCAGTCAGTAGTTTCTTGACATTTCTACAAAGAAATCTACGCACTTCTCTTACTTTTACTTAATTCTCCGATAGATGGAACTACTAGCGAAGTAAATTCAAATTTAAAATTGTTATACAATTAAGTTTCATATTATTATAATGTTTGTTATATAATATAAAATTATTTACTAGCATTATTATCTTTCTTTAAACGTTTCAAAAACCGTTTTCAAGTTCTATATACAAGGGTTGATTACCACAGGATCACTAAAACATTTCAATCTTAAATCTTTAAAAAAATACTTGATTCAAATAAACGGAGGTTGATAATGATTTTAAGTTTAAAATAATACATATATTGAATTAGTTGAATACTATACTTTTCTTACGGACACAGTTATTTTATAGCCCTTCAAGGAATTTGATGAATTAAGATGGAAGTGAAGCTTTTAATTATGTTTGGTGTACCCAAAAGAAGTAAAAAAGGCAGGATGCGTTGGCTTACCCTAAAGTGGGAATAACAAGATGTAGACAGACCACGGGAAGACCCGTTAATCATTTTTGTGACGATTTTTCTTTCGCAATACCTCAGATTGTAGATTATATGCGGGGTCGATTGGCCCAGGTGACTTTACTACACTGCGACCTCAAAGATCTTTTATATACATATAGACTTTATCTAATTAAGAATCCATAAAGTCTAGACTTTTAAGAAAGCCTATTACTATCTTAGGATGTACGTTTTGTAACCTGATCGGGCTCTAACAAAACCTATCCTATGTCGTTAACGTACGATTATTCTGAAGTTACAGATAATATGTTCAGCAGTTTCATCTGCATACTTACAGAATCTGTGTTTTACTGTTCACTTTGCCTTGCATTTTACACAGATGGTACCTTAGGAAACAGATTTCTAAAGCTCTAAGTGTAATTTAGAGTAGGCTGTATATTAACTTTTTTGTTTGTCTTTGGTCTGGAGTGTTTTTTTTTCAGAAAGCTGCACTGAGCTCTTTTTCCCAATTATAAACTTCATCCTTGACGCGACTTTTTCAGATGCCACAGTATGGTTCATAAAAAGAGTACTAGCTCCTTCTTTTTGCGAGACTATTAATAACCCCCTTTCAACAGCCCTGGTACCCACTTTGTTGTTTTTAACCAGTTGCCAATTGCGAGTTCTAGGCTGTTTTGGACTCAAACGTGGTAGATTGTAGAGCATTTAAAGCAGCTTGGAGGCAATAAATAATCTGGCTGAATTGAAGTGTTTTTTAATGCAATCTTTGGAAGATTGCAGGAGTGTTAGTTGAAAGCCTAAAATGAGGAACTGGTACCCCTTTTACTATTCTTTCTGGTGTTTTAGACTAATCAGTATAATAAAGTAAATTGAGCGATTTTGTTTTATGTTAATGTAATGCGACTCCGGCTCTGTCCTGGTTGGCCATATGGGCGAGTCCGACCGGCGGGCGACGCCGTAGAATGTTCTATTGAACCATTATCGAAGATTCCGGACTTACACATACGACTGGAAAGATCTCTGCCCTTACGCGAAGTGATCTAGGTGTTTCTCGATCACTCGATGCGCATATAAATAGACTTTACATTCGAAATATAGTCAGTTGAGTTTTGAGTTGAATCTAAGTAAATAAGTGTTTATATAAATCAGTATTCAGTGTTCATATAAATTAGTATATTGTAAATAAATTGTGTTATAACATAAATTAAGTGTATTAGTTGTATAAATAAATTAAATAATAAACTGTAAAAATAAAATAAACGTTACATTAACTTACACTCATTAATAGGTAGGTACTAACTTTTAGTGTGGGTTCAAAATCTCATTTTGGAGACAATGTCTATAGGCATCCCATGTAAATGCAAGGTGGAAGTTCTAGAATTACCTCCAAAGCCGCACTAGCAGACAATCTATATACAAGAGAGTCTTTGCACCTTTTGCAACTCTTGTTTCGTTGTGTTGTTTCTGAAAAACCAGCGCAACATAAGTGATTAGGGGTCTGACCTGACAACCCTTAGATAGGACCAATAGATCATTTTAGGTCATTCTCAAAGAGCCTACTGCAGGTCCACATAACTCTTGTAACTTTGGAGGTTATATATGCAAGGTGTAGACATAGACCTGGGGGTGTACAAGAAAAACTCATAATATATTTAGATGCCTTAAAAAATTTTCTTTCTTTTGACCGTGAAGAATATTTTTTTACAGTTTTTTACAGCTTCAGTACAGGATTTATCACTAGGCCAATTAGGCCGCGAACTTGGGCAAACAAAAGAAGCTTTAGGATTTAAATAAGATATATTTTAATTTAGTTCCACTAGGGTAGCAAGTACCCTAAATCAGGCAATACTCAGCCCAGCATTTTCAGTTCCATACTTATATTTTTCAATACAAAGGATATACTAACCTGATTTGGGAGTATTTTTATTAGGAGTAATTCTTTTTATAAATAGTTGCTAATACATAAAACTTGTTGAATAGTACATAATATAATTCAAATAATTGCCGCATCGGTTTAAAAAAAAACTATAAAGATAATTCGTTTTTAATCTGTGATAAATAATTGTTAATGAGTTGTATTCTTTTATGAATATATTTAGTATCAATAATTGGAGAAAACTAGGATGTAGAAGAAATATCCTGGTTAGAAGATTTCACAGTTTATTTTTTGCTGTATACAATTAGTCATATATGGTTACTTGGTAATTCCCAAATAACATACTAAACACAGTGTATAGGTATTACCAGTGCAGGTGTGAATTTATTAGTAAATAAAGATTGTTCGATAATATTGAGTGCTAAATAAAAATCGGAATAGTTTATATTATATATTCAATAAAAAAAAACAGTTAGTTCTTGGTAGTAAATGAGAATTTCTCCAAAATATGTTTTGATTATATTTACTTATATGTATGTCTCGCTACTTGATTACACATTTTAGTACTAGCGAAAGACACAAGGATTATTACTCTACAAATTTGGTATAACATAATACTCCGGTCAAATAAGACATTATAAGCAACAAATTGCACTTGTTTTTTTCTAGTATTTTAAACGAAACATTATTATCGATACTTATCTAATCAGTTAGGTTTTTTAGAAGGTCTATATTTAGAAAGAAGAAAGCTAATTCCGTTGATGATAACTTCTTGTGGAGTTGAATTACTTTTTTTTTCAAAAAACTTCACCACATTGAACAAAATCTTGCTTTTATGAAAAACACTTTCAGTGAAAATTGCGAAAAATCCAGTTTTTTTACCTTGACCTCGAGTACTTTTTTCCAACTATGTAAATTTCGGGGATTTTGATTTTTTTACATAATTTGACCGGACTATAAGTAAATTGGGTACATTTAATAAGATAGAAAATAAATAAAATCTTATAGAGATCTACTTGAATAAACATTTTTACAAATCATATCGCCCCAGGCTCATATTTCGACTGGCACACATTCTTCGAGAAATGCTTTAATATATCGTGACACAAATTGAAAAAGATTATAGCAATTAAAATAAAATATTGACTTACGCTTACAAAAATCAAAAGTAATACTTTTATTAACAATTACAGCATTAATTCTAGTATAGAGAAGCTTTTAATGGTGTTACGACAGAAAAATCGTGTCAGAAATGAGTAACGGAACTTTACCTGGCCTTTCTTTCCTGTTTGCCTCCTGTCTTTCTCATTCACTGCTCCCACTTTTAAGTTTCGCTGGTGAAATTTTATACGAGGGTTGTCTTTTTAGTTTTGCATATAGCCGCTTTGAAGGCGCCTCCAATAGAACCAGAGTTTTATTGCGACACAACAAGTTCATCAGCTAATTAAGGATGACCTCCATGAAACACACCCGAAAGTAGGGGCATCTTGATCCAAAAGATTCACATGAAGAACTGGGTGTTACAAACTTGGTTTCCCGTTGGATCCTCCATTTGCTCATAGAAGAGCAAAAAGCAGTTCACGTCAATTGGTGTCAAAAAAAAATTGGAACGGTTCAAGAAAGGAAGCTCAAAAAACGTTTATTGTATTGTTAGTGGCGATGAATCTTGGATTGACTCCTACAAACCTGAAAATAAATGCCAATCCGCTTGTGGAAAAACCAACAAAAGTGATCCGTTATCGAAGTTTATCTGGTCATGTGGCAAGTGCCAAGAATACCCAAAAGACAATCGAGTTTTTGGAGCTTTAAAACATTGAATTGTTAGTTCATCCATCGCATAGTCCCGACATAAGTCTGACCGCGACTTCTACACGTTTCCAAAGATCAAGAATCCAATGCGTGAGCAGCTATTCCATTCGCCAGAAGAAGCCATAGATGCCTTTAAAAAAGCGATTTTGCAGATGTCAACTGAAGACTGAAATAACTGTTTTGCCAATTTGAAAGTATGCAAAGGTGTCGATCTTGCTGGTGGCATGGTGGCATATTTTGAAAAGCCATAAAGTAATTTAAGTCTATATATTATTTGTCTTGATGGCTATATATAAAACTCAAAAGACAACCCTCGTAATATAAATTTTGCAAGAAAGTTTTTGACTGTAAGGGTAGAATCTAAAAAAAATGTGCCAAGGATCTATTACAAATTTTTATTGATAATTTACATTCTTAAACATTCTCTGTAAGTATTTAAAACAGAGCTTCTTCAGTCATGGGCGTAGCCACGGTGAGGCAGGGCGAGGCGCTTGCTCCACCCTGGCTCTAACTTGTAAAGTACCTAATGAAACATAAAACACTTAATTATCTAGGTACTAACTACAATACTTAATAGACACAAAAAATGCGATTAAAATCAAAAAGTGCGCTCGCGATTGACCGCGACCATTCGTTAGATACAAAGATATGCACGAGTTCGCCAAAACACATGCAACGTCTCAGTGTCACAAGACCTCAAACACGTCCGCAAAAAAAACTATACAGAATACGCCTGTGGATGTGCAGTTAGTTAGGGCTCATAAAAAAATCATACAAAATTATAAAAGAATTGTTGCATCTGCAATACAGTTTTTTATGATACCCACGATCTGCCATTAAGAGGCAAGGACCTTCATGAATTCCTGTTTGAAGGCCTAATAAAACTTAAGTTTGAGTCTGGCTATAAAATATTAAAGGAGCACTCAGAATCATGGGCAAAGAATATGATATATATGTCGCCTCAGATTCAAAATGAAATAATAAATATTTCTGGAGATGTTATCAGAGCTATCATGAACGGTGTGAAAAAAGCACATGCATATAGTATTTTGACAGATGTGAGTTGCGACATCACAGGCAAGGAGTAACTGTTCATCAGCGTCAGATTTTTTGACGAAAAAAAGATTTTGATCCGAAGAGAATTTTTAGGCTTCGTCGAACTAATTGCCATAAACGCCAAATCTATTGCCTCTGTCATAGATAACTTTATAACGAACGTGGGCCTGGATCCAGATAAGTGTGTGGGGCAAGGCTTTGACAGGTGCTCCACAATGTCGGGGAAAGTTGGAGGTGTTCAAAAGATATTAAAACACTGCTCCAGTCGAAAAAATACAAGTGCATTGCCATTTTCAAAGAAAATTATATTCAAATGCCACAGCTCTTGTAACATTTTCGAAAAATGGCAATAATGCCACAAGAAAGGCGGCTTTTCAGCTATATTCAAAATTTATTGTCTCTTTTTGCCTTATTGCGAAATATTCCGCATTGCTTTAACCTATCGTAAATGTGTTACAGTCAAAAAGCATTGACTTGCTTCATTGTTCGAATCACATTCAAAGAATGATCGACACATTGTGAAAATGTGGACGATCACAACTGCCGTTTTATAATTGAAGCTCAAGTGATCGCTAATGCTCTATGATTTTACAATGCCACACATCGTGAAAAGACAAACGCACCGTGCAAATCCTCTGGCAGAGAGCCCTACGCAGTTTTGGAAACGATCGTTGACTATTCCCTATTAAGACTCGTTAATTATGTCATTGGAAAAGCGTTTCTCGGACAACAACTTACCGGCATATTTTTTGATCATTGCACCTATATAACATGTTGCAAATGATTTTCAAAGAATTTTTGCAAAAAACAGAGGCCTTTTGCGAGTTTTATAGCTTAAGTAGTAGTTTCCACGGTGAGGCTGAATTGTGGTACCACTTGTGGGAAGAAAAAATATGGCATTAAATGTTCTGAAAGACATGGAAGTTGCAGAACTGATAAAGGATTCAGAAATGTTTTATCCGAGCATAAAAACTTTGCTTGCTATTTTGCTAGCTCAACCGTGAAGGAGAGGTCTTTCAGTACATTACGGCGTGTCAAGACGTGGCTTCGCTCCACCATGACTAAAAATCGTCTAAGCGGTCTCTATATGCTGAGTGTTCACAGGATGAGAATCACCGAAGCGAAACATAAATTTAAGCCAAAATGCTAAAGAGGTTCTCTCAGAACCCACGTCGATTTCTCTTAAAGTAATATTATGAATATTAAAGTAATATTAACTAACATACCCAAATAGATAAACAACCTAGTAATACCTATGTGCAATTGTTTACTTATGGTACCTAAAAGTACCATCTATAGAAATAGATATAAACCTCTAAATTGACTGATTAACAAATTGGCAACGCCCAAACGGCTGAAGTTAGAAACACATTTTTAGATAGGAGATTTCGTGGTGTAGGTAGGTGAACAATAAAAAAGTGCTTTGGATAATTCGAATTATTCATAAGTTACATAGGCTGCCAAAAGGAGACAAATATAGGGTGCTGTAGGTTGTGGGTATAACTTTTTGTATAAAAAAATTAACCGGGGTAATACCGCGGGTATAGTTTGCTAGTTACATACTATTTTAGACTTCTGCCCCACCCTGAGCCCATGGCTGGCTACGCCCATGTCTTCAGTAGCTATAATATAAAAATGGAGTAAGGTTAGAAAAAATGAAAGACAAAATGTTTGTAAAAAAAATCTTTACTTAACAAAATAAAAGATCCTGATATGATCTATCAGTTCATATAAAATTAAATATTATATAAAAATGAACAGGTAAAAATAATACTTTCAGAATACTACATGCCACGAAAAGTAAAATACAATAGATTAAATTATATCACAGTGAAAATGTAAAAAATGCTCAGTTCGCGACCCGTACAAAAATATAAATACATTACCTAAAATATAAATTATAAATAAAACATTTATGCGCAAGCACATTCGATAACTCTCATATTATCCCATTTCTCTACCATGAGCTTGGTAGGATTATCCTTATCTACTAACAATATTTCTAGAGGTCCCAATTTTGAAGGAGCGCAACAAGCTTTTGGTATCATTCTTTTATATGTTCTCATAGAAGAATTTCTCTTTTCCATTTGATGGATTAAACTTTGTATCCGTGAGTGGTTGGTTGCATGATAATAATTTGGAGGACAAAGTCCATGGCAATATCCAGCCTCATATACCTTTGGTTCAACAATGAAGCTCATTTCAGGAAATTCTAATTTACTAAATGTTACTTTCATATTCTGACGACAGCACCGTCTCTTTTTAGCTTTGCCTTTATGACAGTCAGTTCTTCTCCCTTTATGGTAAGGAGAAGCCCTTCGAACTCGTCTACTTTCATCAGTGTGTATCAAAGTCGTAATACCAGCTTCAATCGGGCCTAATCTACAATCAATATTCATACAACTTAATTCTAATCCCAAATTCACATCTCCATTTATCCAGGATTGCACAGCACTTGTAACATCAATTTCAGACCATTTTGTCGAGTTAGTAGAGAGATAAATTGTTCTTTCTTCCATACGGTGACGTCGATTTGAATCGAGGACTAGATTTATTTCAATTTTGACTGCAATATGTTTGCTCTCATATTGAGGAGGCGTGAGAATCCTCAATTGAGCGCTTTCAACCTCAGCGTTTTCCATAGGAGCGATTGGAAACCTTAGTCGTACAGATGGAACTTTACTTTTCCAGGTTACTTGCTGATCTGAAACAAAAAAAAATATATATTAGCATAACAAAACACACGTACACACATATATTAATAATACCACACTTGTAGACGGATTATAAAGTTTTATGACACATTTTAAATTTATAGGTTTTGGATATTTCGTAATAAAGACGAAAATTACTTTCAAATATTCTCCAATTAAACAAAGTAGAAAGTATGTATACAGAAAATATGATATTACTTAAAAAATCGTCATATTTTTTTTAAATTGTAAATGCAGGAAACAGAATTCAGTAGTAGTACAAATGAAAAACTTGATTTTAATTTTTACCCAATATTAATGTTATAACTTTTTCTATTGTTACCCGATGGTTGTTCGAGTCAAATTTTGTTGTGTTCAGTCAGTTGCTTCTGAGCCTATTTGCAATTCCAGGATGTTTTGGACTCAAATGTGGTAGATGGTAGAGCTTTTAAAGCATCTTGACTATCAGAGGCAATAAATATTTTGGGTGAATTGAGGAGTTTTTTAATCCACTCTTGAGCACAGAAAACCCCGCTTGAAATATCAACAAAGTGTTTCTCAGGGCTATTGAGAGCCTAATATTAGGACTTATAACACTTATACATACTGTTTTAGACCCATCATGTGTTTTTGTAAGTTGAGTGTCTTTGTTTTGTGTTAAATTTTACTCATTACTGCTAAAATTAAATGGGAGTTCGAAACCTCGTTTTGAAGTCATAAGGTCTGTAAACATCTACATGGATTTTGTTGCTCTGACTCTTAGAATCTGTAATATTACCGGGTTTCAGAGACTAAATTTTGGTTAACGTGTAGGCACTTTCCAGAGCAATCCTCAGCATTCCTTTTTACATGTAAATGCTAGAGGGGAAGGTCTAGAATTACCTCAAAGGCTGCACTAAGGCACGATCTCATTGCGTCTATACAAGCGAGCCTTTGTGTCATTTTTAGTTCTATTAGCCTTTTGTTGCGTTGTTTTGTTCAACCACATTAGCTCACCATAGGTGATTAGAGGTCTGATACTCGTTAGATATGACCAAAAAATAATTTTAGGTGTAAGACACCATGTTTTCCCAAAAAGCCTACGGTAAGTCCATTTGCCCTTTGTAGCTTTAGAGGTTAGATTTGTGATATGTGCATTTCACGTAAGTTTACTCTTGAAGATAACTTCGAGGCATTTTACTTTTTTGAGATTGTTTTTTCAATCAAAACAGGAGGTTCATCAAAGAAAGCTATTATAACTCATTTAGAAGCATATTAGCCTCAAGACGGTCAACCTTTTTTTTAAATTTTATTCTTATTGAAACTTAAAATTCTATAAGAGTGACATCTAAAATAGTTATTTACAAAAAAACTGTTTGTTTATACAATTGTGGTAATTACATATAATTAATTGTATGTCATGCAATAATAAATGGATTTTCCCTCTATTTAGAAAAAACTTCAATAACATTAAAAAATACTTCTGGAATTAACTGAAAGTAAAATTTTATAAAAATATTTTTCAATTAAAACATAAAGAATGTCGAATAATTGAATTTTTAAAGATATTTGTTATTCTTAAATAATAACAACCTACCTATTTAATTTCTTTCTGAGGAAATAACAAAAAGAATAACGATAACTGCCTCTGTTTCAATTATTTGTTCAGGGTTAGGGTTATATATCTCAGAATAAATTGAAATATAATGTAAATTGTACGGAAAATACAATAAAATTCAATTATCTTTATACGAATGTTAAAAATTTCAAAAGAAAGTTATTCATAAAAATTGAATCTCAGTTATTATTCATTTTCAAACGACCTTCTACCTTGGTTGCGTTTAAGTATATTCACTTTTAAATATTTCTACCTTTAGCGGTTTTTGATGAATTCATATTTTCTTTAATATTTTTATTTTACCGTCTTGAGATTCATATTTTCATTATGCAACAGATTTACTGTAACATTTTGCAAATTTCACTTTACATTATTCTCTTTTGGTATTTTAGTTTCGGTTCTTTATTTTGTGTCTACAAAATATCTGGGATTTATCTTCTGTAGGTATTAATTAAAAATAGGTAGTTGATACTCACAGAATCTTGGAAAACTATGCATCTCGTTTAAATCTAAATATAAATAAACGAATCGTTTATTACTTCTGAATGGTGGGCTGTTTCTTACTAATCCTTTTCTTAATGATCTCTGACAGATATCTAGACTGTAAATTTTTAGACTTCCAGACGAAATATATACCTGATTATAAAATATAAATAACTAGAAATGTATTCTAATTATATTGAACCCAGTTTACAAAAAACTATATTTAATGAGCATATGCATTTTACAGTAAATTAATTACTGTAATGATTTTCAGGTGAATTCAATATAAAATAATATTTTTATGATAAAAACATTATTATTTTCTTCTTGCGTATATGGAAATCTTTCTTCTTATTATATAACTAGCGGACCCGGCGAACTTCGCACCGCCTAACACTAATGTTTTTTCCAATTTTTTTTTTATTTTACGATTAATTTTTTGTATTTTTTATCATATTTTCTCGTTGGTTACCAGTTTTACTATTATTTATAGTACTTTGTAATTTATCGGTTAGGTATATTATATATTAACTGCGCCACCTAACGGTGGCATCATAGTTCTTAGGTAAGTAAGTTTTGCTCTTTTAAATATATGAGATATCAACTGCGCCACCTTACGGTGGCGTCATAGTACCTAGTTATGTAAGAATTACAGGTGTAAATTTATCTCAACTGCGCCACTTTAGGGAAGCGTCATAATGATTAATTTCGTAACAAACGCGTCCGATCGCTGCAAAATTCAAAGTGCTATAGGGAAAATCGAGGCCTCCGATGCGCTTATTTATAGGCACGTTGCCGCCGCCTTGGCCGGCCAGTACCACCGCAAGCGCTACGTCCCGCAATTTTAAATCTGTAATATCTTCGAAAATATTTATTTAAATCTTGTGCTGTAAAGGACCATATAGATCTATATTAAATCAACAATGTATTTAAGCTATTTAATTTGATAAGGATTAATGCTGTATTGGTTAAACTCGCTTGGAAAATTAGCCATTATTTGTTGTAAAAAGTAAATGACAAAAAAATGTTATTGTGGGATATCCATAAGAGATAGACATATACCATCGCGGAGTTTTCTGTAGACCTTTTTAATGTGTACAAATAATTAATACATTATTTTAATAAATCTCGTAGGGTTCATCCTGCGTTTGCAATGTAAGCGGAAAAAAATTGATAATTAACGACATCACATTAGAAACCTCAAAAATAACAGTATTTCTCCACTATTTAATTGACGTTATTATACATATAAACCTTCCTCTTGAATCACTCTATCTATTAAAAAAAACCGCATCAAAATCCGTTGCGTAGTTTTAAAGATTTAAGCATACAAAGGGAAATAGGGACAGAAAAAGCGACTTTGTTTTATACTATGTATTGATATAATAAATTTAGAAGGCGTCGATCAAAAATTCCACCAGAATTAGCATTAGGACTAATGAAGCACAAGAAGTTTGGAGAGATTATCTATCACAACTTATTTCCCCATGGGCACTCTACCTATTAAATTGCAAATTTTGGTAGTGAAGATTATTGAAACGGGAATAAATCAACCGCCAATTTTAAGTATTCGACAAAGTTTAAGCATAAGCCGATGTCATTAACAAACAAGTTGAAAAGAATGGGACCGAGGTGTGATTCCTGCGGTACCCCGGACTTACAGATAACTATTTGCAGTCTATCTATGAGGGAATTTCTTACCCAACTAAGTAGAGGGCCAGGAAATCCCTACTGCTTCTACTAATGTATTAAAAGATGATTATTAACTCTGTCCAATGCTTTCAACAAATTCAGCATCTACCTGTTGTTTTCGCCCCAAAGCATCGCTCAGGAAGCAGGAAAATTTAACTCATTTTAGTGGATTTACCATTAACAAAACCAAATTGTTGGTTAACTAGGAAGCGTTCTGTAATGGGCTTAATCTGGTCAAAGATTATGCTTTCAAATAATTTTGCCATTAGTATTCAAAATGCTAATGGACTTATAGTTTTTCACACCATCTCTATCATCATTTTTAAAAATTGGCGAGATGAAGTTAACCTTTCAAACTGAGGGAAAACTTGTTTTTGAGAGATTTTTGAAAGATAAAAATTGGAGATTAAAACCATAAGATCGCAGCAAACTAGGTGGAATTCCATCAGGTCTTCGACCTTTGTAGACTCTTAAGCTATTTAACTTTTTATAAATATCAGATAAGGAGATATGACAATTAATTATATTATCTGATATATTATAATTATTAAGAAGGTCACATTTAATATCACACTGTTTCGACAAAGTGGTAAATTTTCTATAATCTTGAGATAGACGAGTAGTTTTGAATTGTCTGTGGACTATTTTTTTATATTATGTATTTCCTTAATAAGTTCCAGAATAGAACCTTTCAACTGGAACAAATCTATAGCACTATGTAGAATATCATACAAAATATTGACCATTTATTTCATCGAGAGTTTGGTGTTAAGCAATTCCTCCTAAGAAGTTTGAAGCTCAAATAAAGTCTACTGATTTGAAGTCATGATGAAAACTTTCCCCTTTTAAACACATGCCATGCATTTAACCCTTAAACAAAGGGAGGATGCTGCAAGTTCTTCGCCTGTCTCACTAACTTTGCAATCAACATCCTGAACAAGTAAAATATCCAATAGTTTGAAGTGTTATTAATATCATGATAAGAGTTATATACAATAGATTCTCTTTCAGTTGCTGTGGTCTCTAGATTTGGATCTACATTGGCTATAAAATAGAAAGTATCTTGAGACCATATAGCGTGTTAGTTACAGTTACCAATTATACATAGGTTGGAGTTAGAAAAGCTATCTGATAAATTGATAAATTATCAATATTCAATATATTGTGTTTTTCTGCCGGAAACATATCATTAAAAGCCTACTTTCCATCGGAATTCACCCAGTAGCTCACATTTAATCTATAGCATTTATTAATTACTTGTTGAAATAGTAGTTGTACAGAACTCACTCTTGTATAATGGGCTCTTTACCTTACCACTCTCGTCTTGTAATGTGCTTTGGAGATGTGAAGTGCTTTTCATAGATATTAAATAAAATCTTGTCAATAGAGTTTATTTTTAAATAAACGATTCTGTTAATTTAATTCCCCACAAAACAAAACACTATGTTTTAAGATACAAGGTATTGTAATAAAACGTATTTATAAATAGTGTGAGTGTGTCCTTTACACGTTGCACATTTTATCGTCTATTTTTAGAGAGTGTACAAATTATTTAATATAAAATGTTAAGATTCACTTAGTGTTTTCGAAAATATTAATATTAATAGGCGTCAGATGTTGATGATGAAAAGACGATACATTCTAAAAGTTTTGACATATAGTATTTAGTTTTATAGACTTTTTTTATTGGGTATTTCACGTGAGATGTCAATTCTATTAATCATAATGATTTCTGACTGTTTTTATATCTATGGAATCTCTATCATTGCATCCTGTTTACTAGAATTAAAAATAGAAGGAACAATCTACTAACCTCATTTTCATTCATTAGGAAACTAATAAAAAAATATACGATTAGGCAAAAAACAAATTGAAACTGAACAAAACGGTGATACGACCAAAATTAAATTATGCTGCTGAAACATTAAGAACAATAATATGACCATGACAACGAATCAAGAATAAGAAAAAATTTACACAAAAAAAAACGTGAAGATATAGTACAAAAAAATAAAACAACAGCTCATTAAATGGATGAATCAGTAACGGAAACAACAATATACTCAAGTGGGAAGAAGAAAATAAACCAAAGAAAAACATAGATGTAAGAAATAAGACTGTGTCGGATTCAACGAAAAACAACATAAAGCAGGAATTGGGAAGACATATTTAAAGAGAATAAAAATATTAAGACTAATCTATAATAACTAAATGTTTTCGATAATTGATGTCACAAAAAACTTAACATTGTATTTTGAAAAGGATTGAAGCATTTTAAATACTACTTTCTGTTTATAATAAACCAAATAAGCGATCAATATAGCTTTATGTTCCATTGTTTTTCTTTCTTTATGTTTAAAAACCCTTGAAAATATGTATTGCCCTCTTGAAAATATTGTTTACAGTCGAATCCTAATTGTATGATAATACCCGGACAATCGGTATTCTTGTTTTAAGTATTTGTTTTAGAAACGAGATGTTCAAACTCTAGTATACTTAAACTTGAACTATATGAACGACAAGTATTTCTTTTTCTTTACTTCCTCTTTTCTTTAAATTTCGATATATGTAGTTATTTTAGGATTACATTTATGATGTTCAATATTTTAGCAGAAATGATCATTATTTATTATGACTTTTTTGGTATTTATTATTTATGTAGTAAACTAATTATTTTGATAAATCTCTCATGGGATTTTTGAAATTACACAAACAAAAAAATGACATTAAGAAGAAATTAAAAATTATCGGATCCCACAGATGTCGAACCTGCAACATTTACTTATAGCTGGTAACGCCTCTAACAACTGTCACGGGCTTATTTCGCGTTAGGGATAGATATTTTAATTTGTAAACAAATTGTTTGCTTACCTTAGAAATTCTCCGTCATTATTAAAGGTTTACTGGAGTCTGGAACCAGTTGATTTAGATCGATTATAGTTAATCATCAACTTATAAATATTTTATATTCTGGCCATAACTAATGTTGCTAATATTGTTTTGAAAGTAAATTTATTTAATCCAGGTTATGAATTCTTGTAGTGTTTATTTTTGAAATTACTGTCATTTTCGCTTTCATCTGACTGAAGTACTACTTCTTTCTTTTTGTCGATAACTATTAGTATTGTGTTCTACGGCCAGTTGTTTCGTGGAATTGTTGTTTTGCGTAACAAGATTGAAAATAAACGAGGGAATTAAGTAATGTTGAGATTTTTGGTGTTATCTTGTTAAGTAATAAGATCAGTTGTTATTAAACGATTACTGTTTGTTTGTAAGTTGGTAGCTGTGATCCTACGTTTATTGTCCTTATAGTAGTAGAGGCCATTTATTTTGAGGTGTGTCAATCTCATGAATTGTGAAACATAGAAATTTCCTTTTGACTGTCAACCTTCGTCTCGAGCAGATGCTCCAGAAGATTTTTGGTTTAAGTTTTAAATCGCGGTGAATCCGTAACAATTAATTTTGGATTTTTGAAACTAAACCTCATTTTCCATTTGAATCGTTGTTGGAGTTAGATTCTGTTGTTATTTTTGGACAGATTCATTGGAAAAAGCCGCGTGTCGGATTTTTGTTAGATCTTCTGTGGTAAGTAACACACCTTTTATTCATGTGGTTTGTTCAATCCTTATGGTTTTCTCTTTTATTGTTTTATTTCGGACGAAACGTAGATAGATCAAGAAACAAACAGTAGGTAGATTTGGAGATTTAAAACCGTTCAGACGGTGAGCTGTGGTAGAATTTCCGCAATTAGCAACGAGGAGATTGATTTACCCGTCTACCAGCTAGGGTGTCACTAGTTTAATGAAAGAAACCCTATCTTAATAGGTAAGTTACGAAATTTTATTTTTATAAGATTAATAACGCCATATGGTCATAATTTTGGTTGTAATATCTTTATTTTGCATATGTATTTCTTTGTGTATTGTATGTAGGTTATTAATGTGAAACTAGACTCCTTTTTGCTTATTTTTTTTTTACTATTATTAATTAATTTTATGTTAAATTTTGATTTAATTCATTGTTATAATTTTGTTGTGACTAGCAAGTCAAATTTAGGTTTGTTGAGTACATTTAAATCATTAGTTTTGCTCATTAATTGTAAATTCAGAGAAGTCAACTTCTAAATGTTGTATTATTCATTTAAATTCATTTATGTTCTTTCATTGTAGTACAAATTTAAGTTAATGTGTTCAAACTGTATTAAAGTTATTAAATCAAACTAATTCAAGGAGTCATTAAAATCTGTTTAAGCTAATGTTAATACTAAATTACGATTTTAGGGTCCTAGATACGGACATAAATCCTAGATACAGGCATAAGTCCTAGATACAGGCATAAATTCTAGTTACGGGCTTAAGCCCTAGAGATAGGCAGAATTTTGATTGCTGACCCTATACTTAGTACGAGTTTAAGTTATTGTGATTGGTGCAAGCCTATTGGTTCTAGAACAGGCTTGATTTTTGGTACCGGCCTAAGTATTGGAGAAGCCAAGGACTGCGGAAACTTATTTAGATTAACAGATAAGCTATATTAGATTAAGTCGTAACTAGTTAGTTAAGATTTATTTTTCTTGTTTATTTTTTTTTATTGAGTGTGATCACACATATCGATAAATTTAACTTTTAAAATCATTCATTAATTCTTTGTTTTATATAAATATCAATAGCGTTGTCAAGCACGAGGCGTGACAGTTGTGTAAATTCTCAATTTTTATTAAAGAAGGGTCTAGTTGATATTTTGTTTTATTTAGCTCACTTTATCGTTTTTTTTTATTGTGCACTTCAAATAGTACTGGTTAAAATTTTGAATTTATTTAATTATCTCCAGTGGGTGAAGTGGTGCCTGGAACATCAGGGATCCGATTTTAACCGTACAAAATCGGTGGCGCACTCACTTTATTTTGGCACTTACCCTCTACGGCTGAGCTGGGCATAATTTGCCAGTAGAGAAACCACCACCGAACTCAGCTGGAGTTGAATTTCAATTAGTTAATTTATTTGTTTTTCTAAATTTGATTTTGTTTTTAAATTCATTAAAATACGTGGCACAACTTCAGCCACAAATGCAATATTACTTAGTCGGATTTTTTTCATCTTGATTTAAGTCATGTCTGACACTTTACTCACTTCCTCTTTATGTATTTTACCCATTTTAAATTCAAGAGTATAATTTTATTAATTGATTAGAAATTAAAAACAGGTTTTTTAATTATTATGTAGATAAGAGTACATTATCGTCAAATTGTAAATAGTAAAATCGAAAATTGCCTACAAACCTGAATGCCTTATAAAAAATTGTTAATTATAAGTACAATTTTTTTATTAGCATATTTTAATGCACTGAATATTGTTTAAAAAATGTTAATATTAAGTTTTTTTTACCTGTATCAGTGTACCATATCATGTTATTGATTGACATTTTTCTTGATTTGAAATAAGTATTGAGAACAATGGTGTTACGTTTATTCTTTATTAACAAAAAAATGTGACTCACACATTGGAATTTTTGTATTAGTATATAACATATTTTAAGCGATGAGTTAAATGAAAATTACTAATAATTTGACAAAATTAATAATTAATCATTATTATAATAAGAAAATTAAAAATGTGGGTACTTTAACTAATAATATTCTATAATTGTAAATATTGCGTAATGAAGATCAAGGCGATCAATCTTAGATCACCTATGATCAAGAATTACCAGAAATATAACATACGATTCTAGGAACTTCCAGAATATTTCACAATTTTCAAAAACAACTGATAAACCTTTATATGGCGCTCTGGTGATTGTGAAGTTCACGTGCCAAGAACCAAGTTTCCAGTGTTACTTCAGAGATAAATGCTAAGATGACCACGCTTTCCACTCAGATGTCCACGCTTTCCACCGAGATATTCAATCGGATGGATGAGAAGTTAAATGAGAAGATGGCCACACTTTCTACCAAGAAACCAAATCAGATGTTTATACAGGTAAATGAGAAGATGTCCAAGCTTTCTACCGAGACTTCTACACTGTCTAAGAAAACGGATGAAAATTAAATCAGTCTACCGAGATAGCAACCCTAACCCGTGAGGTGACCAGGCAAAAGAAATTGATCTGAACACTTAATGAACTACTGATAAAAGAGCTCAAAAGAGGGACAAAAACAGTATTAGAGGGCTATGCGAACACTACGTGAATTGATCCAAAAATCCATCGAATTTGAAAATGCCTAACTTTTCGGTGTTACTTCAAAGATAAATGCGAAGATGACCACTCTTTCCACCGAGATCTTGACGCTTTCCACTCTGATATACAAGCTTTCCACCGAGATAAGAAGTTAGATGAGAAGATAACTACGCTTTCCATCCACCGAGATCTCCATGCTTTCCACTCAGATGTCCACGCTTTCCATCGAGCTATCCAACCGGATGAATAAAAAGTTAGCTGAGAAGATAAATATGATTTCCATGGAAACTCTGTCTATGCAGGTGAATGAAAATATGACCCCGCTTTCTACCGAGAAATCTCATCAGATGTCTACACAGGTTGACAATAATTTGTTTTTTAGTTTCGTTTAGTACATTTGTATTTGCATAAACTTTTAGCATAATTGAGCAAATAACGTCAAATACAAATACAATAAATACAATAAAATAGATCAACTACAAATACAATTTGAAAGACATATTTTTTTGGACTAACTTTTTTTTAAGCATAGAAAAATAGGTGAGTGATTTTCTTATTTTAAGACTTTTTTGCTGTTTTAGAATCTTTATTTCTTAGTGATCGAGTATCATTAATGTAATTTTATAAAATACTAGCAGCCCGCCCCGGCTTTGCACGGGGATTAAAGAAAAATAACAAAAGCGATTAAATTTATTGGGTCAACGCTTCCCTGTAAACAACATTACATGTTGTTTTATTTTCTGACAGCAAAATAAATTGATTTGGTTGGCCATGAGGAAAACCGATCCCTACTATTTGGAAGGTTTGACCTTGAGACTTATTATTAGTAAAAGCGAAAGATGTTTTGATAGGAAATTGAAGCGGTTTAAATGGATTTGGTAGATCAGTTGGGATCATCGGTATCCTCAGTGTATGAGCTAGTTGACCAGCTGGTGGTTCAGTTATATTGGTTGCTACAACTTAATTGTCCTTTAATTCCTTTATAAGTAGCCTCGTCCCATTGTACATGCTAAATTTGTGATATCTGTCGTGATTATGAAATAAGTTATTTTGATAAGGAATAATACCAAGATAAAAACTTTTAAAAAATTAAAAATTAGTTATTGTGACGTAACTATAACAGTTAGACATATGCTGTCGCGGCATTTTTTGTAGATATTTATATATTCTTTAAAATCGAAGTACATTATTTTATTCTATAATCAATAGTATTCTCAGCGCACGCGATGTAAGGATTTTAAGGTCATTTTTGGTTACATTAATGGCATTTTAGTAAGGATCTCTATTTTTTTTTTAAATGAAACATAGCCTATGTCACTCGGGAATAGTGTATAGCTTGCCAACGGTGAAAGAATTTTTGAAATCGGTCCAGTAGTTTCGGAGCCTATACATTTCAAACAAACAAACAAACAAACAAAAAATCAAACCGTTCCTCTTTATAATATTAGTATAGATACATCTACTTAGCACTGTTTATTGTTTTAGCATTGATAAAGATTGCAAGAATAAATAAGAATCTAAAATTAGAGTCTTGTGTTCGTCCTACATCTGAGAAGCGTTTATTAGATAACATTTACAATAAATACAACAACTATACAGACATTTAATCCAAATTTAATATCTTTTTAAATATTTATTTATAATTTTTTTTTTAAAAGACTGTAGTTATCATTTATACTTCTATAAATATTAGTAAAGACATCGTACAAGTAGCTATCCTAATTACCATTTTTCTTTTGTAATTGGTTATTCAGTATGAAAAATAAATATTTGAGAATATGTAATAACATAAAAAATGTTATATAATGCGCTTTTGTACTATTTTAAAAAGTGATGAAATCAAATCTGACCAAAAACGACCAAGTAATCAGGCAGCTATGATTATATCTTCAATTACACGAAATTTCCAAGTAAAAACAAGAAATTTAAACAAATTATATTGTTGTTTTTTTTAATTGGTTACTATTTGCTTTAACTCCATGATGTAAGTCGATATAATAAACTAAAAAATATTACAAATATTATTTTAATTAATTTAGATTTAGACCAACAGTATCTATTAGCATAGTAATTATTATAATACCATTTTTTACGTATTAATAAAAATTAATAGTTCCAGATATTAAATTTCATTCGATATCCTTGTATGTGAAAAAATGTTTTATTTTAATCCAGAATACCGGAATTAATTTATTTAGAACCGTTTATATCGATCTAAAAGTCAACCTTACCAAAACTTTCTTACCTTGCCTTAGGCGAAGTCTTTAACACGCGGATGTATAACAGCTGACGTCAGTCTATTACTCATCATCAAAGAGTGTCTCCCTAATTGTAACAAAACAATAAAAACAACGCCGAGTTAGGGTCATTATTAATTCCTGAAAAATTTTAACTCCCCTTTTCTATGAAACTGCACTTAAAAGTTTATTCAAACAATTAGATCGTGTCCTTTTATTTAAATGTATTATTTAACCACAAACATTATAATTGTTACACTACTACAAACTATCTTAATATTTTTTAGATTAGATGTTTATTGGGTTGGCTGCTAGCCTGTATCACTGCGACCTTTGCAGATCTATTGTGACCACCCATTATCTCAAGAATAGGATTAGAGAACCTTGTCCAGCCCTGCCCTCTTAATGAGACTTAATAGCTTTGACAGTGGCCACTCCTCATATTTTGGAACAGCCGGTTTCTCCTCTCCCAGTACTAGATACTGCGTCCTTGCAAGGCCTTCACATTGGCATAGGACATGAAATGCGGTTTCCTCCTCCTCTTGGCAGTATCGACAGATGTCTTCATCTGCTAAGTTCAACTGACGCATGTGTTTCTTGAGCCTACAATGTCCTATCGAGAGACTGACAATCATTCTGACATCGTTTTTCCTTTGTGATAGCAGCTCTGCAGTAAACTTCGCCAAGTGTCCCTTTATAAAGAATTTGGCTTGTCGCTTGCTCGGTGATTTTTCCCACCACTCCTGGGCCTTTTCTAGCCTCCATTTCTCAATGACGGCCTTTCTGAATATATCAGCAACTGTACCGAATGGTTCCGGGCCAATCATTGGGATCCCGCACGGGCCAATTTATCAGCCTTCTCATTGTCTCGAAACCCTGAGTGTCCTGGTATCCATGCCAGTGTCAGAGAATTTTGACTTGCGGCATGTGTCAGAGCCTCAACGCAGTCCCACACCAGATGTGAGCTTATTTGTGCCGAGACTATCGCCTTTAGAGCTGCTTGGCTGTCCGAGTATAAGACTACGGTTATACCCTGACTTACGATCTCCGTTGCACAGTGTTGTATGGCCATTACTTCAGCCTGAAACACTGTGGCATACGCACCTAGACTTAGTTTGACTTTTATCCTGTGTCCTCTACTGTATATACCTGACCCTGTGCCTTTCTGAGTCTTTGAGCCATCGGTATACTAGATTGACTCCCCTTGGATTGGGGGGCCATTGTTCCATGAGTCCCTTTATGAGTATTTCTACTCGAAAGTTTCTCACAAAGTTATACCTGGGGACTATCCTGTCCTGAGGCATGCTCATTATTTGACCCTACAGTATAACTCTGCTTGCTTTTTACCTTTTAATAAGGTAATGGAGGCCTGGCCTTGTAGCAGCCTGTAAGCAGTTGCTTAATCATAATAATTAATAAATACTATTTGCTATACTAAGAATCATTGAAGAACTTTTAATACCCAGTTCACTACTGAAATTTACGTTGTTTGTATTTCAATTTTTGATGGTTGTAATATAAGATAAGCCTAGTTTAACGCCATTTGGTTACTTAAGATTAGTATAGTCACAAAGTGAAGTTCTTCTGAAAATACCTTTAATGTTTAAATAATAAAATAGATGAAAACTTCGTTTGAAAATGTGATGATTTTCCGATAAAAAAAATAATGATAAAAAATATGATCTATATATATTTATAAAGAAATCTTGTGCAGTAAGTTTTCATTTGTTTAATTAATTAAAAATTTAATTCTCTTTCTCCATTTCTCATTTATCTTCTATAAAACAAACCAGCTGGATAATTCCGAATATTTGATTTCAATAATATAATAACTCTCGAATTTCCAGTGTGAAATCTGCTATGGTCTACTTTTGTGATTTTTAGATTGGCATTATTAAGTTCTGGTGTAATTTTGATAAAAAAAATGTTATTCGATTTAATTTTAAATCTAAGTAATGCTATTTAAGATTAATTTCCGTTTGTTTGATACAAAAATTTGCCGTTGGCTATTTTTTTATAAACCGAAATTGAATTTATTATTTTTTCTTATACTTTCTCACTAGTTGTTACGTTTTGTCCGCAATCCCTAACATTTTTTTTACAATCTACAGCGTTGACTTTTTAACTCGAATATAAATGAAAATAATTTTAATTCGAATTTATATTGTATTTAGTAATCATATGATTTTAATTAAAATATTTAATAACAATATATATGTAATCGGAATCCAACGATTTCCATGAAATATAGCATTCAGGGGGTTTCGGGAGGGGGGATCGATAAATCGATCTAGCTAGGTTTTATTTTACCCATTTTTACAGGCAATGAAAAAATGTTAAAAAATATGACGCGTAGTAATCTTATTATTTAATATATTTAAACGAGCAATTCATGTACAGGGTGTTAAAAAAAAGTGTCACAAAATGAAATGGGTGATAAACATATGTCCGTAAATTAACGGTTTTGCGTCCAAAACAATTTTTTAATAATGATATTTATTAACAAACAATAGAACCTATTATAAACCTTTTTTAACACCCTGTATATTGATATTGATTATCCTCAGGGGCGCATTCTGTCGATGAATCTTCCTTAAGGAAATCGGTTGCTAAGATTGGGGCTTTTTTTAGATTGTTAATGAAAAAAAATGTGAAGAAAACGGTGTAACCAGAAAACTATATAGACCATAACAATTTTGGAAAACCAACATGAGTCTCCGCTGGTCTCAGGACACTTTGAAGAAAATCTTCATCAAACACAAACAGGTCAGGATTCTCAAACTTCGCGCACTTAGTAATCATATCATATCAAGAAAACCTTCAGGGAAATAATCAAGTTTCCGCTCATTCCAAAACTGCTGCTAAAGTAAAAAGTTTATGATTTAGATGTTTCAGGGCAAAGTTCGGTCATCCAGGTACTTTTCATCTAACAACAAAGCAATATGTTAAGCAATAAATTTAAGTAAATAAAAATATACATTCCAATTTGGTGATGTTAATATGTTTTTGTGTTTTGCTCTTTTAAAAATTCAATTTTAAATTTATTATTGTCATTACTGCAATTCTAATGAAACTATGTAGCGTTTACGAGAGTATTTGATGGAAGTAGGTACAATTGGAAGATGTAATAATAGTCACCAAGTAGAGAAAAGTAATTTCATTCAAATTTATATGACTGCACCGTTAAATACAGAGTGGACAAAAAAATTAAATAACAAATTAGAGTTCTTAAAGATATTTCTAAATTAAGATTAAATACAATTTTGTACCTTCGTAATAATATTTGCTATGTTACAAAAAACTACATAAATAATAGAAAAAAATAATTTATCGTATAAGCAGTACCTACTCGTATAATAAAATATAAGAAAGATTTTTTAAAGTAAATAGTATTTCTCAAAGTTAAATAAAACAGAGGCAATTAATGAAAAACATGCGAAATAAAACAAATTAAACTGCGTTTAAATGTATAACTTGATTGCCACAAACAAAAATATCACTTGGATTTAGGTCGTAAATGTTATTACAATGGTTTATTAGTAGGACTTCCACACCAGAAATTTAGTTTATTTTACTGCTTTTAAAAGAAACACGACGTTAAATTTATCTTAACTACTTGGGCATCAGGTGTATGACTTCACAATATTTTTAGCACATCCCACTTAATCAATTCCATCCAAAATAAATTTTCGATATAATTATAGCAACGATTTACCCAAAATAAATAACAAAACCATGCTTGAATGTTCTGTGTGGGAAACACATTTGAAAGGTCATAATTATATTACAAAATATTGGTGTTTGAAATAATCACAGGCCGACCTAAATTATACGCAAATATTATGAATTCTTTTCATCAGAGTCATACAGCTTTTTAAATCGATTCCGTATTTCCTCAACATTAAGCCAACATTTTTTAAGCAACACATGTTGATAGTCGTCCCACTTGATTGATCCATACATCCTTACCAACATCTATAGTTGATATAAATCATTTACATTTAATAAAACCTTTATATTAAAGTTAAAGAATCTGAATTCAAAATTAAGGTTCCAATTATGTAGGTAAAGTAAAGTGGAATGTCTAAGTAACGTTAGCAAAAATAAAGAAAAAATCTGGAATAAATCCAGGTATAACGACTTTTACCTATTGTAGAGTATATTTAGAGATATAAAATGATTCGAGATATTGACATACTAGCATTTTAAACAATATATATATATATATATATATATATATCAATCTACATTTTGAATTTACATATCTAAATTTCTAAGTACGGTACTGCACTGATATACTTTTCATTAAGTACAATAATAGTATATTATTCAACGAGCGTATAATGGTAGCTATTATCCACGAAGATGAAGTTTACAACACGAGCCCACAGGCGAGTGTTGTAAATCATCTGAGTGAATAATAGCCATTATACACGAATAGAATACTATACTTTGTCCACGACACAATTGCTATAATCACAACTTTAAAATTCTAAATTTACGCTATAATTAATGTAATTGAAGTTTCAAATGTATATGACTTACACTAACTACGATCTAAATTTAAAGATTAAAGTGTGTAGCTTAGATGTAGTGGTAAAAGGTAGGTCGGTTCTTTATACATGTGTTTTGTTTGTTTATACCATTGACATATAAATACGGATTGAAATGTCAAAGGAAAATATAAAATTTGTCTAACATGAGTTATTCTCTTATAAAGTTTGGACATACGTTCTGTTGTGACGTCATGCAGTGAATAATGAACCATTATTCACTAGTGAATAATAGGTACTATTATTCTTTATGAAGCACTAGTATAATGAACGTTTTGTAGAACAGTCGTGGACAAATAGTTTAAATATGCTCTTCCGAGAGATATAATATAATTACAACTTTAATTTTCTTATTATTTCAAATCAGGTTTTTATAAAAACTGAGAAAGGCCACATGAGTATATATGGGAAATGCATTAGGGACCGTACTAACCAAATTTTAATTTTAAAGTGAAACTTTTATTACATCGTTTTTTGGTCTGTGTTAGTGCATGTCGCATGTCGGATGTCGGTAGACCGCCGAGTAGGTATAAAGTATAAAGTAGGCGGCGCCTATAGTTTAATACAAAAATGTACGGGAGTGAGCAGATCTGCTAATGAAAACAATTCTACCTATTCGTATTAATACGAACTTCGAATGCGTAAGTATCTACGACATGTAACGTCGACGGTTATATTCTACCTATTCGTATTAATACGAACTTCGACTGGGTAAGTATCTACGACATGTAACGTCGACGGTTATATTCTACCTATTCGTATTAATACGAACTTCGACTGCGTAAGTATCTACGACATGTAACGTTTTAAAAACATTACAGTCGTAAATGATAATTTTTGAAACTGAAAATATGGAACCTGAGCAATAAATTATGTAACATATATTAAATAAAATACCTTTTAAAATTAATCAAAACACTTTCATTTTTAAACAAATAAACTTTGTAATTATCCTACCCTTGTTATATATATTCATTTCATTCTTTTGTCGATTTACTGAAGTTTTCACTTCTATCGTGTGTGAATCGCACACACACCTTTTGATTTTGATTTTGACTTTGATTTTGATTTTGATTTTGATTTTGATTTCGATTTTGATGTTGATTTCGATTTCGATTTCGATTTCGATTTCGATTTTGACTTCGATTTCAATTTTGATTTCGATTTTGATTTCGATTTCGATTTCGATTTTGATTTTGATTTAGATTTCGATTTCGATTTCAATTTCGATTTTGATTTTGATTTCGATTTCAACTCCTATAGTTTGCAGTAGCTGACAGTGTAGTGTGCTCCAAGCTATATTATTTGAGTTTAATTTTATTTATATTCGGTCCATTCCAATTTTCCAAGTATAAAATTAATATTGATAAAGCGATTATTATACCCTTAATGGAATATTATTCGAAAAATTTTTAGTTAAATGTCTATAGTGTGAAAAAAAGTTTCACATTTACCGTGGTTTCATAAAACCACACAATGCTTTTTTTAATATTCCAGGTCGTATTTAATTATCTTAAAAGATATTGGTAACTCTGTTATTTTACTTTCATAAACCAGAGAATAATTTAATAAAAGAAGCTATCTACCTATACTTCTTTTTCTATCAACCTTATATATCCCAAGCTTAATTGGAGTGGGCGTTAGCTTTTCGTAAGCACTCTATACTTGTTTACTTAAAACTGATTGTATCATTTGCGAAATATCATGATCTATGTTAACAAATTAGTCTTTCACTCAGATAGATTTGATTAATTCTGATCTGATGAGCTGAAAAGAACTTAGTAGGTGAAAAGAAAAAAATTTAAAATTTATATTTTGAGTCTAGGCAAACCAAGTGTTGTCAGCACCATCTGATGTTTTGGCATTTGTAAACATAACTTTCTTGAGAACAGTTTCTCAATCGAGTAGGTATATATTGTTTTGTTTACTTGAAAATTGTGTCAGCGATCAATTTTCGTCCAATGTTCCTTTATGATTTTGACGTAGATAATAATGATAGCAGTCCATGGATCAACTTATTTCTTCTTTTGGCGATAAAGCCTCATTTTTTGCCACTGTGAAGCGCTGGTGTAACGAATTCAATCATCGCTGCAGCTCGTTCACAAACGAAATTAGTGAAGTTCGTCCAAAATCAGTTTTACCAAAAATGTGCAAAAATTAATAGTGCAAGATCGTCATCTGAGATTGGGGAAATCTTAGGCATTAATTCCACCAGTATACATCAAATATTACATGAGAATGCGTATAGCTGCACAAAAGATTTGTTCTCGTTGGATCCCAAATAATTTGACTAAAGCTTAAAAAAAGTGTATTTCTGGCACATTTTTTAGGCTTTTTTATAAAATCATACTTTGCTCATTAATTGTTTATAGAATCTTTTGCAGCGTTTAGAAAATTTGACACAACATTGTAAACCAAATACATTTTTACTCTAAATTACATAATTTTCCGCAAATGAGAATCCTTTCTCTATTTAACTCATTAGAAAAAACGCCTGAAGAAGAAAATGTTTATTACGGTTATATAAAAATGCTTCTAGAATCATAAAAATATCAAATCTAACAAAAGCTCTTTATTTAATAAACTAATTGTCGTAAAAGTTATAAAAAACTAATTACAGTTAGTTTTCTCATAAATTATTAAGACGTAAGTAATAAAAATATATAATTAACAGAAATATTAATAATAAATATTCTACTTTTCATTAAGTCATTAAGGTAACAAGGTAAATAATATAAAACATGTATTCATTATGGTGTTTACTTTATCACATACTACAAAAATCAACTGTTTCTCTGAATATAATAATGGATTCAAGTACTTTAATACTTCAGTTTAACAGCTCTCTTTGGCAAGTTTGTAGTAAACTGCAATTTATAAATATTTTCAACAGGAAATACTAATCAGACTTCATCATACTCGCACGTACTTAATAAATTATATATTGATGATTAAATTATGACATCCAGTCATTACATATCCCAATTGTAAGCTGTTTTTTTTTCATTTTTTTATTTTAGCCTGTAAAAAATCTTCATCTATACTAATATTATAAAGAGGAAAGGTTTGATTTTTTGTTTGTTTGTTTGAAATGAATAGGCTCCGAAACTACTGGACCGATTTCAAAAATTCTTTCACCGTTGGCAAGCTACACTATTCCCGAGTGACATAGGCTATGTTCCATTTAAAAAAAAAATAGGGATCCTTACTAAAATGCCATTAATGTAACCAAAAATGACCTTAAAATCCTTACATCGCGTGCGCTGAGAATACTATTGATTATAGAATAAAATAATGTACTTCGATTTTAAAGAATATATAAATATCTACAAAAAATGCCGCGACAGCATATGTCTAACTGTTATAGTTACGTCAAAATAACTAATTTTTAATTTTTTAAAAGTTTTTATCTTGGTATTATTCCTTATCAAAATAACTTATTTCATAATCACGACAGATATCACAAATTTAGCATGTGCAATGGGACGAGGCTACTTATAAAGGAATTAAAGGACAATTAAGTTGTAGCAACCAATATAACTGAACCACCAGCTGGTCAACTAGCTCATACACTGAGGATACCGATGATCCCAACTGATCTACCAAATCCATTTAAACCGCTTCAATTTCCTATCAAAACATCTTTCGCTTTTACTTATAATAAGTCTCAAGGTCAAACCTTCCAAATAGTAGGGATCGGTTTTCCTCATGGCCAACCGCCTAAGGCGGGTCGGAGCACCTGAAAATCAATTTATTTTGCTGCCAGAAAATAAAACAACATGTAATATTGTTTACAGGGAAGCGTTGGCCCAATAAATTTAATGGCTTTTGTTATTTTTCTTTCATCCCCGTGCAAAGCCGGGGCGGGCTGCTAGTAATATATATAAAAATGCAATTTGACTCTATTTCTATCTTTAAAGAACCTATTGCTACAGATTATATTTCCATTTCGTTTTGTCCCATGCTACTGGTATCTATTTCCTGTTTGGTTATATTTTCTTACATCTTCTATTCTCTTTGCTTAAGGTTATTCATATTGCTTATAAGTCTACCTAATATTGTGACATATATCAGGTTTTAAGTTTGACAAATTTAGTCACAATAATCAAAGCATTTTTATTATTGAATCTTATTACGACAACGGGAGATCTGCAAAAGTAACATTTCGCAAGTTTCATGAATTTTTTGGACTTCATAGACGTCTACACTCGCCAAAATTTTAAAGAAACTGGTTCGGTGGAAGACCGTAGAACATAAGAACATACTTGTCCAGTTCGTACTCCCGAAAATGACTGTAAGTGTTCGACAAGAGCCAACAACATCAATCAGAAACCGTTCACAACAATTAAACATTTCCCGAACTACTTTACGTCAATTTTTACACATTGATCTTTATGTGCATCCATACAAAGTTCAATTAACGCAAGAATTCCATGATCGAAAAGTCACTGTTTGGTGTAGGTAGTAGGTTATGGGCTGGAGGTATCATTGGTCCCTTTTTCTTTGAAAAAGAACGTAAACATGGCACAACAGTTAATTCTGAACATTACTGGATGGACTATTTTGGGCCAAAATTGAATGAATTGGATGTAAACAAGTTTGGTTCCAACATGGTTCACATGTTGGCACTTTTGAGGACCAAATTTTGTGAACGGATAATTCTTATGTGAATTAGCTTGCAAGATCATGCAATTTGAATCCTCTGGATTACTTTTAATTGGGTTTTCTAAATTGACCCAGTGTTACTCTAAAAAGTCATCGAAAATTTTGATTTTTGGATGCAGTCCTGTAAAACGAGCAGTAGGATATTGTTTTTCATACAAAATTGTCATGAATACGCTTTTATTTCCAAAAAACAAATCACAAATGTTGTTTATAAGAAATTTGTTTAATTCCAATTAAAAAAATACGGATTTATATGCTTAAAGAGGAATTGAGTAAGTGTCATATGTGACATGAGTTGAATCAAAAACGCTGACTAACTAATAATGCATCTGTTACTGAAGAATTTAAAGGTATAGAGCGCAGTTTCCAGTCCTGTCGGATGATTTTTTCTTGTTTTTTTTTTAATTTCAAAAATGAGAGATACATCAAAATTATTAGTTTACTAAAAATAATTAATATTTATTTATATTTCTAGGAATGGAAATAATAAAACTAATTAAATTACGTTTTTAGAAAATCCTGGAACTAATATTTATTCAATAGCATATTCTATTATATTTTGTTTTTGATCTGAATATACGATTTTATAAATAATGAGGCAGGTATATTAATTAGTTGAAAAGCATCATTTTATTTGTAAATTCCTAGTTTTCAATGCTCTACATTCATTATTTTCTATTAAATTCCGCTTTAATAACAAATTTCTATGAACTTTATAAGCTTTATTTCGACGAATCAAAAGCTTTTTGCATTGAAATATTGATTTACAAAGCTTTACCTCTGCAAATTTTCAATATCACATTTTTAATATCACGGACAAAAAGTAAATCTGTAAATTCATTTCAATGCCAACAAACAAATTTAATTCCCTTTATTACTATTTTCAATTGAATATGTAGGTATGACCAAATTCCATAAATCAATAAATGACCAAATATTCCAAAATTTATGATGTTACAAGAACCACTCCTTTAATTGTTAGACTCTTTACATTCTTGTTGAATGAAATTCAAGATTTATTTAAACTGTGGTAAACTTTTGTTATTTTCATGAAATATTTGGAAATTTTTAAATATTTTTTCACTACTTTAGCTTCGTTCACCAATCAACCTACATGCATAAAGATTTAACCATGAAGAACTACTTTATAGAATTGAATCAAATAGAATATATTATTAAGATAATAAAAAGGAGACGTAACATTTATATTAAATCTATATATTTATATAAAAATGAATGTTTGTCTGTATGTCTGTATGTACTCAATGAACTCAAAAACTACTGGACCGATTATTATGAAAATTGGTATGTATATGTATTTTTCCACGGAGAAGGTTTGTATGATACGCTCACTGATGCTACTCGCCACCAGGTGGCGCTGCAGACTGGCAACTTCTGTCCCGTTCAACCGATTGTCATGAAAATTGGTATGTATATGTATTTTTCCACGAAAAAGGTTTATATGATATGCTCATTGATGCCACTCGCCACCAGGTGGCGCTGCAGAGTAGCAACTTCTGTCCCGTTTAACCGATTGTCATGAAAATTGGTATGTATATGTATTTTTCCACGGAGAACGTTTGTATGATATGCTCATTGATGCCACTCGCCACCAGGTGGCGCTGCAGACTAGCAACTTCTGTCCCGTTCAACCTATTGTCAGGAAAATCAGTATGATGATGTATTTTTAACGGGTAAGATGAATATGATATTCGTATTAATGGAAGTTACCACCAGATGGCGCTTCCATCTATCAAATTAAATACTGATTAATAGATATCTACACGAATTCGTATAACTATAACTTCGAAAAATATATTTTTGGTGCGATAAGTAAAACAAAACTATATACTTTCTTTCCTTCTCTATCTCTTCTTCTCTTTTATTTTTCTTAAATTTATTTTAGTTGCTGGCGTAGCAACGCGCGCCGTGTACAGCTAGTATGTAATAAAAAACTATTTTCCATTGATCATTTGTAGACAGTATTGGAAAGTCGATCACCATGCAGTTTTGGTAACACTTCTTACAATTTTTTTTATGTAATTCAAATTGTATTGTCGGTATAAATATAAAGAAAAATCATATCATTATTAATAGTAACTCTATTAACTTTCTTTACAATGATATCGCAAAATGATGACATAATAAATTACTTCTCGATAAACCGACGGTTACAAAGTTGTATTAACTAGCGGATTTCGTGACAGATATAAGCAGATTGCTTCTGAGAAAAACGGGGCGGTCCAAAAATTAAAATGTACTTAAGATATGTAAAAAATGGGTTTATATCTAATTAACTGTATTTTAATAGATATGCATCATCCGGAAATAAAAATATCTGACGCAAATGATCAAATATCCTAGTAGACCGTTAGCCCATGGTATAAAAAATTGAACGATCCTTGACCGTATGCCCTTTGAAGATTCGACTAGAATATATGTGCCAATTATGTTAAATTTAAAATGGAACTTGCATCCTGGTTCAATAGTTGCAAAATTCCGGAAAATGTTGAAACAAAATTAAGATAAATATTAACAAAAGTTGACCGTATGCCGAGGTAATGAGAAGAAAGTTAACGAAAAAATAATCCAGTGGAAAAAGGTTGGCATACGTGTAGGGTAGTCCCAAAGGGATGTAATAAACCCTTGAAATTGCAGGCAATTGTTGTACCTTCTTTATGAGAGCTGGCCGTATGCCTCTAAGAGATTTTTATTATTTATGACGTACCATATACTTATGCCTAACGGCATACCGATCGGCTGGTTCCAAGTGGTTCCTAACCTCCAAAACATGTGTGGAAAATAATAAAAATCTCTTAAAGGCATACGGTCAGCTATCATAAAGATGGTATAACAATTGTCTGCAATTTCAAGGGTTTATTACATCCCTTAGGGACTACCCTACACGTATGCCGACCTTTTTCAGATGGATTAGTTTTTCGTTAACTTTCTTCTCATTACCTCGGCATACGGTCAACTTTTGTTAAAATTTATCATAATTTTGTTTCAACATCTTCCGGAATTTTGCAACTATAGAACCAGGATGCAAGTTTCATTTCAAATTTAACATAATTGGCACATATATTTATTCTAGTCGAATCTTCAAAGGGCATACGGTCAAGGATCGTTCAATTTTTTATACCATGGGCTGACGGTCTACAGATAAAAAAAAAATAAAAAGAATGTAATTTCGTAGATTAAAATATTATTGAAATATCGTTTCTTCTAGAAATGACTTCATTGCAATTTACTGGAAACTGTTATACAACTAATTTTCAAGAAGGAAAACTTACTCACCAAACTGTTGAAATTTATTCAATTAAAAATATGCCCTGTGATTATAATATTGCAAAATATTTTAAACTATTTTATTTAGAGGAATATACAGGGCACTATTTTCACCGCTTATTTGCTTCTTTATAGGATAAAGATAGGTCTTCAGCAGTAGCCGAAAGCTGTATAGAAGATTGACTAAATAAAAAAAGACAAAATACTTATTTGCTTTTTTGTACTTTCCCGGCCTCAAGCAGCCTAACGGTTAGTCTCGCAAATTCGCACTCGAATAAAAATATTCTACTTCACATATTAGTTACACAATAGTACCATTTTAGGTACGTTTGTTATAACTATATCAAACAAAGGATATTTTCTTTGTATATTGTTGATCTAGGTGTAAACATATCTACTGTCCACTTAGGATGTACATTTGTAAACTTATCAGACTCTTATCAGACCTGCTCAAGATATTTTTGTCGGTGGCGAACAATTAATCTGCAGTTACCGATAACCGATAACAGGTTCAGCTGTTTCATCTGCATGTTTTACAAATTCTGTCCAGTTAGTTATTTTACAGAAGTGATAACTCAGTGGAGAGTATTCTGTGAGAACTGCGCTTAGTATGTTCTGGTGGTCTAAGATTAATTATGAGTGGCACAGTGAAGGCGGTTTAACATTTTTGGTTGTTTCTTCTCCCAATTACGAACTTCATCCATAATGCGGCATTTTGAGATGCCACAGAAAAGTTCAAGTCCGATAAGAGCTTCTTTCTTTGCGAGACTTTTAGCAATTTCGTCTTTGACAATCCCTTTATGGACTGCTACCCATAGCAAAGTTACTTTTTGTGTTCAGCAAGTTGCTTAATAGACTGTTTGCAGTTCCTGGCTATTTTAGACTCGATTAGACTATCGTGGACAAGTTGAATTCATGCATTTTTTTAACAGAAGCCTATTGCTAAAAGCTCAGCTTAGAAGATTGTAGAAGTATTTCCAGTGTATTGTAACCCCTATACCTACTCCTTCGTACAATAAGTGAGGGCTTCTGTTGTAAGTTAAGCGATTTTGTTTTGTGTTAACTCATTAATACTAAGATTTAGTGAGTGTTTGAAATCCAGCTTTGGAGATATATTTTCTTTTAAAACAATTCTTTTCTCTGTGCGGTACCAAATTAATCTTTCACGCCCATAATACTTAAAAGATTTTTAACTGCAGATCACATCTAATCAAAGCCGTGCCCTAATAAATCTCACATAAATAGATTGATGATAATACAACCTGCATAATACAATAACTTTAAAAGAGGCGTACCATATATCTACAAGGTGTTCAATGTAACAAAAAATTAGTTGCTAAAATAATCTTTTTATAAGAAAAAATATTGAACTAATAAGAAAAACTTTTAATACAATTATTAGAGAAACAGAATTGATTATACTTACCAACATTGTTGGCTGAAACAAAACAAAAATGATGATATGTTAAAAAGTAAAACTGAGAATTACACCCCGTTGCATTGGCCTAAACTTTTACTTTCACCATTACAGTATCGAAAGGAAAAGTTAAGGTCACCTAGGCCTGTAGTATGCAATATCAAATTTTATATCTAAATTTTAAGGGAATATAGCCCTTAATTATTATTTTAAGTGATTAAAATTAGATTAAATATGTAGGAAAGAAACAAATTAATTTATACCAAGTTTGATGGATTAAGAAAAAGAAATCTGCTGAAATCGAACCATCCTGTATTCAAAACTATATAATTCTATCAGCGGGAAACCAATATACATTTATATCGAGTTCATTATTAAAATGATGCGTTGAGTGAATCGAGTTATCCAAAAATTATTGTTATTAATATTTCACGAGACGCATGAATTAGAAACCTGACGCTGAATATATTCATATGATTAAAAAATGTGGTTATATTATAAATTAAAATTTTGTTTTAACACTTTGAATCAAAATAATTTAAAAAGATATTTATTAGCTTTAGAAATACGACAGATCAAGGTGTTATCTTAAAATTTATAGGATTACTAAAAGAAGAGTTAAATAAAATACATAATATAGAGAGCAATAAATTACAAAATGATATAAAATGGGAAATTAATTTTTTATCACAGTCAAAAACTCTTTCGTAAGTATCATATTTGGTTTCATATTTTTTTAACTATTAAAGAACTATTAGATGCCGAAATACTGATGATACATAAACCAGAAAAACCACCAAATAGAGTCAGATCATACAGACCAATAAGCTTGCTTCCAGTCATGTCCAAAATTTTCAAAAGAGTACTGCTCATCAGAATAAAAAAAGACACCGATTTAGATACCATAATACCGCAACATCAATTTGCATTCCGTGAATGTCATTTAACGACTCAACAATGCCATAGAATTGTTAGTCAAATTCACAAAAGACTAGACGAAAAGAAAATGTGTACAGCAGCTTCCCTCGATATGATAATGTCTGGCATGATGGACTCCTAAACTAAAACTGATCCTATTACCTTCTAATAAAATCCTACCTCAAAGATCGCTTCTTCCAAGTTAAATGGAACCACGAGTTATCCTCCTATCATCCAATAAAATCCGGTTTTCCTCAAGGTAGTATCCTTGGCCCCGTTCTCTTTTTCAGCTGATATCCCTACTACTCAGCACACAAAAACAGCCTTCGGTCCTTCGCTGACGACACAGGCATTATTTCCATCCAAAAAAAACCTTCAAAACCATCTAACATTACTCCAAGACTGGTTGAGAAATTGGCGAGTTAAAGTTAATGAAGCAAAATCTACACACATAACATTATCAATCAGAAGAGTAATATGCCCAAATGTATTCATTAATAATACACAACTCTCAGTCAACGATGAAGTTAAATATCTCGGGTCCATACTAGATAGCAAACTCACCTAGAGACCAAATATAATAGCAAAGAAAGCTCAGATTAACTTGAAACTGAGGCAGATGAATTGGTTAATTGGTAAAAGATCCCAACTTAGTACAGCAAACAAACTCTTACTCTATAAATGCATAATAAATCCAATTTGGACTTATGGAATACAACTTTGGGGCTGTGCTATGAAGTTGAACACTCAAATCATTTAAAGAGTGCAGTCCAAAATGCTCCCTGGTACATAAGGAACAAAACACTACATGATGATTCTACCATACATTACGTAGAAAAAGAAATACGTTCACTAACAATTAAAAATCTGGAAAACCATTCTAATGAAGAAGCTAGACTACTAAAGGACCCACCTGAAGTCAGACGAAGGTTAAAAAACAATGGTCAACTGATAAGCTCAATTAGCTGAAATTATTGTTAATGTATAATAGGATGTATTATCGCTGGATAATTTCTTCCTCCATGTAATTTTACTTTGAATTCATTTACTAATAGCTGAGCTATAGCAGATTGTAAAGTTCAGTTTCAATAAAATATATATGTAATAATATATAACTAAATCTCTAAACTGCATTCATAATGCAAGTTCCAAATTGTAAACAAATTAAACAGACGTGAACCACATGCTCAATCTTATCCGCTCTTTTATTCGTCGATGGCTCATTAAACGTTACGAAAGTGACAACATTTGACAGATCCGGACTCTAATTGTATTCGAATTCGACGGCATTATATTATAATTAAATATTTTAATTTTTGTGTTTAACAATTTTCAATCTATTATCGAATTTTTTATTAAACCCTTCTTTACTTCAGCATTTTAATATTATTTTTTCTAGTTTTTCTTATACATGGTCTGCGTTTGTTTGCGGTTGGTAATTCTTATTGCATAATATAGGCCATAAATTGAATACGAATATACAATTTTTCGATATCATCCTTTAACTTGTTGCATGTTTAGTTTTTAAATAAACGTTAAACCAAAACTTAGGATTGTTTTTAGTTCACAATTAATAGAATTATTATATACTAATTTCTAATTTTGCTGCTTGTTACTATTGCATGTCGTGATTATTTTATATGCTTGATCATTCCAGTTAATAGGAAATGACTCTATTATATAAAAATTTCAAGTTTTACCTAGAATTATGAAAAATCTGTATTGATTTATTTTCTGCGAACTCGCGTTTCGGTGGCGCCTACCAAATATTTCGAATTCCTGTTATTAATATAATACTTTTTCTACATAAACGTATCGATCACAAGTTCATTACCATCTTGATCCTGACGCTTTTCATCTAAAATTTATCTACTAAAAAAATTGCGTAGGTGCCTAAATTATTACTTCAAAAAAATTTTATATGAACTGTTGAGTTTTGAAATATTACGAAATCTTAAAAAAATTCCATTTCAACAGTGCGCATGGATCCCAAAATTCCGTAGCAACCAAAGAGTATCGCTGTTAAAGCTTTTTAGATTATAATATTAGCTTTTACCGGCTATTTTGTCCACACGCGATTCGTGAATATGGGGAATATTACGTAATGTATTTTTCTTTTGAAATTTATCATTTTCTTAGATACTTATCTTGTAATGATTTTTGGTTTATCTAGTTATTTATCCAATAATTCTTTATTTCTCTCATCGGCAGTTTTAGCTCGTTTATATTCTTATTTAATAATTTGTATAAGCAAATGGATATTTAATATCATAATACAGGGTTTTCCAATAAGGATGATACAATTTAAAATAGATATAATTGCAAAACTGCGTATTATTTTGTGTTCAATTAATCATGTAAAGATTCATGGACGATATTATTCAGTTAATAGACTTCCCTATTCGTCGTATGGAAGATAAGTTTGAAACTGTTTTTTGAAGAGTATCAGTGCGAAAAATAAATGCACGCACAAAAGAGAATATTAATATGGTAGGAGTAAATGTAAGACAAAATCAAAATTTATCGTTCTCAACAAGCAAATCTTTCTCAAACAACAGCATGAAGAATTTTAGGAATTTACACCCTTGCAAATTTCAACTGGTTTAAGAACTGAAGCCTTAGACCACCATACATGTCGTGTGTATTCTGATTTTGCTCTTGTACAACTTGATGAACATTTTTATCGAAAATTTTTATTAAAGTTCATTTTCGATTAAATGGTTATGTAAACAAACGCAATTGTAGAATTTGGAGAGTGATGAAAATCTACAGTCTACACCAAACTATTCAGTCATCATAAAGTCACTGTGTGGTGTTTAATTCATGCTGGTGGAGTGATTGGTCCATATGTTTTTGAAGAAAATATACGAATAGTAGTCTAGTTCACAAGTGCTTTTTTGCTCAACTTTTTTCAGCAGTCTCCGAAAATTATGAACGAGGTGTCATTCGATTCGGAATCACATCTAGATGATTTTTGAAAAAAATGATATTCCGCATGCAAAAACTGCAAAAGTTATTAACAATTAACTAAAACAAAATGAAGAGGGTTTGATTTTTTGCCAATATCTTAAAAACTAATAAAGATTTATTAAATTAAAAAAAAGATTCAAAAAGAGGAGGAAATTTCCTACAAAAAAGCTCAAACTCTCGGAACTGTAGTACTAATATTTATAATTTTCCCAGATGGTTGAAAATACGGCCGAAAACGGGTGCTCTGGCTTGCGTAAGCCACGCCTGCTTTGGACACTTTTTTAATAAAAATTATTTTAACATATTAAATATCAAATTTAGGATATGAAAAAAATCAGGTGCTTACTGGATAGATAAATAAACAATAATCCGCCTGAATTTTTTTTTATCACAATTTATAAATTATTTATGCAATTGTTAATTAAAATGTTTTTCTGCTTGAACATAAACATTGCAAGTGTGATAATTGTTAAGCTATAAATTTGAGATTTTTTTTCGCTCTTGGAGCAATTCTTAGAAGGCTTTAGAATAGATCCCCGTTGGTGAAATTAAAAAATATATATTTTTCGGTTTTTTATTAATAATTATCGTTGTTGCAAAATTAAAAACTTAAATTAATCATTGAAAAAAAGTTTTTTTTTTAAATATTATTAATGATCCGTTTTTATGTTATTAGAAGCTGCATAAAAATATTTTTTTAAATTTTTATCAGTTATTGTTTAAAAAATTGTTATAAACAAATGCGTTGTTTATTAGATAATTAAATTTTTTTTATGGAATTTTAATCTTTGATACAAATGATTTTTAAAAGAAAAATTATTTCTTAAAAAACTTTTTTTTATTGCTTAAAAAAGCATTTATTAATTACCAATTAATTTCTTCCACTTCTAATTAATATTAAGGAAGAAAGTAACAATTTTTTTTAATCATTATTTGTTTTTTTCTTTTCGATATAAAAAAATTCGTTTTATTTATTTTTTCATTGTTTATTTAATAAACAATTTGTTATAAACAAATAAATTTTTACCTTATTTTTTTTCCAATTCGACTTACTGTCACAAAAAGAGACATGACTTTGTTTGTTTTTTATTTTTTTTAAATTTTGTTTTTAATGAACTATTTCAGTCTCAAGTCTACTTCCAAGTTTTTTTACTATTTTTTAATTTTTAATATACGGTCTCTATAATTTCGTCATTCTTATTTGGTTTTTGATTTTTTTCATATCCTAAATTTGATATTTAATATGTTAAAATAATTTTTATTAAAAAAGTGTCCAAAGCAGGCGTGGCTTACGCAAGCCAGAGCACCCGTTTTCGGCCGTATTTTCAACCATCTGGGAAAATTATAAATATTAGTACTACAGTTCCGAGAGTTTGAGCTTTTTTGTAGGAAATTTCCTCCTCTTTTTGAATCTTTTTTTTTTAATTTTATAAATCTTTATTATTTTTTAAGATATTTGCAAAAAATCAAACACTCTTTATTTTGTTTTAGTTAATTGTTAATAACTTTTGCAGTTTTTGCATGCGGAACATCATTTTTTTCAAAAATCATCTAGATGCGATTCCGAATCGAATGACACCTCGTTCATAATTTTCGGAGACTGCTGAAAAAAGTTGAGCAAAAAAGCACTTGTGAACTAGACTATAGTAACAGTCAATAAAAACGATACAGAACAAAGTTAAATGACTTTTTTTCCTGCTGTTGTTGAGAACAATCTGAAAGATTGTGGTTTCAACAAGACCACCTGCCACACAACTACCTTAAAAATCGCTCCTAGGTCGTAGGATTTAACACCTTCTCATATCTTTCTCTGGGGATATCTTAAGTAACAAGTTTATTCTGATAATCCAACAACAATTGAGCAAAATCAATATTGAACGCGCTATCGATGAAATAAAGTCAAAGTTTGGTAATTGTTTACATTTTCACCCCATCCCCCTAGGGGGTTGGGGTTGCGGGGGGTGTTAAAGGAAGGCTACTCGAGTACATCCCCGTTGAAATTGAGTGGCGGTCACCCTTAGAAAATTTTTTACGAAGGGTTGAATTTTCAAAAATATGGTAAAATGTAAATGTAAATGTATGAAAATTCAACCTCGTTTGAAAGCTTATGATGAGTGCTTTTCAACAAGGTATGTCACAACCATACCACGCATTATGCTTAAAACCCATATTTAAAAAAAAAAAAAAATCTCAAAAACTCTCCACTCAGGTTAACCTAACCTAACCTAATCTAACCTAGGTTAGATTAGGTTGGATTTTGGATGGGTTATGTCAATGTACCCTACTTTAACATTGTAATTTCACGAAATTACTCTACAAAATTTCATCAATATCTGAGGACTGAGAAACACAGCGTGCGGGGGTGGGGGGGGGGCGAAAAAAACAACAAATATTATTTTTGTCAACATGATATAATTGTAGTTGAATTTTCATACATTAAATAATATAATAATTTTTACCATATTTTTGAAAATTCAACCCTTCGTAAAAAAATTTCTAAGGGTGACCGCCACTCAATTTCAACGGGGATGTACTCTAGTAGCCTTCCTTTAACACCCCCCGCAACCCCAGCCCCCTAGGGGGATGGGGTGAAAATGTAAACTTGTGAAAAAGTGATGGAAAATTGGATTCACAAAATGCATTACGTACGAAAAGGTAGTTGTGGTCATTTGAATGGCATAATGTAACCTTTCAAATAAAACAAAAAATTTGTGTCTAACTAAATAATTTTAATTCGCGATATTCTATTATTTAACTGAACTGTTCCACAAAATCAAAGTTGCGTTTAATGTTAAATGAAGTTTTTCATTAAAAAAAAGTCATAACCCGAGGCTGCGTATTAAATTAGTAAGTTAAAAGGGATGAAGAAATGTAATTTTTAAAACACATAAGTGTGTCCGCTTCTGTTCATAATATCAATAATCATTCGGCTCTTAATAACATTTTGACGTCCCATTGTTAGTTCTGGTTTTAAGTTCGGTTCTTTTTTCCATGAAACAATACCATAACTGAAAAAATACACTTAATGCATTGGGTTGTGGCAAAATACATTTTATGGTGGTTATGATAATAACTGGTCTGTATACGCAGGTATTGTTTAAAAGTGCCGACATATTGAAAATGCAGTTTACGAGCCAGACGGGCGTATTAAATTGTAAAGCAAACTCAATTCTTACATGTAATTTTGGGCATATTTTATGCCGTTTCATGTGGCACCCAACAGGATTCTCGAGAAACACGAGCGTAGAACAGGGGCTTAAAAAATGGACACTATAATTAACCCTATAAGAATTGAGTTAACTATGGCTTTATTGGTTTTATCTTAGTTAGCTCTTTCTTATATATAATTATAAAAGAAAATATTAGTAATCAGTTCTAATCACTTCATTTCTTGTAGGTTTTAAAGTACCTTCATCTGTTTTCCTTTGTAAAATAATATAAACAGAGAAGGTGCACGGTAAAAACAACACTTATATGACGACTTATAAAAAAAATAATTTGATTGAACAAATAGGTTTTTTGTATCTTATAATAGCTAAATCATGTTTGTGATAATAATACCTTGAATTTGTTAATACAGAATGATTTTATTTACAAATCTATGCTTTTAGAAGTTTAAAAATTCTCCGAGATCCTTTTTATGCACTTCAGTAGGTATTAGTCAATTTCTTATGTATCGGTCATTCTTCATTATCGGTGATTTTCTTTGATATGGTTCTATTTTTGTGTATTTTCTACTTACTGTATTCTTTATTTATTTATATGACGATTATTTATATAGTTCTGTACTTTTTTGTTTTTGTCAAAATTAAAAGTTATGTCGGAATAATCCTATAATTGGTGCCACATTAATTAAAATCATTATTATACCTATTTAGTTTTAAAATATTATGCTACCTAATCATAAATTAAAGTTTAAATTGTTTTTTAAGAAATGTTATTTTGATTCTACCGTATAATTTGATAATTAGTTAATATTACTCACCTAATTTAAAGGTAACTAGTTTTGGAAGGTGGGTAGCATCATCATTCGATTTTTCTTTCATTTGAAGATACGTATTCATCATTTTGGTATATTCGTCGATACTGATATTAATCTGTAAAATAAAAATAAGTATTACAAAATTTGGTGATGTGCAATAATTGCAAAATTAAGTTTTTCGTTGCTAGAGGGAATAGGGAATACTAAATTTTATTATTATCAATCATAATTTTATTACGGTCAATAATGATTAATTTTTAATTAAAAAAAAACTATATGAACAGGTGTTCAATATCAAATTAATCAAAAAAACCTATTACTTAATCTATATATATATATAAAAATGAATGTTTGTCTGTATGTCTGTATGTCTGTATGTATCTGTCACCCCTAACACCATACATGTCTGTATGTACTCAATGAACTCAAAAACTACTGGACCGATTATTATGAAAATTGGTATGTATATGTATTTTTCCACGGAGAAGGTTTGTATGATATGATCATTGATGCCACTCGCCACTAGGTGGCGCTGCAGAGTATCAACTTCTGCCCCGTTCAACCGATTGTCATTAAAATTGGTACGTATATGTAATTTTCCACGGAGAAGGTTTGTATGATATGCTCATTGATGCCACTCGCCACCAGGTGGCGCTGCAGAGTAGCAACTTCTGTCCCGTTCAACCGATTGTCATGAAAATTGGTATGTATATGTATTTTTCCACGAAGAAGGATTGTATGATATGCTTATTGATGCCACTTGCCACCAGGTGGCGCTGCAGAGTAGCAACTTCTGTCCTGTTCAACCGATTGTCATGAAAATTGGTATGTATATGTAATTTTCCACGGAGAAGGTTTGTATCATATGCTCATTGATGTCTTTCGCCACCAGGTGGCGCTGCAGAGTAGCAACTTCTGTCCCGTTCAACCGATTGTTACGAAAATCAGTATGAAGATATATTTTTAATGGGTAAGATGAATATGATATTCGTACTAATGGAAGTTACCACCAGATGGCGCTTCCATGTATCAAGTTCAATACTGATTTTAATAGATATCTATACGAATTCGTACAAATAAAAGTTCGAAAAACATATTTTTGGTGCGATAAGTAAAACAAAACTATAAACTTTCTTTCCTTCTCTATATCTTCTTCTCTTTTATTTTTCTTAAATTTATTTTAGTTGTTAGCGTAGCAACGCGCGCCAGGTACAGCTAGTAAACAATAGTATCATGTTTGTATTATAACATTACATGTTTTTTATAGTTTTTAAATATTTGTAGTGAAATATGATACTTTTTATAAAACATTGGAATAAATGTATATATGTATGAGTTATATTTGGAAATTGTTAACGGAACAATTGTAAAAAAATGGAAATACAAAAGCTATACATTTTAGCGAAGACTTAAAAGTTATATAAGGTAAAATTATATTTATACCTAACAGAAGGTTCTTTTGATAAAAAAAATGGAACCTTACAGGTGTTTATTCCTTAAAAACATACAACTGTAAGAAAATAAATTGTAATATTTGAATAACGAACTTGACATCGACCCTGATAAAAATAGAGAAAGCGGGTGGAAATGGAAATTTCAATGAAAAATAGTTATTATCCTAACAAGTGCGGAAAGTTATACTTTCCCGCACGCGAACTGCCGATGCCCGAACGACGCGAAGCGGAGTTCGGGCAAGCAGTTAAGTGCGGGAAAGTTAATTTCCGCAAAATCACCTCGAAAATTATTTAGATATTTGAAAAGATGCGATTGTGACAATTAAATCTTTCATAGTGTCAATAAATACACGGCTGTAGCTATAGCAACCCTACTTAAACAGGTGAGTTTGTTGTTGTTTTGGGTAAGGTTTACAGGGGTGATTTAATAAATTATGATTTTTTTAAAAATTTTTAAAAACAAACATTTTAAAAATCCCTATTTTCATGTAAAATAATCTTAATTTTTTTACTATTTGTATGTAGTCCAACAAGATAAAGATAATAATACAATAATTTGTCAGAAAGGTTATCCGAAAACATCTCTAATTAATAAAAAAAAATGCGTGCGGGAAAGAGATATTTTCTGAATTAAAATGCGTGCGGGAAAGTGTTGTTTTACGCATGCTTGTAGAAAAAAATTACTTTGTCGATTTGGCAAATAATCTCTCTCATTAACGTCATATATGTAACCACTAGAACATCTATTGCCGAAATGGTTCTACCGGCTATAGATAGAGATGGCAGGTTCAAATTCTGCCGTATGTGCCATTTTTTAGATTTCTCCTTAATGTCAATTCTTAAATATGTTGAACCACTTCTAGTTCTGATCACTGCCTCCTGCCTCTCGTAGTAAATTTTCTTACCAAGTTTAAGAAGGTTGTTTAATAGTTATTTGTGACACAAGGACGGAAAATGACATTTTGCAAGAGCGAGTAAAGTTGTGTAGCCGAGGTGCGTAGCACCGAGGCGAAACAATACGAGCACTTGCAAAACATTTTCCGGACGTGTAACACACACTATTTTTTGGTCCGACTAATTTTTAATATTATCAAAAGTTCTGTTATGTTCAAGACTTGACTGCTTGTGCTACCTGAACTAAGGCCACTGACTAGAAGAGAGCCGACAGATATAAGCGCCACATTGGATGTTTATATTATAGTTGTGTTGTTGTGTATTGTGTAATAACTTGTTTAATACTTAATATACGTGTTTAGATTCAGCAGTTATTAGTGTTTTAATTAACATATGTTGCAAACACAACAAGTTCAAAAACTTTTTACTTTGTGACATACAAGATTAAATGTTTATATAAAGATGTTCATAAATTGACATAAATGTCAAATTTTAAAATACAAGTTGTAAGAGTAATTAAATGTAAATTAAAATCCTGCTTATCTTTAGAAAAAGTTATAGGTAAGTTTAGTATATTATACGCAGTTTTTAAATAAATTTAATTAAAATTTGTAATATTCATTATGTATTTTTGATGACTTAAAATTTAAACTCATAGCGCCATCTCTTTAGATAATCTAAAAGCTACTTTGCCGGCCTAGGCCGGAAAATGCCATTTTCCGGACGATTTTGAAGTAATTAATAGTACCTATTGTTTCTGGACGGAGGACCAAAAAGAATATTTTTCTATTCTTAAAGATTTGTTCAGATCCCAAAGGACTAGATTCAAGTTTATGCTTCGATGACTTGAATCATTTAACTAGACCGAACTTGTCGCGCAATATCTTGTATGAAAATAGAATGAATTGGTACAAAACAAATGTATATTTGACAGATAGAAGGCAGCATTCATTTACCTTTACTGAAGAGAATGCAAGTGTCAAAGCTAATTCTTTTTCATGATTTAACGTTACTCTTTTAGCAGAAAATGTTTCTTCACCACATCATTTCATGGCCATCTGGAAAGTTTAAGCTTACCCTAGTTTTATCGTAAACCAAAACTTCATTCCAATCTTCAACAGTCCAATTTGCATGATATGTAGCAAATCTAATCTTTTATGTTTCTCAAAACCTCTGGATCTGGAAATCGTACGCACTCATCATTGTTTACCATAAATGGCGCGGTCGATTCATGTTTTTTACCTTAAATAGTATGGACTTGTATTATTTTCAATCTTGACACAGATAAGTTGATAAACTGAAATTATCTCAATGAAATCTTAATACAAATTATTAACAACTCTTTGCGCTACAACACAATTGTTTAAAACTATCAAAACTTACTTACCAATGGTTTATTATACTACTAAAATAAACAAATAAAAATCAAAAGGTATATTAGTTTTGAACAGGAGTTTAATATAAATGGAACAGTTATAATTGCACCTCTACCCTACGATAAAAATTGTAAATAAGTGAGGCGTACAAAGTGATTAAAGTTAAATGACATTAAACAGCATAAAAAGTGGTGTGATTAGGTAAAAAAGTTTCATTAAATATACGATTCGTATTTGATGTACTTGGTTTATAGGTAAAACATGTAACAAACCTGTCAGGAATTATTTATATCCTTACTTTAATGCGTTTACAATTTTTCTAAATACGAATTAACAATTCTCACTCTAATAATCTATTAAGCAATTTTTCTTTTGTTATTCTTTCTCATTATTATATAAACATTTACTGTATCTCTTAAACTTTTTTATTTGGTCTTTAAATTGTAATAGTAATAAAATTTTATTTGAAATGTTAGTATTGTGAGCTTCTAGTTTAAAGTAAGTTAATTGTGTAAAAAAAGTTTTAAATATAAAAGTATAAAACATACTCCGAGAACCAATACTCGGATAATCATAAAACTATTCAAGGTATGTAGAAATTATGCAAATATTTCTAAAACCATTATCGAAACGTAAAAAACCTTAATGTTTGTATTTATTTACATTTATACTTCATTTAAAAACTAGGAGGAGTGATTTGAAAAGCCAGACTTACAGCCAAATAAGTTACTAGAAAATTTACAAGGCGGCAAATTTAAATACATTTCTTTCATTTAAATAAAATTGAAAATAAATGTTTATGGACACTTTATATATGGTCTAAGATGGTCACAAAGTAAACTTACAATAATTATATTAAAAGAAGAAATCAATTAACAAAAGTCACCATTATAAATATTTCACACTTTGAAAACATAACCTATAAATGTCAGAAATTACTTGATAAATGTAAGTGGCAAATTTTTATAGTGTAAACTTGCCTCCAAATTAACCAATAAACAAACGCGAGTGTTGCCAACTTAAATTCAAATCGCTCCTCCTTAGTTTTTAAATAAGGTATAGTATAGTCGTAACTACCGAAATAGTATTTAATGCATTGGAAACAGTTACCTGATTAAAAGAACAAATATTAATCTCTTAATAAACACCAGCAATGTAAAAGGCGGAAAAAAGGTGATTTATTATTAGATAATAAAAAATGTTATCCCAATACTACGGGTCAATTTAAATTTAGAGTAAACTCACCCACAAGATCGAATTTGTTATTTTTTTAACAGAATGACTCATTCCAGATTCAACTTGAACTTACGTTAAAGAAAACGTATTTAAATAAATCCAGAATATTTATCCACTGATTCATATCGCGTCATTAGGGTATATTTTGATCAGAAATCAAACTAGACCAATAAACGTTTCGAAACAGAGAAGCTATTTTTGCACAGGTCACACAACACCAAAATATACACACTATGTGTAAATTCTAGAGTTTTCAAATATTTTTTCTAATAGCAGCATTGTACTATTAATTAAGTATCAACGATATTTTTAAATAAACAGTGAACAAGCAATAGCTTTCAATAGTTTCTCGTTGCAGCATTGGTTTTATTTTTGTGGGAAACACGATAAACTTGACACAAGCTGGCTGGCTATTTATTAGTCTCAATCGCCCTGTAACTACAAAGTTCAAAAATAGAATTGGGGACACACACCATCAGTTTAACTAATGTTTTACAACACCAAAATATTAGTAAGAGTTATGTAAAGTTAAATGGAGTTAATTATTTTTTACATATCTGAATTTGTACCAAACCTATACGAGTTTAACACAAACAGTGTTTGAAATTTAGAAATTATACAAACAAGAAAATGACATTAAGGAGAAATCGAAACAATGTCACATCCGATAGGATTCGAACCTGCAATCTTTACCTATACCCGGTAAAGCCTCTAAACACTTCAGTCATCGATGACACTTATGAATGCACATTCTTCCTTATGCACATTGCACATGTATACAAAACGTTAATGAGAAAAAGAGACTTTTAAATGGATAACGCTTTGTAACGTAGGTAACGCGTTACGGCCTCAGTCTGTCAGGGTTTCCCTCCTCTTTTTCCCACTCTAACTCACAGGGCTAACAGTATTTTGAACAGTTTAGTCACTTCTGTCAAGCGTCCTAAAACGCACACGTTTTTTGTCAAATCGACAATTAAAACATCAAACTCTAAATGATTTTTTTGTGCCCTTTTGTGAGAAGCGTGAGGAAAGGGGAAGTAGCCAGACTATCACCGTAACGCGTTACGTTACAAAGTGTTTTATCTCCTATAAGAAGTTATCACTTCAAAAGTCTCTTTTTCTCATTAACGTCATGTGCATAAGGATGAATTGATTAAGTGTTATCGATGGCTGAAGTGGTTAGAGGCATTACCGGCTATAGGTAAAGATTGCAGTTTCGAGTTCTGCCGGTTGTGTTATTATTTGTATAATTTTTAAATTTCAAAAATCCCATGACAGATATCTTAAAATATTTAATTTACAAACTTAAGTTAGGTATCTATAAGATTGTGAAATAACGATCAGTAAATTTTAATTACAGAATTGTATGAATATGAAACAGTCAAGAAGAGATAATCTAATCTAATCTAAATAAACCTGGAATGGTCTCTCCTGTAGAGCTCCATGTTTTAAAACACTGCTTCCGATGAGAATATTGTGACCAGGTTCGGAACCAAGAGTCCTTCCATGCACCCCATGCGTGCAGGACTCTAGTTTGATCAGCTGAAGATCATCACCACCGCTAATCTTCAGGTAGGCATAAATCCAGAAGTTCTTGAGGATTTGGATGACTATCCTTAAATTACTGTTGCCACAGGGCAGTTCCCTTTATTAGAGATCTGAGTCCTGTGACTAATTCCTCAAGGTGGTGATAAGTTTCAGGGTTCGTGTTACCGAAGATGAGGAACCCAACATGGTCCAAGGCCTCACCTCAAATAGAATGTGAGTTGCCGTCTCATGTTCCTAGGCGCACAGTCGGCATGAGGTGGGTTCCTGTGTCAGAATCCCCATCCTTCGAAGGTGTAGCCTGAATGGTCCATGCCCAGTGAGCAGGCCCACCAGTACTCTTATCTGACTCCTGCCAAGCTTCAGTATGTCAGACGTCAGTTTTTTTGGCAGCCTTTGAGCGTCAGCTTTGAATGCCTCAGCCCTACAGTATTACTCTAGTGTTTGGTCGACTCTTCCCAGACCCAGACTTTGGTCGCTACCCAGGCTCTAGGCAGTTCCACTACAGGTTCTGGACCAATGAATCGTGTATCCGCTCCCTTCTTGGCCAGAAGGTCCGCGATTTCATTGCCTTCAAAACCCGTAGAAGAAGAGATAAGTATTCCATACTTTTTCTACTAGTACTACTACTTCTAATAATAAATCCTTTTAACTTTTTTTTGTTCATGATTGAGTAATGTAAATCTACATTTGTTTGTTGTTTCTAAAACTCAAGTTACCTTACAATTTGTGATCAATTATTGTCACCCAAATTATGCAAATAAATACCATCAATTTTAGAAAATATTATTATTAAGCTATAAAATTGACCTACGTTTAATTGTCATTGAACTTCATTTGTAACAAACATCGATAGAGAAATAACGTCCTATTTTATGTTCCCTGGTTTCAGTTTTAATTATCGATTACCTACATTTCACATCAGGAGAGTAGGACCTGATTTTGACCGTTCCGGGATTGAACTCTAGCATTGAATTTGTCGATAATCATGATTTTTCGAATAATGTACACAACCTGTTGAATTATACAAACAGAAAGGCGTATCATTACTTAATATAGCATTACATCGAATTATTATGTTATAAAATCATCCTGCCGATATAAAATATTCGATCATTTCCTTATAATACGAGACACATAATTATCTAAAACTATTTGGAAGACGTTCAAAATCATTTTCTTGCCAAAAATTTTTGCATCACTTAAATTATGTGTATATACATGGGCGCTTATGTGAGAAAGGTGTTGTTATTAAAATTCAGATTCTTGTAGTGACTAATTTTTTTTATAAACATACAGTTCAGGATAACAATGAGTCATACAAAAATGCACTAAAACTGACCTATAATCTAATTAATTAATTAATTAATGATCTAAATAAACCACAGTATTTACTACTTACACATTTTGTATTGTGTAAATTGTTTATTTATCCAACATGAATCACCTTTTTAGATTTAAATTTTTTTATATTACACCTCTAACGGTCTGCATTGGATTTTCGGAGAAAATAGTTTAGTTTTATGTTCTGTTTAAGTACTTATAAATAGTTGTAAATTGTAAATACAAAAATTGTGTTATGTCACGAAGACATCATTAGTATCCATTTATAAAAATAAAAATCGATAGGAAATACATCTGTATGTATTCTTGCTTTAAGTTTAAATAAATGTACACTGGAATTTTATCGCCTAACTTTGATGGTTAAACATTGGTTCTTTAAAGTTGACCTTTGATGAGAAAAGGTAAGGTTATAAAAATTGGTTTTTAAGTGGGAAAAGAACCAAACCTTTCTTAAGAAAAATAAAAAAAACTAGAAACTGATCAAAAATGTTGGTAATCATTCATTGAACACATATGTGTTCACATCTACTATATAACACATAAGATACTTAGTTTCTATTTATTTCCATGTATAAAAAATGTATCTATTCCGCATATTAATATTAATACTTATATAAATATAGTCGACTTTGGAATGTCTTACAATTATTTCTCACTTCTTTTAAACGATCTTTTTTTTCGTACAAAACCTACGCATGGATGTCTGCACTCTGCATGAGACGAATCAGTACTTCAATAAAGAAATTAAACAGAATTAAATATATTCTAATTTAAAAAGTAGTTTCAGGTGTTTTCTGGTATAATGAAGCGGTTCCTGCTCTAATCCAGATTGTTTTTCGGTTAAATTACCTTTGGTAACCATTAATAAAAATTGCAGATGTTTTATCCATTCTTGTATATTAGCAAGCAGATGCACTACCATTTTTATTCGGATTGAGATGTGGTATAGATTTTTATATCCCTGGCTCTTGACAGAAAACACAGTAATAATGAATCTTAATGTTGATTTAATTAATTCCGTTGCCATCAGTGTCTAAATTCTGTTCGATAAAAATAAGATATTTAAATCAACTACCTTCAAAATAAGATATTTAAATCAACTGCTTTCCAAATGTTTACAATTATGTTCTATGGAAATTAATATCTTTATTTATTTTATTAATAAAACCGGTCCCAAAGACATTGCACAAGCTTTTTAGGCCATGACATATCAAAACAAAAAACTTCTATTATAAAAATGACACCTCTATATATTTCTTTTGCCGCCTGTAAATAGAAGATTATTTGCATTTAACATTATATTACATGTTTCTTCTTGTATAGAAACTATTTGATTTATTAATCTTATAAAATTGACAAATTTAGAACAAGATAGCCAAAGGCATACTATTTAAATTACTATTTCATCATACATTTAACTTTTATGGTCTTATTACAAATAACTACCAAATAGATGTTCTGAAATAATTATAAATTAATAATTTTTGGTAATACTAGGTTTTCCTTATTATTTTTAATAATGATTTAAGTTTTATAATAATGATACTCTTACATTTATTTAATGTTAAATAGGCCCGGACTAGCACATTGGGGCGCAGAAAAAAATTGACCCGAAGATGGAGATCTTTGACAAAAAATTTAAAATTGCAATAACCAAAGATCAATCAAATCAATCGAATTTAAGATAAAATTAAACTTAAAAAATTCACAAATAATATACAATTTCTTTAAAAAAGAAAAAAAGGGTGTGGCAGTCAGTGGGACTGGCGGCAGAAGTTATACTTTTATGCACTGTTAACTAATAAAACTTAATAACTACAAACACAGGCAAGTAGAAATAATTTTTTTTTAAATTAACTGTATTCAATTAAATAAATACTTAGAAAAATAAGACCAGTTGATGTGTGTCCTTACTTCAAACCCGAAAACCAAACAGTAAAACGATCAATGTACAAAAAAAGTGTTTACAAAACCCGATTTGCTTACCGTGGGCTATTACAGATTTTAAAACACTAGAAAACAATGCAAAACATTTTCTAACAACATATAGGTACACACTTTTACAAAATTTTAACGCACTTTGAACTGCACTTTTCAGTAACTTTGCAGGAACAGGTTTTAACTCACACACATGTCTTCGATTCAAAAGCATGGTGAAGGATATAATGCAACCATGTGACGGTACTTTAGACTACAATACAATACTCATTACTGAATATTATTACTAATATAAAATACTAAACTTAATATGTATACTTACTGGACAGAATTATAAAATAGTATGTCAAACATAATGCGATAAGTCAATGTAATACAATAACAATAGCTCAGACTGTTTGTTGTATATCTATCTCTTTTCAATGCAATGAATGTTTAAACGGTATTCAAAGGACTTATAGTGATGACTAATAACATGTAGTAAATATTTCATCTTTGTTTTTACCGAACGATATACCTTATAAGTGTTTCTGTCTCTCTCTTACTCACACCATTACATATGTAATGATTTTTCCCATTTAGCTACACACTAATTCATTCCACAGAGTGTCCGAATAGAAGTATAACTTCAATAAGGCATGTGGTGCCTTTCATTTATGGTTAAAATAGGTTCATTTTTTAGCCAGTCCGGCCCTGATGCTAAACACTAATCAGTACACGAAAGCTATCAACTAAATGATAACAACTCATAGTAGTGTTTTACGCTGTACATTAAAAAGCTTTACGTTACGATATAAATATTAATAAATTATAAATTGAGCTTGTTTTCCAATGATTTATTAAAGAAATATACAAAACTGCATACAATGATTCAATCATCGCAATATCTCAATAAACAATATTGAACTTGATTCATTAACATAAGCAAAATAAACATAATATCATCATAAACAAAAATTAATGACTTGATATACTGATTCGTTATAGTTTATAAGAACAGAAACCAATACTTTAATTTATTGACTTTTTTCGAAATAAAATTTTAATTTACTTAGATTAATATGGGGCCTTGAAGACAGCAAATTTAATATTAACTGTATTTTGTTAATACATTTTCAGTAACAAGGTGAAATTCCCTAATATGTTTTATACTAATTAAGCTTAATACATTACATCAAGTATAAAACTTCAAGACAAATGCTTTCCTGAAACTTTGATCGCTTTATTAATTCAATTAATGTGTAATATATCCTGTTTTTATATATGTTTTACTAATTAGGAGTTATTGAGTTAAAGATGAGAAATTCGGAATACCATTTCATATAACAAAAAAAATATGTATGTCTTTAATTAAATTTTATAACTTTAGTTATCATAAACTAATGGTTTCATTTTTAGAATATAATGATAATTAAAATAAAGTAATTATATCAGACAAAATTTTATAGGGTTTTTTCCTATGATAGAAGAATTCTATATACCAAATTTCATGACTCTGTGAACTTCCTATCATCAAGAGTAACAGCAAATACAAACGGAGGGAAATATGCATTATATACACGAGTTTCGGAAAACTTACAACTGTACCGCTAAAGTTATCTGATCTGGACCAAAATTGGGTTCTTCTTTATGACATGAAAATTCCATATACCAAATTTCATGACCCTGTGACCTTCCATTAAAAAGTTATAGCACACCCGGACGGAGGGACACAAGCTGATCTCATAAAGTACCTTGATGGTACTTAATAATCAATAAACATAAAACGCACATATTAAGAAGTAGTCACTTTTGTGGCCCTCGCCAAAAGGCCAATAATCTTTTTAAAAAAATAAAATTTTAGAATGGAATCCATTTGATCAGGGAAAATACACTAAGGACCACATTTTTCAACTCACCAGAGGACTTTATATCAGTACTATAAACATTTTGTTAAACTATTGAATATCATCCTGATTTAGGCAAAGAAGTAAATTCTTTATACGACTGTTGAAAGCTTACCCAGTTGGTTTACGCAGTGTTTTAATTAAGTGTGTATACCAAAATTTGTAAGTAGAAATTGTTAATTTTTGCAAGAACTTAGCAGATGTGTGCATTTTTAATACTCTTCCAACAAACTTATTTTTTCTTCGAATTACGAATGAGTAACTAATGCATTTTAGCACATATTGCCCTTTTATTGTAATTGCATTTAAATCCATTCCCGAAAAATATGAGTCATTCAATAATAAACTCTATGTTTATGGGTTTTTGTTGCGATAACTCGAAGGAGTGGATGGATACTGTTCTCATTTATGTGCATTTTCATTAAACCTTGCATGCGTTTTTGGTGAGGGTTCCTTGTCCTGTGGAATAAAATTAAAGCAAACATCAAATGGCGTTCAAGTTGGTATAATTTTGTTAAAAACAATGTAAGAGACAGTTATATTATTTTAATGTAAATAATGTGGCCTTCAAAATGAGAGGTCGTGAAATATGAACCCGAGTTATGATAAAAAAAACTGTGACCAAAAACATAAGGAGTGATATTTTCCAATATTTTCTAACTACATTTGCAATATCTCGGGTTCTAACAAAGCTAATTTTTTTTGTTTTTCCATAAAGATCAAAAAAGTATTTGTAAAAAATGTCGTATCTCTCTTAGTTATAATTGTTTAAGCAATTTCAGATTCGGATTCAGCGAGAATAAATACGTAAGAAAAACATTCTTGATCAGCAAGAGGAGAATGGGTCACGAAAACCCCACTACCGAGTATAATAAGATAGGTCAGTCTATGGTTTGAATTCAATTGAATGGGAATTCCATGTATTTGGAATAATTCCGGAACGCAATTTCTTTTGTTGTTACTAACAATTACAACATTATGATCCGGTCTTAGAGGACGTATTACGTACCGTAATCTTGTATAATGATTTTAATCACCTATCCATTTTATATACAAAGAGTAATCTGTTTAATATACAATAGGAGATATATTTCCTTTTATATATCCTACTTCGGAGATTTGTTCTGACGTTATTATTTTCCAATCATTTTTACAGATGCGATAGATTGAGCGTAAACGAAACTAAGGCACTAAAAATATGAGTTTTATTATCTGCCATGTTGTAGTCACTATCAGTGATCCTCAATCGTCCATTTGGAGACTTCCAGTGCATTGATTGCCTCTTGGTTTCAGGGTCAGATTGAAAAATCCAAGGTTGAGTCTCTTTCGATGGATTCTAGGGTGTCTTTACGATGTATTTTCTGTTCCGCCGTTAGGGGTCTGGATACAAGCTTACCACACACTTTCCTCTTATTAAGTTCCTTATACAAAATTTGCCTCACAGTTTATTTGTTAATATTCACATCCTCAGCGATTGCCGTGATACTTAATCAACGATCTTTTCGGACCATTTCGGTCAATTTTGAACATTCAAGTCGCTTTTGAAAGGAGTTTGGCCACCACTGATTCGATCGAGAAGAAGTTTAGCATCCTATATATCTATACTTATGTGATTGAGTAGAAATATTTAACAGTTCCAAATGAAAGTGCAACGTTGACAGTCTGTTTAGCAAAAATGATTGATCGCTATATTAGAAGATGTAATCAGATCGCAACCTTCTTGAACGCTAGTTTTTTCGATAATTATTATCGATACTAATTTTAATTTTGATACTAATAAATTATAATCATTATTACATACAATATTTTTTTAACAAATACACGTACCCGTATCTATAAATATATTACAGAAGATATACGACGCAGTTCAAGAGGTTTTTATATTTTATAGTATTATAAAACAAATAATTTATTCAATATATTATATTTAAAAAATCCGTAAAAGAGAAATATTAAATAAAAAGAAAAAGTTACATAAAACCTAATATCTGAAAAATTATTAAATCAGTATATACTTTGCTTGAAGGTATAGATTTTAATTTGGTAATACTTCATAATATCTTGTTTTTTTATATAATCTTGATATTTGGAAACATATATTACAAAGTACAAAGTAACAAGGTTTTGAAGTTGGAATTAATTTCTCTTTTATGGTAGAAAATTATTACCATATCAACTCAGTCATCCTAAGTATAGAATCCTCATTTATTTGATCATAAATCTTTTTTATTACTTAAAATGGTTTGTTAAGTGACTAAATAATAATATAGCACTTACTAGAAGCAGGAACGTTTTTATATATAATTAATAGTAGTATCGGTTTATTTAAAATATAATTTATATACTTTATATTGGTTTAAATAATCTTACTTACAGTTTTCTGTATATTAAAGTTGATCTTTATCTTGCAGAATCCAAGTTTCTGCTCTATGTAGATTTAAATAGTAAGAAAAATTAATTAACCTTGGATCATTCATTTTGTGCACCAATATTGTACCACTTATGGTAATTAGTAATTCAGCAAATGATTTTGACTTTTTACACTCTAGGTGTTCTGATAAGTAACCTTTGACACGAACAACATGTTTTTTCAGATAAATCTTTTATTTTATTCGTTTTTTTTTTTAGCTCAATACGATTCCAGCGATTTTTCAACTTCTTCCTACTTCAATTGATCCGATAATGCACAATAACATGGACTATTGATATTTTTTTAATACAGACATTTAAAATTATGCCTTTGTAATCCCTAAATACCGCGGCCATAATCTTTACGACCCAATGAACCACTCTTGGCCATTTTCCGGCTTCAGTATACTTCCATGCGTTCATTCTGTTCTCTGATGAATAATATATGATCCAGGTTTCAACAACGGTTACCAATGGATGCTAAAAGTTAATGTCAAGAAACACTCATTCGCAGGATATATTTTTTTCTATTTTGTTCAGAAGATAATTAGAACGCCCTTTACTATTTTTTGTAGTCTCTGCCAATTCACGAACCTTCCCTTTACGATCAATTAAAATCATTCAATGAAGTTTCTTCAGATTTTCCGCTGTAAGTTCATCGGAGGATTGTCAAATACATTGTTTATCCAATGTAGATATAATGCCAAAAATATGCTAATAGCTACTTCTTCTTCTTTAAATGCCATCTTCTTTCCGAAGGTTGGCGATTATCATGGCTATACGTATTATCGAAACTGCTGACCGAAACAATTCGTTGTTTCCACAGCCATACCTCTTAAGTTCTTTAGCCAGGAGATCCGTCTTCTTCCAATGGACCTTTATCCTGCAATTTTTCCTTGCATAATCACTCGAAGTAGTTCATATGTTTCGCCTCTTGTAATGTGTCCCAAGTATTGCAGTTTTCGTTTTTGATTGTAAATATGACTTCCTTTTCTTAATTCATTCTTTTCAAGACCTCAATGTTTGTGACTCTCTCCGTCCATTTTATTTTTTGGTATCAATATTTTTCATAATCCATGATTCCATTCCGTAAAACAGCACAGAAAGTACATAACTTCTCATCAGTCGAATGGCTACATCGCGCTATAATTTGAAATGTGTGCCCAAAAAAGTTTGGACTTTCTAGAACTAATTTGATTTTTAATATTGCAGCATACCCATCGGTGAAGAAGTTTACTTATCAGACCACCTAGTATACGAATTATATAAAAAAATACAGCTCTAAAAGAAATGATATAAAAAATTCCAATTGTAATTGGGTTCACTTCAGGAGGCATAAAAAATGAACAACAAAACAAGCTATCGAAAATTGTATAAAATTTAAACTGTAATAAAAGTGTAGCAATAAAATTTGTAGAAATTTCAGTTTTACTGGTATCCAATACACATATTCTTAGTTTTACTACCAATTATTACAATATATTCTTGTTCTATTTATTTACCGTTGATAGAAAGAAAAAATCAAGGATTAAAATTAAATACAATAATGCTAAAGGGAAAAAAGAGAATATAATTAAACGCAGCAGTTTTTCTTTTTTCAAATCATACTTAGAAAGTTTCAAGAAAGACGAAATAAAACAACAATAAAACAAATAAAAAAATAAACAAATATCGTATATAATTATTTGCTTGCATATAATGAATTTTTTCAAATAGAAATAGAAGATAAATTTTGCATAAAATGAATCAGAGATTATATAACGTAATGGTTAATTTTATATAATGTACTTTAGCTAATATACCTATTATTTTATTCACGTTTTAAATCACGTTTCATCTTAAAAAATTGCAATAAATGCGTTTCAGAACATTTTAAATTTCATGAAAAAAATTTTGTAAAAAAAGGGATTAAATCTAAAATTTGGTTTAGGATTATTATAAAACCTACTGAAAAAATTCAGGTCATATAGAAATGAAACCAAATTACAAATTAGCTACAAACTTCGTGTGTTAGTTAGTTGAAGATAAATCCCTATTTTTTATTATTTTTAATTTAAATTTCTCTGATTTTTACCTTAAAACCCAAATTTCTACTATTAAAATAATATTTATTTATTACCCTACAGAAATATAAAATAGAACAACTCAACAGGTATGTAATAGTATATTACGTATCAAGAGTGGTAAGTACTGTAAGTAGGACATTACGTACGAGTGGAAAAGTAATTACACGAGTACGTAATACCTCTTACAACTCGAGTTACGTACTATGCTTTATCTACGACTCAATATTTTAATTTTAATTCTAAATATTTGACATCTCTAAAAAATATATGACGAAATTTGACGTTTAAAATAATATTTATCAAAGTAGTGACATTAAGTAACATACCAGATTAAATAATCATTTAAAATGTAATATATGCCTAAATCTGTTTTATTTTTAATAAAAACTATTATAAATTTTTAATTTATAATATTGTGAGGGTTAGATATTTGTTGAAAAAACATTTTTTAATGTAACAATTTTTTAAAACAGCAAAATATTTTGTTTTACATGCATAAATACGCGTTCCAACATGACGTTTCATTACGCACAACTGTGCGTTATATCTTACTTACCCTGCATGGTGACTATGAGTATAAATGACATTTACTGTCAAAGGAGTAGATAAACGGTATTAACGACTTTGTATTTGCACAACAATTATTTCGTTGAAAAATAAAATATTTCAAGGATTTTATAGACAGCTATAAAATATACCTATATTGGTTCCTGTGAAAGTATATGGAAAGCCCTTGACACAGCTTGTAATTTAAAATTTTACTGTTGCTTATTGACAAATAAGTAACCCGCTTTCTTCGTGGATTATCGGGTTTGTGGAGTTCCTTAACCCAATTTTTTTTTTATTAAATCAATACATGGGGCTGTTAAGTGGATTAAAAATTGTAGGTGCCCAAAAAAATCAACCAAGGGCTTATTTTAGAGCTTAGGATATCTACTTTCAAGTGATGTGTGCGCCAAAAAGGCGGCTTTAATATACCGACCGGAAGTGGAAGAAAAATTGACAATTTAACAAAAAAAAGGTTGTAGAAAAAAATTGCAAGCAAATTTTTAACTTAAATTATAGATAATGAACCTCGCTTAAAAACTGGTACAGTTCATTAAAAAAATCAAACGTGCTGGATCAAATACGCGGTCCAAAATCTACCCAAAAAATCAATCAGGGGTTTATTTGAACATTTGCGCATTTGAATATTCCAGTATGGCGGTTTTAATCTGCCGACCGGAAATGGGAAGAAAAATTGAAAATTTAACAAAAAACAGTTGTAAACTTGAATAAAAAAATCAAAGGGGGTGGATCAAATATGGAGTCCAAAATCACCCTTAGGTACTAGCCAAATTTTTTAAAATAAACTTTTTGCATCAAATTTTATATACTATGTTTTTTAGGTCGCTGAATACATAATCAAACTTGCAAAATATGTCGGCTGATTTATTTTAATCAGTCGATTTTAAAATTTTTGACAAAATCATCGAAAACGTTTTTTTTTTAACATTACATAACATAAAATTGTTATAATTTCAATATTTACAAACGCGCGAAAACTTAAATGAAATTTTTAATCGGTTTGTGTAATTGTTCCGATATCGTCAAGAACACTAAATATGCCGGTAGCGGATATCCTGAATAGAAAATTTTCAAATTTACTAGTTTAGTAATATAAAATTTATTAATTTATCTTAACTTTGATAAACAACTTTGATTTTTTTGAAATACTGTTTTTTATTATTAACGCTAAACATATATTTACCATTATGTAAATTAAATAAGTGTGTTTTATAAAAATTAGAAAAAAATTTAATCTTAAGAGATACAGATATTAAAAAGTACATTAAAACAATTATTTAAATAGCTGACTGTAAATATTTGTTTAAATTTTTTAATATTTATTTGATGTAAGTGCTTTATAAAATATATTACTTATATTATAAGTTGTTTAAAATTGTACTAAACTTAAGTTTATAAATCACTTGTGTGGTATTCGGTATTAATAAATATATAAAGCCGATGGGAAATTTTGATTGATTAAATAAAATTTTTTTCAATATTGATGATATACCTTTTTTAGAAATGTTATTATTCGGCCCTCTTAATAAATAGTTAAACATTTAATATAAATTGTAATTTAAAGTAAATGGTAAATGTGTAAAAATATATATAAAAAAGTACCTTTGAAATATCCGGAAGAACTTTAAAGCCCAAGTCTTGAAAGAGGCCTTGGTCGGCCGAGGGATGGTTAAAAACACTTAAAGAAAGAATAAAAAAACAAAAAGTCCAAAAGCCTGCGGCCGAACTAGCCGTGTTGTGGCAGTCTAAGCCCATATCAAGAAGCCGATACGCTGTTTGGTGGCCGGCATCAATCCACCCTATTCACTTTCACCCCACTGTCCAATTCAATGTTCCCGTGAACATCGAAAAATTGGACACACAAGAATACTTTGGTATACGCGAGTTATAGTTGCGTTTTCGTATACGCTGATATCGTGTACGGATGTCGCAGAGCTTTTAACTCGCGCACGACACCGGCTCGCACTTTTATACATTTCGTTCGGACTCTCATTCCCTAACACCCTGTTGCTCTTCCTGCGCGGCTCTATTTTCTGTTAACTCCAAGAACTACATAGTTACTATGCCGTAATCGATGAATTAATTTTCGGAAATACACTTTGTATTATAACAATATACAATTCACACTCGACTCTCTAGTACCGGTAACTACCTAAAGAATTTATCTGTATTACATCCTTACACGTTTAAACGTATATACGGTGGGGGCAATTATTAACGTGTAGCAGTACTCACATTTAAAAACAAATATTTAGAAAATAAATAAATGAATATATATAAATAATTTTTATAAAAAATCGTTTGATTATTGTTTTTTTTATCATAAATTAGAATTCATTGTTGTAATTTAACTGTTGTTTTTGAATGACTCTGATTTTTTATTGTTTTATTACAATCTATTGATTTTATACAGGTTTTTTAAATGTTTTACAATTAAATTTAAATAGTTCAGTTATTTTTTGTTACAATCGAAATATTTTAAAGAATAGTAGTTTACTTAACAAGTCCCGAAAGTGGTCTTTTACTGGACGAGTGGGCAAATTGCAGGCGGAGCCGCAGGCGAGTCCTGCAAGCCTGCGAGTTCAGTAAAAGCACTTTTGGGACGTATTAAGTACAATATTTTTTTTAAAACGGGCATTGTTGTACCATAAACTTCATATTAATTAGTTTACATTTTTATAACAAGAACTTTTTATTAACTAATTTTAACATTTTTTTTAATAAACGTTACTTGGGTGGCCGCCTTAACAATTTCATGTGGTATAATTTCATCTTCCATTAATTCACAATTAAATGCATCATTTTGAATATCCATTTTATAATAAACTAGCTGACCCGGCGGACTTCGTACCGCAAATCATTTATGTCATTCTTTAATTTTTCGTTTTTTCAATTTATTTTGATTTTATCGTTTTCATCATATTTTCTCGTAAGTTATCAGGTTTATACTTTTTTTTTTGTTATATTTTGTAGTTTATCGATAAAATATATTAGATGATAACAATACTTAATTTAGTAAGAATTTCTCGTTTAAAAATAAGTGATATTAACTGCGCCACCTTCCGGTGGCGTCACAATACATAAGTAAGGATTGCTCGTTTAAATATATGTGATATTAACTGCGCCACCTTACGGTGGCGTGATATAAAGTAATCAAATAAGTAGTGGTTGCTCGTTTAATGGAAGCGCCTTTTGGTAGTAACTTCCAATAATACGAATATCATACTCATCTTACCCATTAAAAATACATCATCATACTGATTTTCATGACAATCGGTTGAACGGGGCGGAAGTCGATACTTTACAGCGCCGCTTGATAGCGAGTTACATCAATGGGCATAGCATATAAAGCTTCTCCGTGGATAAATACATGTACATACCAATTTTAATATTGATCGGTCAAATAGTTTCTGAGTCTATCGATTTCATACATACAAACATCCTTTTTTATATATATATATATATATATATATATATATAAATAGAAGATAAGGATTGCTCGTTTAAATATATGTGATATAAACTGCGCCACCTTACGGTGGCGTGATATCAAGTAATCAAATAAGTAATGGTTGCTCGTTTAGTGGAAGCAACATCTGGTGGTAACTTACATTAATACGAATATCACATTCATATTAACCATTAAAAATACAGCATCCTACTGATTTTCATGACAATCAGTTGAACAGGGCAGAAGTTGTCACTCTGCAGCGCCACCTGGTGGCGAGTGGCATCAATGAGCATATCATACAAACCTTCTCCGTGAAAAAATACATATACATACCAATTTTCATGACAATCGGTTGAACGGGGCAGAAGTTATCACTCTGCAGCGCCACTTAGTGGCGAGTTACATCAATGTGCAAAGCATATTCGTTTTCTCCGTGAAAAAATACATATACCTACCAATTTTCATGACAATCGGTTGAACGGGGCAGAAGTTGCTACTCTGCAGCGCCACCTGGTGGCGAGTGGCATCAATGTGCATAGCATATTCGTTTTCTCCGTGAAAAAATACATATACATACCAATTTTCATGACAATCGGTTGAACAGGACAAAAGTTGCTACTCTGCAGCGCCACCTGGTGGCGAGATACATCAATGTGCATAGCATATTCGTTTTCTCCGTGAAAAAATACATATACATACCAATTTTCATGACAATCGGTTGAACGGGACAGAAGTTGCTACTTTGCAGCGCCACCTGGTGGCGAGTGGCATCAATGAGCATATCATATAAACCTTCTCCGTGGAAACATACATATATATACCAATTTTCATAATAATCGGTCCAGTAGTTTTTGAGTCCATAAATTTCTTACATAAAAACAGATCCTTTTTTATATATATAGATTCACGTTTTCAACTAAACGTCAAAATATGTCAAGTTATTTTATAGTTTTAAATATTTATATACAAAACTCGGTTACCATAGAAACCAATTGTAAAAGCTTTTACCGGACTAATTTTTATTTTCTGGCCTTGTCCGACAAAATGATATTTTCTGACCTAAAAATAAACCAGAAAGTACTAATTTCTGGCCGGTTAAAAAACAGTTTAAGATTATTTTTTCGTAGGTTATCATCATTCTTTTTTAATTAAATTTTGATTTTCTATATTACACATTCTTCAATTTACTTTTTAAAAAATCGACGTGTTTTATATCAAGTTTTTTTTCGATAGAGGAACTTTAAGAATTCTTAACTTAACAAAAATTAAAAAATGTCTTAAATTAGCACGATTGTCTGCAAAAAGTTTAATCATTGTTATATTTATATTGTTTTAAATCTCTAAATTTCTTTTCATATAATTCCAATTTTCCGTTATCGTTTTATTAAAATCGGCCCACGTAATATCAAAAATCTACCTGTTTTATACATTTTTTTCAATAGAGTAACTTTAAAAATTCTAAACTTAACAAAAATTAAAAAATATCTTAAATTAGCGATTTCAATAGAATGTCTTCAAAAAGTTTAATCATTGTTATATTTGTACTGTTTTAAATCCCTAAATTTCTTTTGATATAATTCCAATTTTCCGTTATCGTTTTATTAAAATCCGCCCACATAATATCGAAAAATTTACAGTATACTAATAAATTTTTTTAACAGATTATCTTCTATATAAAAACAATCTGAAATTTGACCTTTGTAAAAATTTGGTTCCTGTTTCCATCAAAAATTTTATATTTACCAGTATTTTCGAGTAAATATACTATTCTACATCAACAATCATATTTATACCAAAATTTATTAGATCTTAAATCTGAGGAACCGATTGACATAGAAATAGAATATCAGTACCCCAGATTTCCGATTCTACTCTAACAAAATATAACACTAACACTGGTTGTTGGTCTATTTTTTCATATTTTTCTGTGAAAATATGTCTGTTAAAAAACTATATTTTTTGTATTCTTGTCTATTAATGATGTAATGAAATTATCTAATCCTCCTTTATTTAACTCACCTGTTTTCAATGAGATGTAATTAATATATTTTTATATACTTTGCTTATCAGTTAATAATCTCAAATATGCTGTTTAGAACGTACTTAATGTAAATAAAAATGATTTGGGAAATTCATTAAAAATATTTCAAAAATGTTTTCAAGTATCTAGTCTGTCTAGATACTCATCAGCACTAAAATACCGTATTGCTATGAAAATTTCATAGTAATTTCATAATGAAATTTTGTTAATCAAGATTCAGTTTCCTAAAAATTTGAATCTATAAAGCTCTACTACTATTTCAGAATCTACCCTGTACCGGACTTTTTATTTTTAGGGGTGTAAACTAACGCTAATATAATACAAAAAATTGTGAAATTGAATATAGTTAAATAACTTTATTGAGACCCTCCTATGGGGTGATTATTATTAAAAAATATTTAAAAAAGTTTTTTTTTAATTTAAAAAAGTACCTACCTACATTTGTATCAAATTACGTTAATAGTAAATTAATATTTAGTATTTGTTTAATCATTGTTCAACCCCTAAGTAGATGAGTTTATGTTGAGAATTTTAAGCACTTTAACATAGTATAAGCATTGTATAAAGACTTTAGTCTTTATACAGTGGTATAAGTTAAAACTCTTATTTTTAAGACGAGTTCATTCAAAGGGCTTGTATGAGCTTCAAATAGCACCTAAGCAATAAACTAGAACATTTAAGGCACAAAAATAAACAAAAGAATTAGTAAAAAAATACTTGACTATAAATATATTTTCGGCTCTAGATTAATATCTTCTTTGGAAGAATTTTAAAAACTCGGACGATAATAACGCATGCGCAAAATGTACAATGCAGTCTTTGTAAACTTCACCGGCATACTTATTCATCATGGTTTTTAATATCAATTTTATCTTATTTGATACCATCTTATCATCTTATAAAGTGCAACAAAATATCTATCAATTCTGTAATCACATATTAGAATATTACATTAGATTATGCCAAGGGGTTACATGTCACTCATTTGTTTAACTTTGTAATTACCGATATTTATACTTATAACAACTTGCTTCAAGGTAACAAACTTTCCTTCCTACTATTACAACTAAATGTCGTCCTCTAATTTATATATCCAAATTCCAAAGCTATTAGACTGAACTTTTGGAATGACTAAAACAGACTCATTACTGTTAACACCGAAATTGTTTACAAACATTTTCGCGAAACATTCAAAGAGATCCTAGCATTACAATGATTCATCCGATTTATTCTATTAAGTAAATTGTTAGAGAGAAAATTTGCGAATTAGTGCTGTGTATCACAGATGATACTCTAATTAGTTCTTCATTATTTTTTTAATTGGTCGGTGAGAAATAGGTACGCTGTAAATACTGTTTGCTAAACAATTTTTTCTTAAAAATCACTATTTTTGGTTCTAGAACCGCCCTTTATAAGCACCAGACAAAAATGTGTACAAATGCAAGGTTCTGGTTGTTGTTGGCCGATTGCCACTGTTGATTAGTTTCTAAAAATTGATTGATACTGTTAATAGATTTTTATTTTTAGGTCAACACAGTTCTATGATTAACAATAATTACTTTTTAAAAACCCACTACTCAGATATATGCTCAATATACTGGTTTTTAGTGGGTTTCATTTATATCCACCAGTCTAAAACCTCTCCCTTTTAAGCCAGTGAATGTATGTATGTATGGTGTTAGGGGTGACAGATACACCTGCGACCTATAAGATCTATTGTGTCCCCCTTTTCTTGCTATATTTCTGATGATTCCTCAGACTTATAGCAGCTCTTCTAGTCCTATCTTCCTTAGAAAGTTTAGGATATCATTGGGTTTTAAATTAGGTAGTTCTTCCCTTTCTATTTCGTATGACCCTAGGTATTTGACCCTAGAATTACTTAATGCCATGCATTCTGAAAGTATATGTATTGCGGTTTCATTCTCTACCTCACAGAATCTGCAGTTTGCTTCATCTACTAATCCTAGTTTCTTCATGTGTCCTCTTAATCGACAGTGTCCGATTAGTATTCCTGTTATAATTCGGAGGTTTTTTTTTACTCAGGTTAAGACAGCTGTGAGATCTCGTCTGGTTATAGTTTCCCAGGAGCGTCTTCGATTGTCTTAGTCCTTCTAGATCATTCCAGTACTTGGATTTTTCGCTATCCATTTTTTTCCTTAGTTTTTCTAAGATTGTACTAATGCTGATCCCACAGGATGGTTCTGGTCCCAGGTATGTGGTTTCAGCTCCTTTTTTTGCCAGCTTGTCTGCTGTTTCATTTCCTTCTATTCCTACGTGTCCTGGAACCCATAAGAGGCTAACAGTGTTATTCTGTCCTAGTTCATTTAATTTGCCTAGGCATTCCCAGACCATCTTTGAATTGATTGTATCTGAGTTCAGAGCTTTGATGGCTGCTTGACTATCTGACATGATTACAATCTTCTGTCTACGATAGTTCCTTTCAATATTAAATTCTATACATCTTTCGATGGCACGAATTTCCGCTTGAATGATGCTTGGGTACGTACCCAAGCTTTCTGAGTATTTGGTTCTAGGTCCAAACACCCCTGCTCCTGTTCCTTTATCTGTCTTGGAGCCGTCCGTGTAACATTTTATGGCGTTTTGGCTTAGCCCCAATATGGTGTTTTCGTCCCATTCAGATTTGCTTCCCAGTTTAGTGGTAAATTTTCTTACAAAGTTAAATTTCTTTGGCATGTCATCTTGGGGCATTTCCCAAGTTTGATCAAGTTGAAGTGATCGAGGTTTTTCCTTGATTATTCCTTCTTTGATCATTCTATATATTGTTTTCTTCCTAGCATTTTCTACTTGAATATGCAGTGGCGAGAGATTTAGTATTACTTCCATTGCAGCAGTGGGACATGTTCTCATTGCTCCAGTGATACATACACAGGCTAGTCTCTGAATCTTTGAGAGGTTTGTCCTCGTAGTGATCAGATTAGCTCTCGTACCCCAAGCTACTGCCCCATATGTGATGATAGGTCTCACTATTGCTGTGTACATCAATTGCAATGTCTTTGGGTTACAGCCCCAATTTTTCCCAGCAATGTTTCTGCACACCATAAGGGCTTGTTTAGCTTTGTGTATTATTTCGTTTTCGTGTTTGTTCCAGAGTAACTTATTATCTAGGATTGGCCCTAGATATTTGACCTCTGTCTTCCACTCAACGGTATTTCCACCTATTTTTATAGTTTTTAGTTTAGGTTTCTTTTTCCTTGTAAAGGCTACTAACGTGGTCTTGGTGTGGTGGGGTTGATATTAAGTCCCACTGAATCACACCACTGCTTTGCTGTGTTCAGTCCTCTTTGCACTATGTCGCAGAGGACGTTTTCATATTTCCCTCTTGCGAGGATAACTACGTCATCAGAGTAACCCTGGCAAGGTATACCTAATTCGGTCAATTGCCAGAATAAGCTGTCTACGGTGAGGCTCCAAATAAGTGGGGATGCAACTCCCCCTTGCGGACAACCTCTGGTCGTATTGATGGAGATAGTGTCTTGGCCGACCTTCATTTCTGCGATTCTTGTAGACAGTAATTGCGACAACCAGGTGGAAGTCGTTCTATCTACTCCTCTATCACTGAGTGCTCTTTTGACAGCCTCGTGTGGAGTATTGTCAAAAGCCCCCTCTATGTCTAGAAAGGCACATACCACGGTTTCTTTTGTGTTTAGAGCGTCTTGGATTTCGTCAGTCAATTGTATCAACGCGGTCTCCGTAGATTTGCCCATTTGATATGCATGCTGACGAGGGTGCAGTGGCACCTGCTCCAAGACTTCTGTTCTAGTGCTAGTGAATAGTTCTCTGGTAAAAGGTTCAAAATCTATCAACAATATCATCCACGAAACCACTGTTTTCAAACATATATCAATCAATTGCTTAAAAAATTAATTGTTTTCATTTTTAACATCAACATAGAACAGAATACAGAAGAGATCTTGCAATAGAACACTACTTTATTACACTATTATAGACGATATTATATGTCTTTCCATTTTGGGGTAGAATGTAAAAATTCTGAGATAAAATGTATGCGGAAGACTCGAATAACACTTCTTCTTACTTTTGATATTGATTTGTGAAGTTATACTTCTATTCGTTAACCCGGCGGTGAAAATTTGTATGGGATTGAATCGGCAAAATCATTATTGCTGGAAATGGGTTCAATTCTTGTACCCGGGGTTTTTTGGGGTCGCTGAACACGAATATCATAATGGCGATGGTCTCCGAGACACCTAGTTCTTAGGACGGACCTCGTCTCCAAGAATTTTATGCAAATTCGATACAAAATTTCCCTTCCCATTTTGGGGAATATTTCTAAATAATCTTGATGTAAGTATTTTTCGTTTATAACAAAGGGTCTGTATAGCAATTTTCAGCTATTTACCACGAAAGTCCCGTATAAACTATTACCCACCCCTAGTGGTTGAAGGCAGATTTCAAAAAAAAGTCCGCATACCAATATTATTTACTTTCTACCTTGAACACTGGGGAAAGTCCAATACAAAATTTGACCCCCTCTTTTAAGGATATGGGGACGGATTACCACAAAAAGTTTATGCATGTTTTGCTAGTTAGCCACAAAGAATCCGCATCCCAAGTTTTAGCTTTCAGCCTTGAAAATTGCTGAATACTCAATCGCTAGTTTAAGGGATCGGAAAATATAAAGAAATAAAAGGTCACTCTCCATCCCTTCAACTATCTCCACAGAATAAATCAAACCAATTATGTGCTCCGTTTTGAGGTGAAAGACGAGCAAACACACGTTCACATTTAGAATATTAGTATGGATGAGCCTCCATTTGAAAGCAATGAATGAACACAGGCTCTTATAGCGATGTCTTCTTCTTACCTAGAGCTTCTTATTTTATACTACTCTAGCCAGTTGTATTTAGTGTTAAACGAAAGACAATTATTGTGAATCACACAATTTTGTATTTTTACTTCACTCGCTCAGGTAACGACTAACTATACTTGAACAACTAAAACTCATTTCCCATTGACAAAATCCTACAACAGCGCTAATCTAATAACCAATGGTGGTTAAAGCTCATTTTATTAAATAACTTTCAAAAAAAATGAGTTTTTCAATTTTACCTGTATGTATGCATGAGGGTGTCCGTTATTTACGAAATTGATTATTTCTCATGCAACGCTCTCTAAATGTTTAGTTTATCATTTAAAACAAAATATCATAAGCCCTTAACAAACCTTATCCCAAAGACAATACATTTTCCATTTAAATTACATGGGATTTTGCCATTTTTTGCAAATATTTTTTCGTTGCAATACCTCATTTTCTTGTACAAAATTGGACGCTCTACAAAAATTTTTTTGATAAATCTTCAAAAGTAATTCAAAATTAACATTGACCTCTAGGTATATTCTTGAACTACTGCGCAGTGGACGAGTTCTCGTTATCTTTGAAGTACTGAGTTGTTTAGTAACGGTTCTAGAACGTTTTTTTGGTCTGTTGGAACAGACCCATTGACTGTATAACAAGTTAATTCTAGTTTTGATAGTTTCTAAGTTTGTGTGTAATTGTGTATGTATGTTTGTACGCGATTGGCTGAATCGATATTGATGCATGCGGTTTTACGAATTAAAAAAAAGAAGAGTTCCACCTGTATGTATTTTACAGTCTTCATTTTAATGTTTGTATTTCCATTAATTTTTTACTACACTAGACCGATTTGATTAAACTTTATTTTGTTGTGCGAGATGGTCCATTATTTTTTTTATCTGCTGCGTACTTTTTCTATTATTATATAACTTTAATAATTTGGTAATTATAAAGCAAAACTTATGGATAGTGAATATTCATGAAAAAATTGTGCCTGAGAATTCCATTGCAATTCTTCAAAATCTATAAAATATTTAGATACTTCTCCATTTCGACATTTTATATTAAAAAAAACTGCATAATTAATAACAGATTTTGATTAAATAAAACAAATATAGAAACAAACGATTTAATTTTATGTATGGAATAATACACCGAATTTGTACTGCTAATTATTTTTAACTGTTTAATAAATTCTGCTCAGGTAATTATAAAAACTAGGGCAAATAATACGTATTAAAAATAGCTACTCGTATTGATATATTCTAAGAATTGATTAAGCGTAGGCCGGAAGATTTAGGGTTGAACTTGACAATCGCATCGCTGTACCACATTATAATAATTAATTCATAGCTTTTATTGCATCAATTTATAAAAAGAGCTAATATTATAGATTCATGGAAATTCCAAATATAGATACAATACATTGTTAAATCAGTATTGTGACTCAGCAACATTACTATGAAAATTTTAAGAGAAAGGAAAAAGGAAATAAACATTGGAGAAACCTCTGTATTAAGTTTATAATATCAATCAACACAACTGTCTAAATACTGAAATCAGTTGTTCATTAACTTTACGTAACACTTTATATGTGATGCAATATTACCAAATAAATCAATAAAAACTCATTAAAACAAACGTTTACAGAAAAAGGGAAAAGGGAAATTTACAGGGTAGTCTAAAAAAATACTCAGTAAATTAGGGGCAGAATTTTACTTTATACATCTGCATAGTACCTATGTACATACAACTATAGTGATAAAATCCACCAAATACCAAGTTCCTTGTTTAATTTTTTTTGTGTTAACTAATATTTATAATCAAAAAAGAAATATATAGAATAAGAACTGTTTTACTACCCACATAAATTGTACAAACAGTAAATTAGTAGGTACTTAAATAAATCTGTAATTGACATAAGTATATTGTTTCTGATCAGGTTTCCTGTATTTAGTTGGTTGATGGGTACCATCAATGTTAAATCTTGATTAACTTATTTATTATTTTCAGAATGAGTTTTGTCTTATTTAACGTAAATACTGTGCAATAAATTATATTAAATTAAACAAATAGAATTAACTGTTGACCCAAATTCAGAATTTATTCAATAGCAAATATATATTACATCTATTTGGTCTATTAAATTTTTTATATTACTGAACACAAATCTTTTCTTCATTAAAAGAAAGAGAAAAAGAATAAAAATCCAAGAAATAAACCTTTTCCTCCACCTACATCTGATATGGTCAATAACTCAATCAGGGGCTTAAAAGAGAGAGTTGAATAGTATCAAAAAATATATTACAGCAAATAACAAACTTGAAGCTGAAAAAGAGGCATCTTTTATCAAAAAGTACTGAAAATATGCTGTACTGTCAGGACCTTTAAAGTAAAGAAAAAATTGCTCAGGTTCATTTAAATTTGCATCAGATGCATCCATTGGATCGATCAACATTGCTAGGTGCTGGTAAAAAGATAAAGGCAAACACAAAATATAATATTGTTAATTTCTACTACTATTTTTGTTTTTGCCCAACACCATAACAAATACAGAACTGTGGAGGAACACTAAACAAGAAACAATCAAAACAACAATAAAGAGAAAAATATGGAACTGGTTAGGTCACACATTGAAGACAGAAAATACAACAAAACAAGCAATAGCACAAAGAAGCAAAGAACGACCGACCAACCATGGAGTAGCAGAATTAAAGATGACTACAAAAGCATTAAGAAAACCGGAGGAGGGATAGCTACCATTGCCAGAAATAAACACAAATAAAGAAGCTTCGTGGATGCCCTATGCTCCTTGTCAGAATAACAGGATTTTAGTTTCCGTCAATAAAATTATAAACAAATAGCCCTTTTTAGCGCCACAACATTATGAAATCTAAATAATAAAGCAGAAACCTAATTGGTGTTGATCAATTTATAAACCAATTCGGTTAATGTCGCTCGTTGTGGGCCAATCTTTTTTGGGATTAAATCAGTACTGTCCAAAGTGAGAATTTTTATTTTCTATTCCATTGATGGCAACATTATCAGTTTTTTCTATAATCCTATAAGTACTATAAACTATATTGAAGTAACTAAACACTAAACACCAATTCCTGTATATACAAGCGGCTTTGTCATTGCTTTAGTTAGTATATGCTATATTAATGCATTTACAAACTTTTAAACTGGGTTATTAACAACGATTTCGAGGTTATGAATGCAGTTACAGATTTAAAATAGAACTTACCTGATTTACTTTTGTGAATCATATTATTCATTGACAATATAAGCCTAAACATTAAAATAGTGTAAACAACAATTAAAAATGATTATTTATTAAAATAATACAACAATTATGTATTCAAACTAATACATACACAAACTTTTGACGTTTGTACTGCGATATGTCAAAATACTCTCACTCCTAATTTTAATAATGGCCGACTTGCTTTCAGCCAATAGAAAATTAGGTCACATACTAGGTTACTATAGAAACGCTTGGAATATAACCTCCATCAAGGTGGCTGACCCAAAGTGGAGAAATTTGTCGAAATTTATTTCAAAATTAGGTGCATTTTAGGTGCTATTTAGGTGCGCAAAACAAAAATTAGGTGCACTAACCGTTTTTGAAATATTTACGAAAAACCATGGGCCAGCCAGCCTTTAACAACCTAGCTGACCCATAAGAAAAAAAAACAAAAAACAAGGATTAAATAATCTTTAAATTAGGTGCTAATTAAGTGCTTTTTAAAACACGAAACATAAAATAAAAAATTTAAAAATTTAACGTCTTAAAATTGAATATATTGATTGTTTATGGCAAAATGCCACATTTCTTCTTGCACTTTGAACCAAAATGGACATCGGCAGTTTAAGAACAGTTAGAAATCGGTAAAAATTTCTTGTCCTGTAATTTTTTTAATGGATAATTCGGAAGGTCACCACAAAATTTTTTTTTTATTTTTTTTAACTCGGACCGCTGAGCGAGACTTGCAACCGGTCATTTCCGGAAATGATGATTAATATAAAATTCATTTTGTCAGAGATTTAAGTGCTTATTAAGTGCAATAGTTTCACGAGCAAAATAAACTGCTAATGAGCAATTTCAACTGAAAATATTTGTCCAAAGTTTTCTTGCGTCTCAATTAAGGGTGTCAATCTGCACTTTTTAAGCACATGATCAAGATCAAGATCATTAAAATTTTCTTGTAATTCTATTACTTAATAATTCTCTCGTCCGAAATGAAATAATTTTTTTAATTTTTTTTTAACTGGGACTGCTGAGCTTGTTACCGGTCACTTCCAAATATAATAATTATTATAAAAAACTTTTTGTCAAATATTTAAGTGCTCAGTAAGGGCAACAGACTCAATAGCAGAACAAACCGCTGATGAGACAAGTCAACTTGAAATTCTTAGCCTAAGTCTTAAACCAAGTGTGTCATTCTGCACTTTCTAAGCACTTAAAAACTGGTACAAATACCTACGAAATAATCCCATAAAATTTCCATAGTTTTTTTGCGCGTAGCTCCGATAATTAATTGACTTTAATCTGGACTTAAAACTTCTCTGCCGTTTTTTATCTGTACTCAAAATGAAGCGCACCTATTTGAATTACTCAAAAATTATTTATACCATTACTTTTCTCCTCCAAGACATTTCAACTAAAAAATTCGAACAATTAAAAAACTTCTCAATAGGTAATTATTTTTTTTATTTAAATTTTAGCTAGAAATGTTTTATCAAAGGTAATACCACGAGTCCTTAAAATTTTATCGATAAATTTTTAGTTTCCACGAAACCTTTTTTATTTGGCAAAAATACGAAAACAAACTGAAATGTGATAAAATCACGAGTCTGTAGGACGAGTGATTTTATCATATTCAGTTTGTTTGAGTAGGTAGTTTTGCCAAATAAAAAAGTTTGAGTCTGGAAAATAAAAATTTATCTAGTAAAATATTACAGGACGAGTGGTATTTAAGAAGATTATTTTTTGAACCATTCTGTACAAAAACTACTTTATTTAAAAAACTTCCTAGAACAACTTATATTTCATAATTAACACAAACGAAATGCCGTTACCCCTTCCTATTAACTTATCCTGTACACTAGATAGTATTGTCAGTTGTCGTGAGCGTCGTCAAAACAGGGTTAGAATTTGAATAAATATTTATTTTTATACCTATTTATACAATTATATTATTAAAGAGAAAATTACCAAAATAAAAATTATTAGGTATATCTAGGTATTTAAAGTTTACCTACAAGACCACAATTGCCTGTGTAGGCATATAAAAGTTTTAAATGCATGCAGAACCAGGAAGCAGGTTAGTTTTAAATTATTTCGGAGGAGAGAATTATTAAGTAATAGAATTACAAGAAAATTTTAATGATCTTGATCTTGATCATGTGCTTAAAAAGTGCAGATTGACACCCTTAATTGAGACGCAAGAAAACTTTGGACAAATATTTTCAGTTGAAATTGCTCATTAGCAGTTTATTTTGCTCGTGAAACTATTGCACTTAATAAGCACTTAAATCTCTGACAAAGTGAATTTTATATTAATCATCATTTCCGGAAATGACCGGTTGCAAGTCTCGCTCAGCGGTCCGAGTTAAAAAAAATAAAAAAAAAATTGTGGTGACCTTCCGAATTATCCATTAAAAAAATTACAGGACAAGAAATTTTTACCGATTTCTAACTGTTCTTAAACTGCCGATGTCCATTTTGGTTCAAAGTGCAAGAAGAAATGTGGCATTTTGCCATACACAATCAATATATTCAATTTTAAGACGTTTAATTTTTAAATTTTTTATTTTATGTTTCGTGTTTTAAAAAGCACTTAATTAGCACCTAATTTAAAGATTATTTAATCCTTGTTTTTTGTTTTTTTTTCTTATGGGTCAGCTAGGTTGTTAAAGGCTGGCTGGCCCATGGTTTTTCGTAAATATTTCAAAAACGGTTAGTGCACCTAATTTTTGTTTTGCGCACCTAAATAGCACCTAAAAAGCACCTAATTTTGAAATAAATTACGACAAATTTCTCCACTTTGGGTCAGCCACCTTGATGGAGGTTGCAATATAGTTCTACTTAAATTCTGAGAACTTATAGAGATTTCTGAGAATTTATAGAGATTTCTGGGAAGGGGATTGCTTAATTCCAAATTTTGAATTTTGAAAAAAAAACTGAGGATTTATGTAATAATATAGCTATTATAAAAAAAAAATAATATATAAAAAATTATTTATACATTATTTGATGATTTAATTAAATAACTTTATAACTTTAAAATAACGTAGATCCTTATTATGTGACTATGTAGCTGACCCGGCGTACTTCGTACGGCCTTACAATCAGTAATTTCTACTTTTCATTTTCGGTTTTTTCCTTTTTTTTTATTTTTTATTTTTTTTGTTTTTTTTTTCATTTATTTTTTTTTATTCTTTCCATTTATTTAAGCTTCATCGTTTTTTTAACCACTTTTGCCTAATTTTTTTAAACGGTTTCTTCCTATTGAATTGAATTGCTCAACCGGAAATTTTTATTCTTTGAAAACTCGTCGGGTATTCATTTTATTGACATAGTGTAAAAGGCAATTTTGATCTACATTAAAAAATGCTCATCGTATCTAACGTATTTAATTGAATAAGGAATAATATTGTACTATTAAAAAAAAGATTTGAAAGTTATATATAATAGAAAAAAATTGTTATTATCGGTTATCTTTGGGAGAAAGACAAACAACCATCACAAACTTTCTTGTAGAAATTCAAAAAAAAAAGGGTGTGGCAGTCAGTGGGACTGCCGGCAGAAGTTATACTTCTATGCACTGTTAACTAATAAAACTTAATAACTACAAACACAGGCAAGTAGAAATATTTTTTTTTTAAATTAACTGTATTCAATTAAATAAATACTTAGAAAAATAAGACCAGTTGATGTGTGTCCTTACTTCAAACACGAAAACCAAACAGTAAAACGATCAATGTACAAAAAAGTGTTTACAAAACCCGATTTGCTTACCGTGGGCTATTACAGATTTTAAAACACTAGAAAACAATGCAAAACATTTTCTAACAACATATAGGTACACACTTTTACAAAATTTTAACGCACTTTGAACTGCACTTTTTAGTAACTTTGCAGGAACACGTTTTAACTCACACGCATGTCTTCGACTCAAAATCATAGTGAAGGATATAATGCAACCATGTGACGGTATTTTAGACTACAATACAATACTCATTACTGAATATTATTATTAATATAAAATACTAAACTTAATATGTATACTTACTGGACAGAATTATAAAATAATATGGCAAACATAATGCGATACGTCAATGTAATACAATAACAATAGCTCAGACTGTTTGTTGTATATCTATCTCTTTTCAATGCAATGAATGTTTAAACGGTATTCAAAGGACTTATAGTGATGACTAATAACATGTAGTAAATATTTCATCTTTGTTTTTACCGAACAATATACCTTATATGTGATTCTGTCTCTCTCTTACTCACACCATTACATATGTAATGATTTTTCCCATTTAGCTACACACTAATTCATTCCACAGAGTGTCCGAATAGAAGTATAACTTCAAAAAATCTTAGTAACCGATTTCCTTAAGGGTGATTGACACTTGGGGAAAGTAACCGAAAGAGTGTGTCCCCAATGAAAATCCATATCAATATCTTAAGTTTGTCTAAATGTATGTAGAGGCAATGATAATACAATTAGGGTTATAATTAGAATCGCATATACAGGCATAAAATGGTTCTAAATCACCCCAAAAGCAGGTCTATATCTGCACTCATTACAGCCAATGGGTTTAAGACGGCCATCCTTGATATAGAAAGTTTTAATAGTCTATATTACAAAAATTGTTCAAAGGGTAATGTGATTAATTGCTTGCTTACACACAACAAATAGTCAGAGGATATCATTATTTTCAAATATGTAAAAAATCAGAATTCACAACTCCCAATTTGAATGGTATCCTCAATGATGACTAAATAAAAAGTAACGGTGACTAAATAAATAATATATAGGACATTCAACTTATTAACATTCGTATTAGCCACTGAAACACACCTTTATGATTAATTATAAATTAAAGTCTACTCCATCCCTTTTCAACCTATATTATGAAACAAATCAATAGAATTCCTGGTAAGGAACATTATTTCACCTGGCTGACTAAACAACCGCTTAAACTGAAGTGTGATAAGATTTGTGGGTACTTTTACTTGGAATCTACCCTGTTTCTAGAATTCATTTACTATTCTATTCTACTACCGACCTTGTCGTTATTCGTTATTAAAAAATGTTTTCTTGTTAGCACTCTGCAAACAACAATTTCTAGGTCCAAGAATTCCTTAATTGGACCTAGAAATATATCGTTCTTTCGCAAATGGTTTTTAGAAATCGTAAAAAAATTTTCTTCAGTTTTCTCTAATGGCGCATATTCGCTTTATTATGTTTCCATAGGCAATAGATTTTTTTACTGGAAAATATAATCCCCTCTGTGGATAAATACAAATATATTTTGCAAATTCACGCAATGATTTAAGGAGAGCAAAATAATATATATACAGAATTTGAATTTTATAGCCAACTAGAATTAAAATATGATTTTGAATTGTACAATACGAAATTTTCTAAATATAACGATAGATCTCTTCGAACTTATGCAACCGATATTACAATTGCTTTAACAAATTTAAATTATAGCATAAAGTAGTTCCTATTTTATAATCTCGTATTGACAAAACACCTATTTTATACTTTTCTGACAACATTCCACTGATGATCTGAAAATTTATATTTTATGAGCGATGGTTTTCTTGAGTAGTCAATATTTTAACTAAACTTACGGAAACCAGTGGACTGAAAGATGTGGTCAAATCAATTGGTTTCCAAGATCATCAGACTTTATTTTTTTATTTTAGTTCATTTCATTATCCGTTCTCTAGGTGATACCTCCTCTTTAATACAGGCAAGTCGATTTTATTGTTTCATTTAATTATTTTATTTGTAGAAGTTTCTTAAATTGAGGTGATATTTTATTATTACCAACAACTAATTTTCAAGTAGTTTCACTTTCGCCAAACATCAGTTTTTGTGATCTTGAATAAATTTTAGACCGGTTTTTACACGTGTTTTAAGAATTAATTTACTCTCAATAATTTGGAAAAATCTGATTTGGCTGAAGACTGATTCTACTTGATTTTAATTTCATTAAGGGATCGATTTCTTATTATCAATTTCGCCATTAGGGTCCATATCTGTGAGGAAAAATGTGTGAAAATTGAGGGAAAATCTTCCCTGGAGAAACGATCCCCACAACTACGGAGGCAGATCTTCTGAAGCAGATAAGAAAAAAAACTGTTATTAACCAAATTAATATTCTAAAAAACGTAAATTTTTATTTATAATTTAAATAATTGATTTTATAATTATTATAAATAAATCATTTAAAAGGGTGTTTGCGTATAATTTGTTTAGTTTGTACTCGGTGCCCTTATATTTCATGTTTGGGGAGGTCTGGTAAAACTATTTAAAGAAGCCACGACCTAGTGAGCTAGCTAGGGGATTTACCTACGCCCTTTTTGGGAATTTTAATGCTACAAATTAGCGTCCAACGTGCTTAATAAAATTTTGCATTGATTATTAGATCTTAAGAACTTTTTTACTTATACGGGCGATATGATTTCGTGTTGTGCAACATTTTACATGAAAATGTTTTTGATCGGATTATAAATAACCATGGACCCTTTATAATAACAGTTTATATTTAACATGGAAAACTTTATTAACTTGGACAAACAACAAATAAACCTACGCCTACAAAATATACTTAATTATTCTTCAGAAAAATTAAAATTCCGTCAAAAGACAAAAATTTGCATAATATTTAAAGGGTGAATTTCTATTAATAAATCAGAACACCGTATTTTTGGTGAAAATAGATGAACGCCTACTCAGTTAAATGTTTAATTATTATATTCTGTATTCTATATTAACATTTTTGTGAAATATTTAAATAAGGAGAGAGACGTTAATTTATTTATCCATAAATATACCATCATGTTATTTTCCAGTTCCGAAATAAGTCAAAGCCCTTAAGATTGAATATGTTGTAGGTTGTAGGAGGTACCTTTATTTATACTCCTTAGGTAAATAATCAATGTGATAATATAAGTTAATTGGGCTAAACTTAATGTGATCGAATCATACTTTTAATATTAATACATGGATTATAAATACATGAGTCACAGAATTTCTCTCGTTAAATAAACAATGTTGAAAATAAAACAAACTTTGGTAAATAAAAGATTTAATTGAAAAAATGTCAGTATTAAACAGTTAAATACCTCAACCCCACACATATCTCAAAAATAGCAATCATTATTTGATACTGGAACGAAAAAAACTAGTAAATTATGTTTAAAGTGCTTTATTGAAAATTACATAAAAGTTCAGTTACTGAACAAACTTGTTTGAGAGGGCACACGCACGCACGCTTTGAGCCCCGAGATGATGAGAATGCCATTCATTACAACGGTATTTGTTGTTTGAATGGCATTCTCGCCCTCCCATTCCACCACCCCCCCTCGCTTCCGAGGGGGCCTCAGCAGTTTCGGACCCCGTTTTGGCCTTGGGGAGAAACTGCGGTCCTCATCTACTTCTGCCAAGACAGTGCTCTGTGCACTATATTCCTGGTGTCTGGCTATTGTTATGCGTGCTTTTCTATTTTATGTGCTTTCCGTTGTATTTTTGCGGTCTCAGTTAACGTTACTTTCACGGTGACTCTTTTCGTCACAAATGCCGCTATGTTATCATTTATTTTTTTCTACTGCTGCCGGAGCTGCATCTTTGGCCTCTTGTGTGTCCATGGACCATTATCTGGATCGTATTCTGTCAATTCTCTTAGGTCACGGTTTACATGGTTCCTCGTGCCTTCAAAAATCGTCCTAGCTCTTTCTTTCATGGTATCTGTTATTTTTCTAATTTCTAAGTCGTGATATAAGGTGTTATTCCTTATGTACCATGGTGCGTTTACTGCTTCCCTTAGACTTCTGTTTTGTTGTTTTTGTACTTTATCTATCGTTGTTTTGCAAGCATGGCCCCATGCCACCGATGCATACGTTAGGATGGGCATAATTATTGTCTGGATCAGTCTTAGTTTTATTCGCAAGTTTAACTTGCTTCTTCTTCCAATAAGTCCTGCTAATTTGCTTCTTGCGTATTTTGATTTCTTTACTACGCTGTCTACGTGGTCTTTGAAGCATAGTCCTTGGTCCAGGTTGACTCCAAGGTACTTTACTGATCTGTTCCAGTTTATTTCTTCTTCTCCCATTGTGATGTTTTCATATGGGTGGTGGCGTCTCTTTTTAAACAGGATAGCTTTCGTCTTTTCCTGATTTATCGCTATTTTCCATCGTATGCACCATTCTTCCATTTCATTCATTGCTCTTTGCAAATATCTGGTGATCAACCTTGGTTGAGTACTTCTTGCTGCTAATGCAGTGTCATCAGCATATAAAGACAACATGGTGTTTGGTGTCTTAGGCACGTCTGCTGTATGTATTGTATACAGCAGTGGGGACAGCACGGCTCCTTGTGGAACTCCTGCTTCTATTCTTGCATATCTAGATGTTATTGGGCCCATCTTTATCCTGAATTCTCTGTTTTCCAAGAATGACGCTACCAGCTTCGTCATTGCTCTTGAAATCCCCATATCCGTCATTTTGTATATTAATCCTTCGTGCCACACTCTATCGAATGCTTTGCTGACATCTAGAAACACTGCTCCAGTGGATTGTTTTCTATTAAATCCTTCACTGATATATTCTACCAGTCTTAGAACTTGTAGTTCTGTTGAATGTTCTCTTCTGAATCAAAATTGCTCTTCTGGCAATATATTTAATTGATTTACTTGTTCCCATAATCTTCTGAGTATGTTTGAGCGGGGATTCGGACGTGCTCTTATATAAACCACCCCTACCAACACACAACCTGAATTTAGGTGGTTAAAAGAATCTATGATAAAACTGAAACAGAATTAAATTACATATTTTATACCCTATATATTTTGTTGACAAATTCCTGCCATATTTTTAGTGTAAATGTCAATACCAAATTCATATCGGCTGTGCTCATAAAATTAATCCCTTTAAATTATTTCCTAAAACTGCCTATAAAACTTGAATGATGTAATTTTGAAAGTTGATAGTAAGTACCTAGTTATTTAATTATACCTAATTAATTTGAGAACCTATAGATGTCCAATTTGCATTACATTTATAAAGTTTAATCTACTTAAAAATGTTTATAACAAATATGCTGATTAGATCACCTATTATAGGTACACGATGTGAAATATAATAAAATCTTTTTTATATTAATTAGTGTATAAAAGAAGTATCAAACAATAAAATAACTCCAATAATTTAAAAGAAAATTAAAATATAATAATCAGTTTGCTACAAATTTGTGGATTGATAATTGGCAAGTGCATAGAAATAAAAATCAGTTTAGTAAAGCCAGTATTCAGTATTGAACACCAGAAATTAGAGATAATACAGAATTATACATAAAATTCAACTCGCATGTTACCGTTTAATTACCACGCTTGCTCACTGAGGGTTGGTGATTTCAGACAATTAAGTCCACGTTTATTACGATGTTTTCCTTCACCGTACGTGCTTGCATGGTGTCTCTATATGTTAGAGAATTTACTTATATCTCCAAAAAGGCACATTGGTACATATCCGGGATTGTTGGGGATTGAACCCACAACGCTTTATATTTTCCTTCAATTAGTACCTCCATTTTTTTATGAAAATTTAAAAATTGTATGCAAATCGTGCAGTGTTTTTGCACTCGATGTGTTATCTTACATTTACTTATTACATTTGTGTAAAAAATAACTTTTATACCCAGGTAATGTTAATATCGGTGCCGTTTTAAATTTTTATTCAATACTGTTATTGATTAGTTCGTAAATTATTAAGTTACACATTTTGTAACTGATCAAATCGTTAACAACTCGCTTCGTTAGTTAAATCTTTCCTGGGCTTGATCAGAAATTTGCAACGCGAGCGATGCCATATTATTATGCAGACGTTAACGAAGATATACTTATAAAAAAGGTATCAGTAACAGTTTTTTATGATTACCTGCTCAGTTTTAACCATAGGGATATAAGATATAGAGCACGTGAGCCATAGGAACGCACACAAGTGAAAGCCAGCACGGAATAGAAAGAGAGAGACTCGCCTGTTGCGCATGTGATTAGACAAAGATAAACCGACGCACTAGTTGTCCTCTATCTTTCTATTTCGTGCTGGTCGTATCGGCACCGACGCACTAGTTGTCCTCTCTCTTTCTATTTCGTCTTGGTCGTATCGGCTGGCTCCCGTGCTCTATATCTTATATCTCTATGGTTTTAACACTCGTTTCTGACAACTAAATTTCAAAATGATATCCATTAACGCTGATTTGGGTCACATAGGGGAGCCACAATCTATACTTCTGTAGTCTAAAGTTATATATAATAAACATTTTTTTTAACGGTAATTGCCTTTACTTGATGGAAATCCATTTAATAAACGTAATAAAACACTTAAAATGGTTTAAATTTCCACTATATTAATAAAATATGCATGACGCATAAATAAATTCACTCTACAATAAAATTTGGCATATTATTATCTTCTTTATATTTTACATAATTATTTATTGTTTTGTGTCATTTAAATAGTTGTACCACAGCATTTGACAAAGACACTGTGTGTCGAAACGTGCGTCATGCATATTTTATTAATATAGTGGAAATTTAAACCATTTTAAGTGTTTTATTACGTTTATTATAATAAACATGTCAAACATAAACAAATTTAAACGGGTGCTTTGCAACCCTGCGTCAATTATTTATTATTAATGTATTTATCCAATTTGTGATTTAAATTAATATAGTAAGTAAGTTACAAACCTACCTTTATCTAATTATTTATTGTTGTTATCAGATTTCCATTCAGTAAAACAAGATGTATGGAATTATGTGCGATATACTTCTCTCCTCGCCTTATCATGTAAGTATTAAATCGAAATTAATAAACATTACATTAACAAAGAAAATTATTATATTAGAAAAAAATAATAAATCTGATCTCAAATATAAATGTTTATAAAGTACCTATTTAAAAAAAAACATTAATTAACGCACACTGTGTATATGCGAGTAAATTTTTTAGTGAATATTATTTAATGTAGAGATAGTTGGCAACCGTTATAAATTCTATCAGATATTTAAATATTTTTCACTTACCTTTCTTTCCACAATATAACTTCGTTTTTTTCTGTTTTTAGTTAACTATTATTTTTTTTTTAAACGAACTGTCAAATCTAGCTAGTTAAAAACAAATACATCAAATGATCGATTTTATGAATCGAAAATAGAACATCGATTTAATTTGAATTTGACTTGACATCACATTTAAAAAATTTAAACAAAATAAAACATTATTTAGCTGAAATTTTATTATTTAACAAAATACATATTTTCTATACTAATAATGTATAGATCGGTACGAGTTCGAGTCAAGAACAAATTGGTATAGTATATTTAAACGATATGAAATATGAATACTTTGGTAAAAGAGATAAGGTTAACGTCAACTGTCAGTTTAACTTTTATATATTCATGCAATTCCCAAATTTTATTTCTGGGATTTTTAAAGTTTTTATTTTTCTTCTGTGTTCGTTTTTAATAACTAATGATAATATCAAGCTTATTGAACAATAAACTGCTAATAGCATCGTCATTAGTGCTAGGTGCAGTTATAATATATCAACTTTTTAAAAGTAACAGACGGTCATCACCTCGGAAATCAAGAAAACCTTCTCCTGAAGGAAAAGACGAAATGGTTATTAGTGTCAGATATATTTTATGATTGAGTTTAAAGTTTTTTGTTTTATTTTATATCTAGATGACAGGTGAGCGAGATTGTCTTGTACCAAGGGATACGGATGCCTTTACCCTAGGAGAACTCATAGGATGTGGCTCTTATTCGAATGTTTACAAGGCTGTAGAGAAGGTGAGTTTGTGTTATTTAATACAAACATTCTGTTCAACTACTCTCTTTTAGGATACTAGACTAATCATTGCTATAAAATCTTACAAAATGAGAAAGAAGACGTCATCAGAAATCTCTCGGGCAGCTGTTGAAATGGCATTTGTGAAGTTCTTGAAACATCCAAATATAATTAGATTTATTCTGTGTGATATAAAAAGCAGGTATTACAAGTGTTATACTTAAATATAGCTAAAACATTATGTAATCGATAAATGTTTACTTATTATAGAGGTAGGAAAACTTGATTTTAACCGTATAAACCTAAATAAAAACTATAGTCAGTCTATGTTTAAGGTACATGTATCTTGGTATAGAGTACTCTGGGTTTGGTTCTCTCCAGAAAGTTATGCCAAAAGATCACACTGCACCGGAGAAAGTTGTACAAATGCTTATGAAACAACTATTATCCGCGCTGACATATTTACATAGTTTATCTATCATGCATGGAGATGTTAAACCAGAAAATATCATTGTAACGCGGATTGAACCAGATCTTCTAATAAAATTAAGTGACTTCGGGTTAGTATAATATAAAAACCAGAGACACAATATGTACTGATATTTTAATTTAGATTAGCAGAAATATTTTTTGCGTCTGATGAAAAAGGAAGAAAGCTGGGTTCATTTTTGTACATGGCTCCGGAATTACATTTAGGCTTTCCGTATGATTTATCAGCTGATCTGTACTCAGCTGGAATCGTTATGTATGAATTACTTTACGGTAGAAGACCTTTTCCTTCACAAGTAACAAGAGATGATTATGTAGCTCTTTTAAGAAAAAGAGTTCCCATACAAGTAAGTATATAAAATTACAATTGGTGGATAATTACATATTCAACTTAATTATTATTACAGTTTACATACGAATGTTATTGCAAAACATAATATACGAGTTAGTGTAGGCATTTTTTAATATAAGTCAAAGAAGCAAACAAAAATTATAAAGTTTTAATTTCTTTTAGTTTCCACCCTCAGAAACAGCTCAGTTTTCTACAAATTGTATAAATTTAGTGAAGTCCCTTCTTCAGTACGATAAGCAAAGGAGACCTGTAGGAGATACCCTTATAAATCATCCATTTATAGAGTTGGGAACACAACAATTCATTGTGGACAATCACTATATTATGGGATGCGATTGTCTTCTAAAAAGTGTAGAGTTGGTTGGTGAAAAAAAATTTGGTCAAGCATATGTTGAAGCAACTGAAGCTATTTTACACCTAAAAATTTATGTTAAAAGTATTTCACCCGATCCAGGACTTTTTATGTATTTAACTCATAATATCAATAGTTATTCTCAGTACTTATCTCAAATTGAGATTAGAATAATGATCGAAAGAGATTATGAGCCTATTAACATGCCTATGTTATCCGAAAGACTAAGGTAATTTTAGTTTAACTACATTCGTCTGTAATCTAAAAACACGTTGAATGTTGTTAAAACATGCAAGTTTCGTCTAAAGAAAAAAAAGGTTATCTGATCAGTACGATAAACTTGTATTCATAAACCATGTGACTAAATTTTTGACCTCATTTTTAAACTACGAATCCAATTTTTTGTCAGTATAGTTCAGTAACATTTTATTTTATACAAACGTTGTATGTATTGAAATCCAAGGGTTTGTCTGATTAGATACTACGCTGCCTCATAAAGAGAATATTAAAGAATATAAAAATGTATTTGGTTATATCAGATCATCAGTAGTGTGTAAAGCCTAAATAGAAATAGAAAATTTTAACTTGTAACTATTGTGTATGGTAACTTTCCTTGTTAGTATTTACCAATGGCTGTGTGAATTTATTCATTTGATATAATTTTTAGATGTATGTTATCTTCAACACCTGCACTTTTAAATGGGTTTGATATGTGTTTAGTTGGAGAGATGTATATAAGGCAAGATAAGAAAGAGGAAGGTAGCAGAAAGTTACGAGAAGGTCTAGATGTTCTGTTCAGTAATTTAAGAGCCGAACCATTAGGAGATAGAAGACTAAGATTATTAAAAAAGGTGAGTATTAGAGCAGAATAAGAGTTTCTGCCTCAATTATATAATTTATAAGTTTCTTGTTTCTGTTTAAGCAATAAATTATAGATTTTACAAGTGGCAATTGATCTCAAACAACATATATAAACATTAATTCAGTCTACAGAACAACTAAATTGAATAATTCTATTTTAGATGCAACAATGGATAAATCTACTAGAAAATTTGAATAGTGACAAAGAGGAAGCTGGTATTGATGTTGCAAAAACTTGTTAGTTCTTGTTCTTCTAATTAATTTCTTGTTACATGTCTTTTTGGTTATCTTTAGTTAGGTACTGAACATTGTCATCATAAATTATATACCTATAATACAACAAGTTTAGATTTTGTAATCTGAGAGGCAAACCGAATTTAATAAATTCGAAATAACAATTAATTTTGGAACGAAAAGTTGTGTTTAAACTTTCTTGATATTACTAAAGTTAAAACAAAAATCAATGTATTTGTTAGTTAATATAGTAAATGTGTTTGTGGAATATGAATGCTGTTAAATGTTCTAGAATATTATCATAATAATTTATCAATTCTTTAATTTTTACCTTCATTTTGTAAATGTATTAAACCAGTATCGTCTGTATTTTTTCATTACTAGTCATTTTGTTATATCGGTAATAAATACATTTACAAAGTTGAGATAAATTTCACTGCCGAAGTAGATTCTTGTAAAGAATTAAAACTACTTGATAAATTTAGTAATACTGTAACTTCTATAAGGCAGTTGTAAAAAAATCCTTATATAAAAGCTTTAAAATTCAACTTCTAAGCCTTAAATTTACTTCATATGTATTTATATAAGTAACAGTAGTTTCATAATTTTTGTATAAGGAAGATCTTTAATCTTGATGTATATTTTACTGTGAAAATGTAAATTATCTATAAATTGAAACTGAACTACGGGTAAAATATTCTAGCTTTATTTCAATGTTAACCTTTCACGCTGATATATGTATATTTTCTGTTTTTACATATGAACATAACGTATTGATAAAATTTATGTTATGAAATTACAGAATATTAGTAAAATATAATATTGAAATATTGCATCGAAACTAATATCAAGAATTTTATACATATGGATAATATCACAGTAAAAAAATACAATTTAGATGTAAGACCTTCCTGTATTATTACAAAACGTGATTTAATAGACTGATATTTTATAAGAAATTGTTTATTAATTGATACGTAGTCTAATCAACATATTTATTTACATTTGTTTTAAGAATGGAATTGTTGCTCTACTGAATCGTTTCTTTATTTTTGGATTTAGCTAATAGATAGATTAATCTATTCGTGCCTTAATGCTAATGGATATAGAAAAGTATTATATTAATCATATTTGCATGCATTACTTAATTGTTATTTTGTATCAGTATTGTTTGCAGCTATTTAAATACATTTTTAAGAACGTATTTAATTACTTATTTATTTCTAAAAATATTTTATTTGCTGTATTTTTTATAAAAATAGTTAGCTTCAATTTTTTTTTTGTATGATTTAAATTGTTAAAGTTAATTGTAACACCAAAAATATACAGGTTTCAATTCAGTAAAGCGAGGTAGATAATTACAATTAAATTACGTTATATAGTTCCTTTTATTACTGTTGTAGTATATATAAGTTCTTTTGCTATATTTATATTAATAACTTCCATAAAAGACATTTTTTAAATACGAATACATTATCAAGACGCATAAATCACACTTTTTCCAATATTTTACTTAATATCCAGCAAATTCTACTTTAAGATTTAGATACACAAACGGAATTTTAACTGATCTATTCCCGATTGAATGATTTTCGTCTTTTATGGTTGTTTTTGATATGTTTTGCCAAGGTGAAAAGTGGCTGTGGTAGATCAAATCAGTGGTTAATAGTTTTTTAAATAAATTCTTAAATTAAGTTTTTTGTTAACATTATTTATAAATTAAAACCTACTCTCACGGTTGTCAGACCCAGAATCACCTATGCTGTGGGTTTGGAGAACAAAACAACGAAAAAATGCAATAATAGAATTGCAAAAGGTGTCCTAGTGCGGCCTTGGAGGTAATTCTAGACCTTCTCCACTTGCATTTATATGTAGAGAGGACTTTGGAAATTACTAAAGATTAACAAGAACCAAGTCTATGGAACCTGGTGATCTTATAGGACATCTTGGGATTCTAAGGGTCGGAGCAACCCAATCCATGAAGATGCCTACAGACAACATGTCACCAAAACTAACTAAAGGAGCCCTTACTTATTGTACTGGTGGTTCTTAAACACCAGAATTAGTAGGTATAGGGATTACAAGTTTGTAATGTTAGGTTCTCAATAACCCTGAAAAAAAAAGGTGTGGCAGTTAGTGGGACTGCCGGCAGAAGTTATACTTCTATGCACTGTTAACAAATAAAACTTAATAACTACAAACACAGGCAAGTAGAAATATATATTTTTTAAAAATTAACTGTATTCAATTAAATAAATACTTAGAAAAATAAGACCAGTTGATGTGTGTCCTTACTTCAAACACGAAAACTAAACAGTAAAATGATCAATGTACAAAACCCCGTAATGCAAATTGCTGAATACATATTATGATTAATATAAAATACTAAACTTTATATTATGTTTACTTACGTGACAGAATTATAAAGTAATCTGTCAAACACAATGTAATACGTTACTATGATATTCCAAAACATTAGCTCAGATTGTTTTTTGTATATCTATCTCTTTTCAATGTACCTACTGATACCATATATGTGTTTCTGTCTCTCTCTTACTCACACCATTACATATGTAATGATTTTTCCCATTTAGCTACACACTAATTCATTCCACAGAGTGTCCGAATAGAAGTATAACTTCAAAAAACACTCCTACAATCTTCCATGCGAAGCTATTAGCAGATCTAAGGGCCTGTGTAGACACCCCAAAGAGTGACTCTCACTCACAAGCATCCTCGGACACCGGTCTCCTCCGCGTCCGATCTTAACGACGCTCCTTTATAACCAATTCATATTCTACGTAACAATAATAAAAATTAAACTATCTTAGCTGGCCTCGAGATCCAATATCCAATGTCTGACTGTGACCTAGTTAAAAATGATACAAAACAACTGATGAAATATAAAACTATTAAATTAATATGTACGGCGTAACTACCCTATCATCGAATGTAACACTACTAACTACTAGTAATGGTGAACCTAAGGATCCTCGTGGTATATGACATTTTTGGGAGGTGTTTTTTTAACCACATACTTCAGATTACATTTCCACGTCAGTATTCTCATATTCAGCTTCAATTAGAAATGATATCTGTAAATATGTAACTCGTCTATATTTTTACAAAAAAATGATTTACAAATGAGGAGATACAGAGATCAATGAAAGTTTTTTTGAAAATTAGGCGGAATAATCTGCTACCCTAGGGATCTATAAGAAGAGTTGTTATTTCTAATTCATTCCTGTAGCAGAAAATTTGTACAGCATAAAAAAAAAATGAGTAAACGCCGTACATTTTAGTATTACTGGAAAGTTCCGTGGCATTTTCTAAAAACCTAAAATTCGCTAGCTTTCCAATCCATCGTATTTGTACAGCAATATATTGTAATATAGAGCTATATTTATAAGGGTATTTATATTTGTAATTGTATTTATATTTATATTTATAGGTTTATGTATTTATATCTATAATTAATTAGGAAACACTCAGTAGATTTATTACGATTATTGAGAAACTATTTAAGTTTAGTTAAGCATATTAGTATTTAGAAATAATGTAAATTATGTCGTCACGAATTCCGACGACTCAGCAAGAGTTATGAACTCGTCGGAGTGAGTGACCGAAAATCGGGGCTTTTTAATAAAAACTATTAAACTGGTAAGATGTGTTTTTTAATATAATTAAGAAGTAAAACTCATGAATAAATATATGAAAGAGATGTTTTATTACATGGCGATCCTGCCAGTCCAGCGTTATCACTTTGGTTAATGTTAATGGGCTACTCTGTTATTTTAATAAATAAAATGGGACAACAAGAATCAAAAGAGGAAGTTATAATTGCACAAGCTGGTAACAGGGGAGGCCAAACAACTAATACTCAATCCAATGGAGTAAAGGAGGTACTAGAAATTATATTTATTACATTGGCTTTTCTTATGGTATTAGCATATTTATACCGTAAATGTAAAAATATGGTAGAAAGGAAAATCGACAGACATATAAGGGCGAGCCAAGAGTTAGTTTAAGAAGATAGAGAAGATTTTATTTTTAGGTTTTGCAATTAAGTATAAAATGAATGGATCTAGAAAGACAATTCCAAAATTTTGCTGAAGAACTAAAAGTGTTTTATAAGAACTTAATAAAAGACAATACCGAAAGAAGGACGGATGAAAGTGTTACAAATCGTAAGTTAGAAACTTTAGCTAAGTGTAAAAATAGTTATAAGAATTTAAAAGATTTGTTTAATAAATCAGACATAGATTTTCGTATTAAAACTAATATTAAAGAACTTGCTATTACAATAGAAAAATTAATTAATGCAATAGAAAATAGTTTAACAGAAAGATTACGGGTTTTGCAGCATACTGAGCAAATTGTACAGGGTAATAGTGTATCAAATTTAGATTGTTCAATTAATAAAATGACGGAAAAATTCGATTTGAGAACAGCGGCAAGTCTGCTACCGGTTATGGACGGTTCTGAAACTGTAACCAAACAACTTATTGATGGAATTGAATTGTATGATTCTATGCTTGATGCAAATGGTAAAATATTATTAACTACTTATATTTTAAAGAAAAGTTTAAGTGAAAATGCAAAAATTAGATTAAATAAAACTTACACTGATAATGGGGCTCTAGTAAATGATTTAAAGAAATATTTTATAACTAAAAAATCTGAAACATCCTTAGCTAGTCAATTACACAATGCTAAACAAGGGTCAAAGACTATTGATCAGTTTGGAAAAACGTTAGAAAAACTATTAGCAGAGCTAACACTTTCTCAAGCTGGCGATAATTTAAGTCATAGTAATATTTTAAATCAAGTTAACGAAAAGATTGCAATCAATACTTTTGCAAATGGGCTTAGAAATAATAATTTACAAATAATTGTCAAAGCACGAAATTATACAAATTTAAGTCAAGCAATACAAGGTGCAAAAGAAGAAGAACTTAATAACTGTTGCAAAAGTAATGACCAAATCTATCAGATAAGAGAGCATAGGAATTTTAGAGGTAATAGTTTTAGGGGTAATAATAATAGCAGAGGAAATAATTTTAGACCAAATAATGTTAGAGGAAATAACTTTAGAGGAAACAATGGTAACAGAAATTCTTATAGGGGTACCAATTACAGATCAAATAATTTTAGGGGTAATAATAATAATAATAATACTAATAATAATACGTTCAATAATAATAATAATAATAGAAGGGTATTTCACCTAAATAATTCTAATGCTAATACAAATGGTGAATATTCAGAAAATCCTCAAATATCTCAACCATTTTTTCGTGACCAACAATAATTCAGAAACATTTTATAATATTTTTGCTTTAAATGGATTGAATTTTATTAATTTATTTTATAATGGTACTAAACTTATATTTTTACTTGATACAGGCGCTAGTGTAAGTGTAATTTTTAAAAATAAAGTAGTTATTAGCGAAAGAATTAATTCATCAAAGAAAATGCATATTAATGGATTATGTGGGTCAGTAGTATCAGTTGGCACAGTACATCTTTCATTACAAATAAATAAAATAGAACTTTGTCAGGAATTCCAACTCCTAGACGGCCTTGCAAATGACATTGAAATGCACGGTATTTTGGGATCAGATTTCTTTTATGACTACGGAGCTACGATAGACTATGAAAAGTGCTTATTCTCATTTAATTTATATAAGACCAGACAAGTAATTCCTCTTGTGTCGGAACAACAATTGTATATATCAATTCCTAGTAGATGCGAAATAGTTAAATATTTTAAAGTTCAAACCAACGGAGATTATGTTGTTCTGCCGGGTGAACTGTGTGAAGGAGTATTTGTAGCGGGAGCTTTAGTTCGTGCTAACCAAAATATAATCCCTATTAAAATTTTAAATGTTAGAGATCAAGAAGTTATCTTAAAAAATTTTAATCCAAAATTAGAAACAATAGATTGCTATAATTTATGCGAATTTAAAGCAAAGCCAACAAATTCTGTCAGTAGAGCAGATAAACTGTTAAATTCAATAAATTTCCAGCATTTGAATTCGGACGAAAGAGACTCATTACAAAAAATTTTAGTAAAATATTCAGACGTATTTCATCTTGAAAATGATCCGCTCACGGTGTGCAATATTTATAAAGAAAAAATTATACTTAAAGAATCAACAAAACCACATTTTATTAAACCTTACAGACTGCCACATGCACAAAAAACACAAATTCATAATGAAATAGATAAAATGCTTCGCGACGGGATTATAGAGGAATGTAGGTCAGAGTTTCAATCACCTTTGTTAATTGTTCCTAAAAAGGGTTTTGATGAGAATGGTGTTAGAAAGGCTAGAATTGTGATAGATTATAGACAATTAAACCAGCAAATAGAGGATGATAAATTTCCATTGCCTTGTATATCTGAAATTTTGGACTCATTATCAGGAGCAATGTATTTTTCTCATCTTGACTTATCTCAGGGTTATTATCAGATCGAACTAGACAAAAATAGCAGGAAATATACAGCTTTTGCAACCGATAGAGGTCAATATCAAATGACGCGACTCCCCATGGGATTAAAAACAAGTCCCAGTTCATTTTCACGGGCAATGACAATCGCAATGTCGGGACTAAACTACGAATGTTGTTTCGTTTATCTTGATGATTTAGTAGTTTTTGCAAATAATTTAATTAATCATAATAAAAATTTGGTAAAAGTTTTTCAAAGATTAAGACAGGTTAATTTAAAATTAAATCCGAATAAATGTGAATTTTTGAAAAAAGAAATTCTTTACTTAGGCCACCAAATATCTTCAGAAGGTGTCTCTCCTGATTCTTCTAAAATAGAATCTATTCAAAAATTTCCACTGCCCAAAGATTCCCAAGAGGTTAAAAGATTCGTTGCTTTTACTAACTACTATAGAAAATATGTAAAAAATTTTGCAAAAATTGCTCAACCTTTAAATTATCTCACGAGAAAAAATGTTCCTTTCATTTGGACTAACGATTGTCAAAATTCTTTCGAAAATCTAAAAAAGGCTCTAAGTAATCCACCGGTTCTACAATATCCAAACTTTGCACCAGAAAATGAATTTATACTTAAAACCGACGCATCAAATTATGCATTAGGTGCTGTACTATCTAATTCAGATGATAGACCTGTTGCATTTGCAAGTCGATCTCTTAATAAAGCCGAGAAAAACTATAGCGTTATAGAGAAGGAGCTTTTAGCAATCGTTTTCGCAGTAAAACACTTTAGACCTTACCTATTTGGTAGAAAATTTTTGATCTTGAGCGACCATAGACCGTTAGTTTATTTATTTGGAATGACAAATCCCAGCAGTAGATTAATTAAGTTTAGACTCATTCTCGAAGAATACGATTTTACAGTAAAATATATTAAGGGTAAAGATAATGTTGTAGCGGACGCGCTATCACGTATCGATATATCTTCAGAAGAACTAAAAAATTTAAATAAAGAAGTGTGCGATTCAATTTTTGTTACCACAAGAGCACAATCAAAAAACGTCGAAAAAGAATTTTTAAGTAGTTTTAAAGATGATTCTGACGAAAGGATTGATCACCCTGGAGTTTTAGAATTATTGAAACCGCCTAAAGATTCGTTTAGTTTAAATATAATTTCAAAAAAGGAATTTGACAATTTAGTACGTAAAAATAAAAAAGGTAATTATATAGTTGGAAACTTAATATGTGATAAAGATTCGCGAATCATATATTTTTATCAGGATCCTCGATCATCATCAGACTTAGGTACGATGTTGAGAGACCTGAAATATATTTATAATAAAAATAAAATTCCGGAATTAATTATTTTAAAGAATCGAAAAAGTGCACAAGTAATTAAATTGTTAATGAAATTCCGTAACGAGATTAAAAATATAGGTATCAAAATATCTATTATAAAAGATGTAGAAAATATCTTAGATAATGAAACTAGACAAATTATTCTAAATGATTTTCATATTCTCCCTACTGGAGGACATGCAGGTATAAACAGGATGTACAATAATATTAAAAAGAGGTATTTTTGGCAAAATTTAAATAAGGATGTAGAAAGTTTTGTAAAAAGATGCGACCATTGTCAAAGGTGTAAACATTTCAATCCAAACAAAGAACCTTTATCTATAACCACAACTGCTTCATCAGGATTTCAAAAATTTTTTATAGACTTAGTTGGTCCACTCCAAGAAGATGTAGAAAATAATAAATATATTTTAACGATACAGTGTGAGTTAACTAAATTTGTAGAGGCATATCCATTAAAAAACAAGGAAGCTAATACAGTGGCAACTACACTAACTAATAATTTCATATTACGTTACGGCATTCCAGATGAAATTGTCTCAGATCAAGGTACTGAATTTATGGCGTGTATTTTTAAAGAAGTCTGTCAAATTTTACAAATTAAGAAACTTAATTCAACCGCGTATCATCACGAGACACTAGGCGCTCTTGAGAACTCTCATAAGAATTTGGGTGCTTATTTGCGAATTCAAGTTGCAAAATTTCAGAATGCATGGAGTTCTTGGGTTCCGTATTGGTGTTTCGCTTACAACACAACAGTACACACTGAAACAAAATATACCCCTTACGAACTTATTTTCGGAAAACTCGCAAAAATCCCCTCTAATTTAAATTCTTGGATAGACCCTATATATAATTTTGAAGATTACCCTCACGAACTAAAATATAGATTACAACAAGCATGTAATGATGCAAAACACAATCTAGAGGTATCAAAAAGCAAACGAAAATCTATGTATGATAAAGACATAAAATCTGTAAAATATAAAGTAGGGGATAAAGTAATGTTAAAAAATGTAATTAAAAATAAATTAGAACCATTGTATATAGGTCCATATACGGTGATTGAGGAGAAAGATCCCAATATTTTTATAAAAATAGACAACCGTATAATAGAGATTCACAAAAATAGGATAAAGTTATATAATAGTTAAAAAAAAAAAAAAATATATATATATGTCTAATTGGTTAAGTAAAGAATATTTTTTTTTTTTCTCCTTCCCGTGGGAGATGTAATATAGAGCTATATTTATAAGGGTATTTATATTTGTAATTGTATTTATATTTATATTTATAGGTTTATGTATTTATATCTATAATTAATTAGGAAACACTCAGTAGATTTATTACGATTATTGAGAAACTATTTAAGTTTAGTTAAGCATATTAGTATTTAGAAATAATGTAAATTATGTCGTCACGAATTCCGACGACTCAGCAAGAGTTATGAACTCGTCGGAGTGAGTGACCGAAAATCGGGGCTTTTTAATAAAAACTATTAAACTGGTAAGATGTGTTTTTTAATATAATTAAGAAGTAAAACTCATGAATAAATATATGAAAGAGATGTTTTATTACAATATGTATTGAAGGTAACTTTTTGTTTATCGATTTCTTTATTATATAACAACATATACAAAACTGTTTTATAAAAAAATCCTTATTGGAGGAGTAACCGCTGATGGTAGACAAGTTTATTTGCATAAAGAAGGGATTTTGAAAAATTTTAACCCTAAAGCGGTGAAATAGGGGTTTAAAGTTTGTATGGAAAAATCTTTAAATCAGCACTGATTTTTATAAAAATTGAAATTTATATTCTTAAAAATGTTTCATTGAACACGTGTTTCATGGTTTATTGGAATTCATCGCCTAAGAGAAAATGTCGAAAATCGTACAGAAATGTTAAAAATTAGAAGAAATTCTTGATAATTTTAAAAATTCGAGAAAATGGTTAAAAAAATGTCGAGTCATACAGAAATCTGAGAAAAACGTAAAAAATTGTAAGAAATTCTTGACAATCTTGAAAAATTGATGAAAAACTGTTAAAAATCATAAAAAAAATGTTGGGAATTGTGAAAAATTGTTAGAAATCCCAAAAAAAAACGTATAAAACCATAAAATATTATTGTATATCCTGAAAAATGTTAAAAATGATAAAGAAGTTTATGAAAATCGTGAAAAATTGTAAAAAAATAAAATAAAAAAGTGGGTTAATTAAAAAAAATGAATAGTTACGATACAAAGTTTGCCGGGTCAGCTAGTTTAACATAAAACGATACTTTTGGGTCTGTTGTTTAATATAATCTGTTCTTTGTTCTTTTAAAATACCATTTAATGATTGACCATCGTGCGCCTATGGTTGAATATACAATTGTCGGATCTGGACTTCATAGTTCATAGAGGGGGGTTTTACCGGTTATGGCCATACAAAGGACGAGAGAGAGCTAAAAATAGATACTTGAAATGTGCGCAAGTCGACGGTATGTCGCATTTAATAATGAGGAAGGATTTTGATTACTGAAAATAATTATTTTAATTTTAATTTGAAATCAAAGTATCTATTTTTATGATAGGTATATAAATAGAACGTTATTAAAATTCCTTTATACTAACAAAAAAAAACTTCTTCCGGGACATCTGTAAGATGATTTGATTCAGGTAAAAATTTAATAGAATTGGTATAACGCAAGCGCTGTGTATATACCAGTTTCGAACCCATGTCTAAAAGTAGAAAGAGAGTCAAGTAAATATCGTTTCTATCAAGAGGTTAACTTCGCGTTATTTATATAATTTATTTATTCAAAATAATGAATATTATTGTGTAATTCATAATTTCTGTAAAGCTTACAATTTTATCATTTTTTCATGTCTCGGGCATAGAATTTAATTGAAATCATATACAGTGCGTGGTCTCAACAGTGCCGTCGCCATATTCGTTTTTTTTTTCTTATTTTATATTGTTTTTTTATAATATCGTTTTGTAATTTTTACAATTATATGCTGATTTGAATTTGTTATCCAATTCAAATGGGGTCGCGTGAATATTCTCCTAGAGGGCGAAGTATGAGTATCTCTCCAGAACCGTATAGGAGAGAATCCCCAGATTATACACATAGCAAATCGAGATCTAGATCTCCTAATTATAGGAGACATAATAATGGACACAGATCACCATCACATCATAAAAAATCACGTAAGTTTTTTTTTTAATTTTATTAAATTGTGCGTCATTTTTAGCGGTAAAATTATATGTTCCATTGCGCCAAAAACTGTTTTTTTGAACCTAAAAATCACAGAAGATTTCAATTCGAAACGAGTATAACATTAATGAATATGTTAATATTTTCTCATAGCTTCTCAAATAATAATTTCTTATAAATATAAAAAATATTCTGAAAAGTGCCAAAAATATAAAATACCTGTAATCTGTAAATTACACAAAATATAATATACCTGTAAAGTTGCCTCTTTCCCGCTAATTTTTCATGTTCAAATTCGTACCCACATTTAATATTTATATATAGAGCAGTAGAGATCTGTGGAAATGCTGACCATAATAAACATTTTACATAGGAAAATTATTTTTTGCTGGAATATCTTCAGGATGTGCCCAATATCGATAATTACGATATGTGCAAAAAAAATCTAAAAAAAATGAAAATTTCTCATTTCGTGTATAATTAAGAAAATATTGCTATAAAAAGTACTTGATAAGACAAGGGTATTTGTTTCAAAACGTGCCCTCTATCACTGTTGGTTACTCGGCAAATTTTTACAAACTTTGACTTTCAATATCTCGGCAACCAGTAAGCCGAATGTATCTTTTTTTATAGGAGCGTCTTTTAATGTTCTTTAAATGTATAAATTTTGAAATTAATATGTTTAAAGCTCGTAAAGTTATTCAAATTGTTTATAAGTCTAAAAAATGTTTAAAAGTTTAAAAAAATTCTAAGCTCTCTTAGTTTGTATAGAACATATATCTTCATATACTTTTTATCGCTGCTTTTTATCACTTATTTCGCTTATTATAAATGCCAATAAAGAGAATCGAGTTAACAATGTTAATCGATTAACAAAAAATTTTTTTAATGAGTGCAATAGATGCAATAAATTATATTCAGAATGTAAATACATAACTATTTATTAACTACGTGCCTTATAAACAATTGAATATCTATCATTCTGTATTCCATTACGGGTAGTTAATTATAATTATAAACATATAGTTAAATTATTAAGGATAGCTAAACAAAAAGATAAAGCTTCGAAAGACATAAGTACCATTCAACAAACTAAGAATAAAGAAGTATACAAACGTATGAGAGTGTATAAAAGGAGTATTACAAGAATCTGCTGAACGAGGAAAACGAGATAGATATATTTGAATATAGGTAGTATTACAAATTTTAGAATTGTGAGAGAGTGACGTGAAGAGTGCATTGAAGAAGATGAAGAATGGAAAACGGTGGGAACGGATGTGATATTAGCCGAAGTATGGAAGGTGCTTGGTGAGGATGAAGTGGATGAGAAAAGTGATGAATTAAAAGGAAATACCGAGTGAGTGGAGGAAAAGCGTGCTTATGCCACTCTATAAAGGAAAAGAGGGATATGCAAGAATGTGATAACTAAAGAGGCATTAAATTCATGTCTTATACTCTAAAAATTTGGGGTACAATAGTTGAGAAGATGATGGAGATGAAGATGTGGCGTTGGATATGTGGATTAACCAGGAGAGGTACAGTAAAAGTGGGACAGCTGAATAAGAAAATTAGTAGATTAGTTTTTCGTGCTGCTGCGTATCAAATAACAAAAACCCCGTGTAATTAAGATTAAATTACAGGTACTGGTATTTAGAAGTACGATTGTTATACAGATAATATTTTATATTATCATTATATTTCTTGGTTACATTATTAATCCTTTCGTCGCTCGTCACCCACCTTATTGGACTACGATATGCTTATCAGTTTAATAAATCACAATGTAAACGTAGAGTGGTACCAGAAATTTAAGGCTAATCCTTTCCGAGATGGTAAATAAGTAATTTTAATTCCAAGGCAATTTTTGTCGTTAGTGATAATCAAATACAAATAGGAATTTAAGATTTATTATTTAGATAACATCTAACATTTTTCTGTTAGGTATTTAATATTTTTTCACATTTTTCAAAAATTATGAGTAAATTTGGACAAATCTATCAAATTTCTTTTATGTATAATTTATTACAGAATACAATGACCGGAAAGAAAGTGATTATGAGAGTGATTGGGAGTACAGAGAACGAAATGAAAACCATGATAACAAAGACAGGAAAAGATCCCATAGTCCTGAATATCGAGATCGGGATAGGGATAGGGATCGTCGTCACCATCGAAGAGATCGAGACCATCGGAGGCATAGATCCAGAAGCAGCTCAAGATGGGAGCGGAAATCTGAGGATAGGAAGGCCCGTGACAGGGATCGATATAGGGACGATGATAGGGACAGTGATAGGTATAGGATTTTCGGAATGGTTCTAAAGTATTTTTAGACATTGTGTACTTAATAGCTCTTATGATTTTGACAGTGAAAGAAGCCCTGGAAGTGCCCCTATTGGAGCTAGTGGATCTGAAATTATTGGATACAAAAGTCAACCCCCAAATAATACCATCATGATCAGAGGACTCGCTCAACATATTTCGGAATATGACGTACGTATTTTATATTTATATTATGAATAAGATATCAAATTGTCATCTTTTTACTTACTTATACACCTACAATATGTACAGTGCCAAAAGTAGGAAGATATTTCGGGATGGAATGTAATGCTATCGATTAAATCTATATTTATATACATTCAATACGCTAGATTCGTATGACGTCAAATCAAATCCAAGAAAACTGTAAATATTTTATTATCGTTTTCGAAACCTAGTTTATTAATCAACAATTATTTATATAAATGTACATTTTTGATCACTAGTAACTTCTTTAACTGGAAAATATATTAAGGTTAAAGAAGAACATATCTGCATTCCAGTGCACATTGATATGTAGTTCACTTCAAGTTTAGTACTAGAATGTCACCAAACTCTAACTGAGGCAAGGCAGAATAACGTGGTCACTCTGAGCTGGATAAAAGGACATGGTAACTCTAAAGCACCCGCAATGCGGACAATTTAGCAAGGAGACTGGGGGCTACAAATATGTTAGCCCTCGCCCATCTACCAAGTTAACAATGTTTGCTCTCGTTGACCTTATCAAACTGCACTATCACCAAAACTTTATACAGTGCTGGGATGAAACAATAAACTGTGGACTGGCCAGAGAATTGTTACCTCATCCTGGCGAGGAAACAGCAAGAAAATTTAAGGCATTGACCAGACAAAATCTCCGAAGAGCTGTGGGAATCTTAACAGGTCACTGCCAATTGCGACATTATCTCTTTAGGATGAAATGGCTTGGTAAAATAAATAGAAATCCCTATTTCATCTAACAGACATATTTTCCAACCATTTTGATTACCTACTTCGTATAGTAGAGCTCTAAACTGTACTACTACATTTTTACAGTATTATATTACATTATTACTAGGAGCTACAGTGAAGCTATTGTTTTGTTATAGATACGACAGGATATCATCTCGTGCGAGTTAATGCCCAAAGACATCCGGCTTATTAGGAAAAAAGACACAGGTAATAATCTCCAATTTAATGAAATTTAAGGTTTTCATAGGCCGTTTATTGTGAATATATCACCTCGTAAGGTCGGGTAATGCCATTGGTATCTATTGTGCTGTTTAGGTGCTTCCCGCGGTTTCGCCTTTGTCGAGTTTTCCACTCTGGGTCAGGCTGTTCGATGGATGGAGATTAAACAGGTATCTTACTTTAAAGAAGACTGTTATGATTTTTTCCTGCGACTCGATAAGTATTATTATTATTATTACTTTATACTTTTGGCCGCTCTTTTTGCCTTTTGTCAATCAATATCAATCCTTTCAAATTTTGTCTATACAATAATGTATTCAAATGAAAATTATTGTACCTATATTAATCATTAAGTATGGATATTTGCAAATACCAAAGATTGTGTTTTTTTCTTGTACCTACTTTTAAAAAACGAATAATAAATTTAGTTTTTTTTTTAATTTGGAAATATTTTTGTTTGATACATTCTTTTAATGATACCTTGTGTGGTGTCAGATTTTTAACTGTTCAATTTAATAATTGAATTATTTGAATATTATGAAATAGAAAAAATGTAGGTATAAAATTTCGTAACGGGTTCATATTTACTTAATTCCATATATACTTTTAACTTACGTATGCATTTTTTCGGCATAATTTGATTTTTTGAATATTTCTATTATTTTCACATCAGTTTCTAAATTGTGTGTGCAAAATTTGAAAGAAGTGTAGAAACATAGTTTATTCTTTAAAATAGTATATAGATATTTAAGGGGATTTATTATAAAAAAAGTATTTATATATACACTTCTTAAAAACAGTTAAGCTTAAATAGAATAACTGCGGCCATATTTCAAAGTACTTATCAAGACATTTTGCATTTCTAGGAAGCAAAAGGGTCTCTTTAGAAAGAGGGGGTGATTGTTCCCAAAGGTCAAATGCTAATTAGTTTTTTATTTCAGGGAGTATTAATGCTGCAAGACCAATATCGTGCTATTATGCAATATAGCATACCAAAAGATCTGGGTTCATCAGACAAACCACCTTCATATAAAGCTTCAGCAGATTGGTTTTGCATAAAGGTATAAAGCTGAAATACATTTATGTATAATGTTTAATAAATATATTTTTAGTGTGGAGCTCAAAATTTTAAACGAAGAGATAATTGTTTCAAATGTCATGCCTCCAGAATGGAAAGTGAAGAAGGTGGTAGTGGAAGTGATGAAATCTGTAATTACGCGACGAAGAGTAAGATTTTTTAAATTTGCGTTTAAATTATTATAATTATTACACATATTTTACAGCCATTATGATGAGAAATTTGGATGCATTAACAACAGAAGATTCTGTTATGTCTGTTCTTAGTACTGCTATTCCAGAATTAGTTAAAACCATTTCGGCGGTATGTATAGGTAGAGATCCTCTAACCTCCACGTCTAGAGGCTTATGCTATCTTGGATTGGATAGCACAATTGACGCCTTGGCAATTTTTGGTGCTCTTAATAGTCTTAAAACACCATTAACAATAGATGGCAAAACTGGTATGTTTTTGTTGGTATTTAAAATTTAGTCAATATTGTTGAATAATTAAAATTTTCAGTGATATTATCTTACTGTAAATATAATATGGGCGACACAAAGAAAGCATATTCACAAGCAGATCATGAAGCTTTTCCTAATGCAGCAGTACCCAGTACCTATGCTTTGACCGATGTAGATAGTTTAGCTGAATATGCTGCTAGGCGCTATGCTAAAACTCCTCAGGAGTATATGTCATATATTGATTATTACAGAAACTTTTTCTCCCAGCAAATTAGCGCTGGAAACTCCATTACTCTACAAGAAAACCAAATGGATGCTGCCAATGCTGCTGCTGCAGTTGCACAGTCTGCCATTCAACAATTAAATGCAAATAAAACTACACCTAATTATTATGAGTCACAGCAAGTATCTATTCCTACGGGTACCGATGGTAAAAAATATCGTAAGTACCAAAATCCCTCTAGTAATCTGCATATGAATAAATATAAACTGCATTTTTTAGCCGTTCCTGATGTATCTCGTTATGTTTACGATAAAACAACTGGTTATCAGTATTGTTCACTGACTGGATTATATTACGATCCTAATTCAACGTATTACTGGAATAGTCAGATTCAAAAATGGTTGTATTGGGATCATGATAAATTGACCTACAGTTTAGCTCCAATGTACGACTCGTCCGCTCAAATGTCGTACACTGCTGTTGAATCTGGGATGGTTCAAGAACCCGACAATAAAAAGGCAAAGTCAGAAAAACAAGATAAAGTTAAAGTAGCTAAGAAAATAGCTAAAGATATGGAACGCTGGGCTAAAACATTGAATCAAAAGAAAGAAAATTCCTTATATAAAACATCTTCTGATTATAATATTACTTCCAGTAGTGCATCTGCTGATATAGGCTTTTCTGTCTTGGAAAAGAAAACATTAGCCCCTGCTACAACATCTACTAACTTCTTTAATAATGTAGAAGAACCCAGTACATCTATTGCTGCAGCTGCGTCTTCAGTACCTTTAGTTGCTGCATATGGTGGTGAGAGTGATTCATCAGGTAGGTCTTTTATTTCTATTAATTTATTAGCGTAGTTTTCAATTAAAAATGTATTCTTTAATTTAATTATTAAACTTTAATATTGAAGAAGATTCATCCGGTAAGTTTTTTATACTTATATTAACGTAACGCCTTAGGCATCAGTATATCACTGCAATTAAATTTGTCTCTTACAACCGCAACTCCATTTTCAAGTTGATTCTACACAATAAAACAGAATATAATAACCAAATATATTACTCATTTGCACAAGGCGATTAAACGAAATAATCATTTAATTACTGGACTTTAATATTTGGGCTGAACTGTAATTAAGATAATATTTGTAGGTGATGATGAAGAAGAATTACTGGACTATACAAAGTTAATTTGTAATTTATGTAAACGACAGTTGGGTTCAGCTGAAGCGTTAACCAAACATGCCAAATTATCAACTCTTCACAAACAAAATCTCGAAGCACGTACTAAAAAGAAATCTGAAAAATCCGCTGATCAAATTGTTTATCGGGACAGAGCTAAAGAAAGGCGAATGAAGTATGGTGACCCAGATACACCAAAACCAAGTAAACTAAAAGAGAAATACTTGAAAGCTAGAGACGTCGAGATGCCTCTTCCCAGTGCGTCTGTCACAGAACCTATTGGTGCTGAAAATGTCGGCAATCGTCTTTTACAAAAAATGGGTTGGACTGAAGGGCAAGGTTTAGGAAAACAGAACCAAGGAAGAACTACAATTATTCAGGTATTCATTTTTTGGTTATTTTTTTATATAAATTGTTTAAATATTCTTTTTGTAGGCGGAACAACACAGTAGCACTGTAGGTTTAGGCAATAAATTACCTGGATATACAGCTTTGGCTGGTGAATCGTACAAAGATTGTGTCAAAAAAATGATGTATGCGCGTTATCAAGAACTAACAGAGAAGGAAAATAGCAATTAGTTTATTTGTTGTAGTTTTTTCTTCTAGTGTATAGATAAGTGCCAAGTCATATTCATATTGTTTTTTTATTATTTACATTTATTAGTTTTTAGTTAATTATATGCCAGGGATTCTATCTTTAAATTTGATTTAAATCTGACAAAATCGTGTTCAGTAATTGTCATTATATTTACTTTTGTTGAAATTTAGTTTATACAGAATCTACTTAATCTGATCCTATAATAAATTTTTTCATATTATTATGTTTTTTTTCTCTACCTTATCCAGGATCCTGGAAAACTGCTCGAGTACAACCAGTCCCCAAAAAAAAAGTGAGAGGTGTCAAAGGACACCCGGATGGAACGAAGTTCCTTTCGATTAATTAGTGAAGGAATTGTAATTTGTAAACACAACAGAGAGTTTGTATATACAAACCATGTAAACACATGGTTTGTGGTTTAATTTAAACACATTCTTATGTAAGTACCAAATATACTAATACAATATGACAATATAAATAAATCCTATTGTAGGCGCTGATGAAGGTAACAAACAGTTACCGAAAATTTCGCAGTTAAGAATAAAAGTTTCACTCTAAATGGCAGTTTAACATCTTTTGCCCACTTGACGTTTCCCGAGTGTTATTCCTTTCCTATATATGTATATATATATATATATATATATATAAAAGGATGTTTGTATATATGAAATCGATAGACTCAGAAACTATTTGACCGATCATTATGAAAATTGGTATGTACCTACATGGATTTTTCCACGGAGAAGGTTTATATGCTATGCCCATTAATGTAACTCGCCACCAGAGTAGCAACTTCTGCACCGTTCAACCGATTGTCATGAAAATTGGTATATATATATGTATTTTTTCACGGAGAAGGTTTGTATCAAAGATTACCTTAACCTGTGGTTTGTATGATATGCTCATTGATGCCACTCGCCACCAGGTGGCGCTGCAGAGTAGCAATTTCTGCCCCGTTCAACCGATTTTCATGAAAATTGGTATGGGTATGTATTTTTTAACGAAGAAGGTTTGTATGATATGCTCATTGATGCCACTCGCCACCAGGTGGCGCTGCAGAGTAGCAACTTCTGCCCCGTTCAACCGATTTTCATGAAAATTGGTATGGATATGTATTTTTCAACGAGGAAGGTTTGTATGATATGCTCAATGATGCCACTCGCCACCAGGTAGCGCTGCAGAGTAGCAACTTCTGCCCCGTTCAACCGATTGTCATGAAAATCTGTATGATGCTGTATTTTTCATGGTTAATATGAATATGATATTCGTATATTAATGGAAGTTACCACCAGATGGCGCTTCCGTGTATCAAATTCAATACTAATTAATAGATATCTATACGATTTCATATAAATATAAGTTCGAAAAATATATTTTTGGTACGATGAGTAAAACAAAACTATAAACTTTTTTCCTTCTCAATCTCTTCATCTCTTTTATTTTTCTTAAATTTATTTTAGTTGTTGGCGTAGCAACGCGCGCCGGTTACATCTAGTTCCATAAGTTTACTGTGTAAGATTTTTTCTTACTAGTGTAAAAATGTAAAATTTTACTGACAAACGTGTGTAAAGACGGTTGTAGAAAAAGTTATATGCACACTAAACAGTTGACTCCAGTAGAGGTAAAAAGGAAAATTAAACTTATATATGACTTTAAACAACTATATTTTACAATATATAACAAAATTGCCATTACTAAAATATAAAATGAACAAGTGTAATATAAACTGATAGATTATAACTAAATACTATATTCTTAAAGCTTACCAAAAGAAAATAATTATCACATTAATATACCACTAACTTGGAAATTTATATATATATATATAATATATATTAGTTATTAGGCAATAATTATAACTATGCTGAGACACAAGCATCATCTAAAAATGTTCATTGAAAAAATAGATCACAGAGACACAAATTCCTTTCCAAAGTATGATTTGCGAATATTTAAACAATTTCCTAATATACTTCTTTTAAATCAATACTGTAAAGTTATATTTTATTAAAATAAATAGGTTTTAACTTATTGATGCTTCTGTTTTAGCAACTAATATTAATATTTTATATAAACAGACCAAAAGTAAAGACTAAACAGGATTTCCCAAATAAAAATAAATTAAAAACATTATTTTCTATAAAAAAAAAATCTTTTAAAAAGCCTCCTTGCAATAAACTAATAAACATAAATAATAAAATAAAAGTACATATATCCTTATTTGGGTTACCCTGTATAGTACACAACATAAATCAGCTAAGATGATTAGAATGACATTGGAAAATTTGTTAAGTTTAATAATCTGGTTTAAATGATTGTCATAAAAAAAAGTAAATATTTAAAAACTCATCTTTACACACTAAAAATAGCTAATAAAAAAAGTGAATTTAAGACACAGTAAAACAGAACTGACATCTATTTTTTTACTGAACCACAAAGTAAGACAAATATTGTTAATATTTTCAGATATATAACACTCTTTAGAGTTACATATTTTTTTATACATGAAATGACTATGGCACTAAAAATTAAGAATATGTATTATATTTCATATTTTCCCATATACGTATTTCCAAATATACACGGTTACACGAGATATATGTAAACATAAAGTTTGTAAAATATAAAATAAAAACACACCTACTAAAATACAGTAATATTAGAGTGAAAAAATTCTAGTTGAATGATAGGTTATATACTAATTAATAGAAATATTTAATTTTTAATATAAAAATAATTGTTGTATATCCTGGACAACTAGTAAATTTTTTCACTTATACAGAACATTGAGATTAATATAGATTTTTATGTTATATAACTTTTGAAGTCTTGCTATTTTATTAATTTCTTCATTTAAAAGTAGATTTGAATGAGAAATGTAAAACAAATATATTATTAATACAAAACTTGTATGAGGATTAATTGAGGTATCGTAAAACGTTAACTCATTATTAACACAAAACAATCAAGAGGTAAGCAAGGTTATCTAAATGAAATTTATTTAAGAAAGCATTCAAGAGCGTAAATTTGGTCGAATAATACGACAGAAACTTTCAGCATGAACCACTATGAAGATTTTTCCATTAGTAAACAAAGAACTTTATAGACCGTTGTTTTGGGAAATAATTCTTTTACGCAAAAAATAACGAGATCAAATAGTAAATTTTCAACGACTGTCAATCTTGTGTAGCGTGTCTTAACAAACTTTGTAAAGAATTTTGTTTTTGTATAGGTATTAAAAACAATTATTTCGTATCATTTTAACTAAAGTTATATATTTTTCATCACTCCGTGCGGAAAGCACTGCTTTCAACCATGCGGAACGCAATGCTTCCTTCAACGTTACGAAATATAAAACTTTTCATCACTCCGTGCGGAAAGCACTGCTTTCGACCATGCAGGACCGTGCGGAAAGCAATGAATGACCGAAACAGAGTTGATCCCCATCAAAAATAAATGAGATAGAAAGTAAAGGAAGAGAAATTGAGGATGAATTTTCTAATAGTTTTGCATCTGATAACGCGGTAGTAAATTCACCACGATATAATCAATCAAACGTTTCATTACTAAATAAAGTTTGTTGATTCTCAATTATTATCTAATATACTTAATTTCAAATATTACATTTAACGTATTTAACAAAGATTCATAACTATACATAATTTTGTAATAAAAAAGTATTTTTTTTTATAATTTCTTAATTCTAAAAATTTTTGTTTTTAATGGGGGGATCCGCCTCCCCCAACCCTCCTTCAGCGCCTTCGCGGTGCAGGCGGATCAAACCTAATACTACTTTTATTAGTTTTATTATCTTCTTTCCTTTTATTTTAGACAAATTCAAGAGCTTTCCTCACGGAGTGATGAAAAATAGAATACGCAACTCGTGCAGTGCGCAGGTAATCCCATCACTCGTGCTTTTTATCGCGTTCGCCTTCGGCTCACGCGACAAACGCACTCGTGATGAAATCACCCGCTTTCCGCACTCGTTACGTAATGTACTATTTAATTCGAAACTTCGACAAGTAGATGTACTGTAGTTTGTAATACTTTACAAGAAACGACCTTTTATAACTAACTTATCTGTATGTTTAATAGTTACCTAAAAGAAATAAAAAAATTTCAGGATGATATTCGAAGCAATTATTTAAAATAAAAACTGCTACAACTACAATATTAATTCAAATCTACCTGTAAATAAAATGCATACAGAAAGCAATGTAAAGACGACCTTTCTTTAAATTGAAAAAAAAAAAAACACTTAAACAATTTACTCAGTGTTAAGCTGAACCATTAGCATACAAACACAGATGACAAACACAGAAACCTAATTCAGTAACTCAGTGTAAATAAAATAACCGAGCCTTGATTATTTATGAGGAAACAAATGATCACGGTCCTAAGAACTCAAACTATGATGAAGTTGACGGTTCCGGTGAGCCATGACGTTTCTTTGACTTTTGCTTTAATTCGTCTAGATAAGTTTGTTGCGACTCAGCTAAAACTTGTGCCATTATTTCTTGTTCAAAATCATCATAACCTAAAAGACTTAATGTAAGACATTTTAACCTAAAGAAAAAAAATCTTACCCAAATTATTGTCCATGTTTGATGGACCTGCTTGATCCGAAAAATCTGGAACAAATGTTTCAGTTGGGAAACTATCAGTTTGCTCAATTCTTCTAGGCGAATTATACAATCTTTTAGCCAAAGCTTCTTCTTCCTTGGTTGGAACATACTGAGGCATTATTTCAATGTTTGGTAATTCGGGGATAGCTGACATTCCTGAGTTTGACCTAGGACTCGCTGTATGAAAAGTTTATTATAAATGAATATTGTTTGAAAAGTTTGGATAGTCCTTAGTTATATTTTCCCAAAACATATTCAAATTTTTACCTATTTAAAGTGAACTTTATTAAATTTTATTTAGGAAAATTATTGGAATATTTAATTTGAACTATTTTTAAAGAAACGAAATCAAATGTGGATAATTGACTACTTTTTAATATTGTACAAAAAATCATAACGATGTAAAGTATTATTACAAGAAACTGTAATAGTGTCTTATTTAATAAAGCTAGTTATCAATCAAAAAATGTTGCAAAATGCAGACTATTAGTTATTCTATCGCTTTACGAGTTTTTGAAAAACATTTTCAAAGACATTGAGCATTTAACTAAGAAGAAACAACTACTTCCCGGGCTATGAGCCCCGACGGATATTGAATTATACTTTAGTCAAACGGGGTTGGCATATCTCATAGATAATTTAAACCAACCATTTTGGTTTGTAGTTAGAAGGGACAACATAACTTGTAGACCGGTTTCGGTGTATTTGCACCTCGTCAGTACAAGGTATATGTTATATTCTGCATTCTGCAACATTTGTTGATTGATAACTCGATTATTAAATAAGACACTATTACAGTTTCTTGTAATAATACTTTAATAGTATCAAGACGTGAGTCTTGTTGTCAATTCGAATTTTGGTTTGCCGTTAGAGGTGAAGATGTCACTACTATCACATCTTTTACACTTTCGTTATTGAAAGATATATATTGATTGTGATTTGAGTGTAGTCTTCAGTCACCGTCACCGATTATGCTTTAAGCTCGCTGACGGATTCAATTATATATTTTTCAGAATCGGATAATAAAAATAAATACAACTTGCCCAATGGAGAAATAGTATTTTTGGGGGAAGATGATCCTTTGGGAGATTGTCCTCCTTTAGGTGATACAGATCCACGCCTAGATGTTCTAGGACTAGAAACCATAGCTGAAGTGACAGTTGAGCTACTTGCACTGCCTTGGGCATGTCCTTCAGCTTTCAAGCGCCTCTCAGTATCTCTGAAATATTGAATGTACGATTCTCTAGCAATTTGTTCTTCAATGGCTTCATTTGTAGCTTCCCAATCGGTAGCTTTGATTTTGTCTTCCAACATTGTCTGTAAAGATTAATAACAATTATTTTTGAAGTGTTTAAGGTATATTTTTATACTATGCATTACCTGCTCAATGAGTAATTCTTCACTTGCTCTTACAGCATCATTAAATCTTCTTCTGTCAATATCAACAGGTTTATAGTTGGGTAGTCCTAACCCAACTCCAACTGATGGACTATTCGGATTACTGATAGAATTATAGTGGCACATTCTATGATAAGAGAGTCTGATTGGTTCATAAGATGTTATCCTTGAACCATTAAAAATATTTATGGGCTCTACAAAGAATAAATATTTAATAATTTGTAATAAATATAAAATAAACTAGATTTTTTACCAATTTGATAACAATATACTTCAATCGTTCTGTTGTAAAGTTCACTCATAGCTTGAATTTCCAAATGATTACCATGAACGTGCCAAGTTCGTTTTCTAGCAACATATTTTTCAAAATCTTCTGTAACGTATGGTTCAAAATAATCGCGATTTTGCACCTGAAATCAGATTTATTATTATATGTGACAAATTTATATTAGGCACTTACAATATAGTTCATACAATCCTGTCTGACTTGAAAATGAAATTCTTGATCACCATATACTTGATCAGCAATTGATCTAAAGAGACAAGCCCCATCTTCATTCATGTTTTTTATCTCAAATCCCAGATTTGACATACATCTAGCAAATAGGGCATCTCTCTAAAAATTATATTTTAAACAATTACAATATAAATCTGCTTCTTATAAAACTTACACAGCCTACAATACATTAACTATTAACTATAACAATTTTGTAAATTAGAACAGTTTTTGATGCGTTAGAATAACCAGACAGAGAATTCTAAAATGTTCTGATATAAAAATGGAGAGTTTAAAATTTACTCTTTGAATTAAATTACAACTAGAAGTCATGTAAATTAAAAGTTTGTGATCAGACATTACATAGACATAAATAGTTTTCCAATTTTAAACTGGCACGTTTGAACCACTCTAAATATTCATAATTTTAAATTTAATATTTTTACCGAATTTGCATTTATACGGTCTATAAATTTCTAAGAAATGTATGTATGTATTTGGTGTGGTATGACTAAAATAAACTATTACCAATATCATTAACATACCTTGTTCCATTCTTCAGGAGTCAGATGACGATCTTTGAAAAAACTTTCATCATATTCATCTTCACTATTGAAACCAGTACAGTCTTCTTTAATCACAATTTCATTCTTGTTGCATGGAGGTTCTGCAGGAGAAGTGTCCACTGCAGAAGGTATGGTGTTGGTTTCAAGTAGTGGTTCACTTATATCTCGCTTATTTAAAACAATCCTTTCTCTCTTCTGTTCTCTTCGTACTTCTCTTTTTTGTTCTCTTACACTTTCTCTATCTCTTGGCCTTTCAGATTCTTTATACCGTTTATGGAAACGTTCCTTTCTATCACTTTTGCTAATAAATGAGAACGAAGCATTGAGAAACAAATATACGCAACAAAAATGATTTGAATGTCATAAAATAATATTAACATATGATACTACTTACTATGGAGACCTTCTGGTCTGGGTATTTGTCTCAGAGAGTGTCTGTATTTGTATGGAGCTAATATCACTTCTTCTATTTGTTCTTTCAGTGGTAGTCTAAAACAATACAAATCTTGTTAGACATTTGTTTAAGTGTATATCATCATTAAGTGACAATTTGTCTATTTATAGACTTCTATAGAATATAATCATTAAAGCAAACCTACATTCTGTGGGTTGGTGTCCTTATTCTCCTCGGGGTTTGTGGATGTTTTTCGTATTGGTGGTAAAATAGTCATTGTTATTATTTAATTTGTGCTTATTTTAAATGTCCAGACAATAAAGTATGCTGATAATTTTAAGAACTTCTAATCAACTCGACTGAAATATGTCTACTTTTGTCAACTGTCAAAATAATTATACGGACACACAGAACTATAAAATAGATTATAGAACAAAAGCTGTCTGAAGTGCATATTTTTGCGCAAGTCAGCTGAGATTTTATCAGATGTATGAATATTAAACAGCTGTGTTTAAAATTAGTTAATTTAAATTTTTATTTATTATCTCAAAATATATTAAATTTATTGAGAAATATTGTTAAATGCGATAATTCTCATAGGAAATTGCATTTTTAGCATATAGTTTAGTACATTGGTGGTGCCATCTACGGATATGAACAGATAATAACGTATTTATCTAGTTTATCTAGTTTAAACATAGATGGCAAATGACTGCGTAAATAACATGTTCCATTTTTTTTATTAAGGATGTCCTCCTTGGTATAGACCTAAATACAAATGTACCAAGAACATCTATTGGGGCAGAAGAGACAATTTATTAATTTGGGATTTAAAGGACTGCAAGTTAGGACGAGTGGGGAAGATGTGAGAAGGCAAGGAGTTCCACAATCTGGAGACCCTGGGGATGAAGGAACGATCGAATCGATCCGTTCTCGCTGTCGGGCATTGAACAGTATAAGGGTGCATGCAGTTGGCACGTCGCGTTGCTCTGGCTGGTCTGGCAAGTGGAGGCATTATAGAGCGGAGTTCTTCTGAGCATAATCCGTTTATGTATCGGTAAAACAAGGAAAGATCAGCCACTGCTCTTCGGTGGGATAATGGGGCTAGGTTTCTGGTGATACTGGTGTCGTTTATTAGTCGAACTGCTCTTCTCTGTATTGCATCAAGAACTCCGAGCATTGACGGAGCCGCCGAACCCCATACATGCGAGCAGTATTCAAGATTAGGCCGTACCTATTTGGGCTTTGTAAAGAGTAGCTAAGTTGGATGGAGAAAAATATTTCCGTGCTCTAAACAGAAAGCCTAATATCTTTCCTGCTGCAGTTGCTATGGCTATGGATGCAATATGTTCGTTCCATAGTAAGTCCTGGGAGATCGTTATACCAAACAGCGTAATGGAGTCGCCCGCTACCAGTATCTGGTCGTTGATTGTAATGGATGAGTCGCATGTTTGCCTCTTGTTGGGCAGGCAACATGTCTTTGTCTTGGAAGCGTTGAAATTAACAAGATTCTTTCTTCCCCACTTGTCTACAATTCTGTCCTCTTCGAGAATATCTGGAGGACGGTTGTGCGCTTTGCTACAGTGTACAGTGTAGGTTGCTATCATCTGCAAAACCATGTCTCGGGTTATTAGTGGTTTCTAGTAGATCATTAATGTGTAATAAGAATAGAGTAGCAGCTGGAGCCGATTCTTGGGGAACTCCAGCGTTGATCTTGTAGAGGTTGGAAGAATGTCCATCTACAACAACTTGGATGTGCCTGTTGGAGAGAAAGTTGGATATCCATCTGCAAAGGTTTTGCGAGAGTCTGTATAAAAGCAGTTTGTTCAAAAGAGCCGCATGCCACACTTGATCAAATGCTTTTGAGATGTCTAGTGATACTATTTGAGTCTCCCCATAGCGGTGGATGGCATCACTCCAGACATGAGTTACATATGCTAGTAGATCGGCTGTTGACCTTTGTTGGCGAAAACCATATTGCCTGTCACTTAAAAGGTTGTGTGTCTCAAGGTAGTTTAGGATCTCGTGATTGACGTATTTCTCCATAGTTTTGCTAATAACAGATAGAAGAGCTATAGGTCTGTCGTTAGAAGGCTGGGTTTTACAGTCTTTCTTGGGGACTGGTTGTACTCGAGCAGTTTTCCAGGATTCTGGAAAAATACCAGTATCATATGATAGTTGAAATAGCAATTACTAGTTATGATTATGAATAATATAAATCAAGACAATCGGTTGCGTCTCAAAAAACAAAAAAATATATTGGTTAAGTTTTTATTATCAATCAAAAATAAAATATCTTTAAAATGAAATCTATTCATTATTTCTTCTTTGCAACATGTTCAATACAGCTACATAGTTACATTCCCATTCAGGCGAAACCCTAGTAGTGGATATAAGTATACACGGGGTAGCTATAAAGGGTTTATAGTTGCCAATTTCTACGGAAAATTGTCGTCATGGATAATATGGATGAAAATTTTGCCAGTCGAAGGTGTTGATACATTTCGAAATGAGTGGATAAAAAGCCTTGTTCGCCACCTCTTTTGTTTCCAACCTCATTCTGGACTTAGGCTTCTCAAGGGTCCAATATTACGTAATTAGAAATGGCGGACATACTATCGATGACGATTTATTGTCCAAATTGGTATTCCAGATATATAACCTGGAATACAATGACAGCATGGCACTAGATACGTTTGTATCAATTTTTTTTCATCATGTATGAAATAAATATGGCATGTTATAAATTCTGATAGTTTTTTATAATCACGTTACAGTAGAAAATATCACTTAACAAGATGACGTTGTGTAGAAAAAATATAGAAAAAACTTTATTCTTTAGTTTAAATTATATTTTTCAGCAGTAGGTACTTACAATTTTTTCCGATTTTTTTTTGTAAAAAATTTAACACAATACCTAATAGCTTGTCGAAATGATTTAGGTATATAGTCGAGGCAATGAAGCACTAAAAAGGTCAAATATAGGAAATCTTTTAGGATAGGACGGATCGGAATGCGGTTTTTGCATTTGCAAGACCGGAAGTTGCATTGCTGCAGCCAAAAATGCTTTTAAAAAATGCATTTTTTGAGAGATTTTTTGGCAAATTTAATAACTTTGTAATTAAGAGTCAGAATTGGCCCAAGTTAGGTAAACAGGGGGTTTTGAGGTCGCTGATCACAATTATGATGTGTAAATTGACCCCCCGATCACCTGGAGCTCAGGAACGTCGACGAACGTCATCTCCGGGGGACTATCCCGAACTTCATACGAGGAAGGAGAGAAAATCGAGACCACAGGGTTTTTTGGGTCGCTGAATTCAAATATGGCTCCAGCAAACACCCCACGGACACATGGTGCGCCCTAACATGGATGCGGACGTCATCTTCAAGAATTTTCTTGGAAATAGCGACAAAAACGAACCGAAAATCATTATGGGGGCATTTTGTGTGCGCTGAATCCGAATTTCATGTGAAAAACGACCCCCTGAACACCTGTTGCGCCCTAACCTGGCTCTGAAAGTCATCCCTGAGGTTTTCCCAGACACAACTGAAAAATAGGAACCGACAAATATAGCACCGGCGAACACCCCACGGACACCTGGTGCGCCCTTACCTGGCTTTGGACGTCATCACCGAAGTTTTTCCAGAACAAGTGAAAATGACGAATCGACAATCGGTACGTGAGGTTTCTTGGGGCGCTGAATTCAAATATGACATCGGCGAACACACCACGGACAATTGGTGCGCCCTAACCTGGCGCTGAACCGTTCTCGAGGTTTTTCACGAGACAATACGAACCGAAAATCGTCTCATAATTTCATACATTCATTCATGTACACTCTCCCTTAAAAAAGCTTAGAATGTAAACTCGAAAGTAAACACTCCTCGTAACTCAACTGCGGACTGTAAAACGTCAGCGGTGACAAGTGACAGTTGTGTAGAATAGTGTTGCCAAATAAAAACTACCATACAGTAGACGCCATTCAACAACATCTAAAGAGGGTCTATTTTCAAGTACAACAATGGCGCACGGAGACCAGCTGACCATTGACCCAACAAAGTGGGGATGGAGAAAGGAAGGCGACACACTAGTGCCTGTACAAATGGAAGAAAAACCTGCGCCCAAGAATATTATGGAACTGATAGGCAAAGGAGATTGTAATCTGAACACGTGTAGTTGCAGGAAGCACAGCCTACCTTGCAATCTTGCCTGTAAAATTTGTGAAGGTTCAACTTGCCTTAACACTGAAAGATATTCCGTTGACAACGTTATTGTGGCAGAGACAGAGGCTTCAGATGAGGGAGATGTTACCCGTATGAGTACATCAGTCGATGACGAAAACAATGGGCAGACTATGGATGTGTCACTGGATGAAGAATTTGATATTTAGTTGCTTATTAGAAAATCGAAGTTATTGATTAATGTGGTTAGGTGAAGTAACGGTTGGATTTTATTTGATTTGAGTTCAATAAAGAGTTTTGAAATATCAATTACATAAACTTTGACTTTCTATTCATTCTCTTCCTTTCCTCCATACATATTTTAACTAAAATCAACAATTCCATACAGTTATTGCAGTACATTGACGTCAGTCTCTAAAATATCAGGTTTAGTTGACATTCATGCGGTGCACCAGGTGTTGGGAGGGCATGTTCGGCGTAAAATTTTAATTTAGCGACCCAAAAAACCCCCCTAACAATTTTAGGTTCGTCATTTTGTCTGGAAAAACTTCGGTGATGACGTCCAGAGCCAGGTTAGGGCGCACCAGGTGTCCGTGGGGTGTTCGCCGGTGCCATATTTGACTTCAGCGCCCCAAGAAACCCCCAGTAACGATTGTTATTTCCCATTTTTCAGTTGTGTCTGGGAAAACCTCGGGGATGACTTTCAGAGCCAGGTAAGGGCGCACCAGGTGTTCGGGGGGTCGTTTTCCACATGAAATTCGGATTCAGCGCACACAAAATGCCCCCATAATAATTTTCGGTTCGTTTTTGTCGCTATTTCCAGGAAAATTCTTGAAGATGACGTCCGCATCCAGGTTAGGGCGCACCAGGTGTCCGTGGGGTGTTTGCTGGAGCCATATTTGAATTCAGCGACCAAAAAAACCCCGTGGTCTCGATTTTCTCTCCTTCCTCGCATGAAGTTCGGGATAGTCACCCAGAGATGACGTTCGTCGATATTCCTAAGCTCCAGGTGATCGGGGAGTCAATTTACACATCATAATCGTGATCAGCGACCTCAAAACCCCCTGGTTACCTAACTTGGGCCAATTCTGACCCTTAATTACAATAAGTTATTAAATTTGCCAAAAAATCTCTCAAAAAATGCATTTTTTGAAAGCATTTTTGGCTGCAGCAATGCAACTTCCGGTTTGTACTAAGTAGAAAGTAGGTAGGAATGGTATAAATAATTTTTGAAAGCAAATGCAAAAAACCGCATTCCGATCCGTCCTATCCTAAAAGATTTCCCATTAAAATGCTTCATTGCCTCGACTAATATGAAATTCACTTTAGAAGGAGCTGACGTTTGACGCCTTCCACGAAAACTTTTTCAAAAAATAATAAACTTAAAGAACTTCACACATCCAAATTAAAATTGCCAATTTAAAAAAAAATGTTTTGAGATAAATGCGAAAAACTCTCATGATGACGCTTATATATATATATATATATATATATATATATATATATATATATATATATATGTATATATATATATATATATATATATACATAGTAAACAGTGAATTACGAAATTACTATCTGGCTTACTTCTAGACAAGAAATTATTTGCCATCTTACCTTTGTGGAATAAAAACTGATATACTTTTCATTAATCAGCTTATTATTAATAATAAGACTAACACTGAATTGTTTCGTTTCGAATTTGATATGCATTCGTTTCCACACCACCCAAAAGATGAGGTAGAATGCCCGACGCGTTAAGAATCCACAACAAATGTACAATTTTAAAATGTATACTGTTTTAAACTGTATGAAGAACAATAAACAGAATCTATAAAGAAAATTAGGTTCCAACACGAAAATAATTACATGAATGATTAATGCAAAATGAATGCGACCAAAGATGTGTTTAAAGTATAAAACGATTGATAAACAGTATGGAATCGACAGGCATTTAGATTATGTGTTCTGAATTTAAAAAGTTTTCGTAAACGTTACAGAAGTACCTATAATAGTATGGATGAAACCTGGTATGATACACACGAAACGAAGACAAAAGGTTGGACTGATGATTCGCAGAAGTGTTTTATTAAGTAAGTTACCATTATGTAAATCTTGGATCTATATGGTTGGATTCCAAATAACTTCATCATCCAGTTCCCGATCTATAAATTGGCGCAAAATTCTGCTAAGTTGATATTTTTTTTCTTTCCCACACATAGCTGATGAATAATAATCTTTCTTTGCTCCTCATCCACTTACAGATAGGATATTTTAAAACAACACTTGGTGCCCTTGGTGGGCAAAAAACATATTCCTGTTTAAAAGTCTCTGTCTAATACCAGTTGATCGGCTAGAGCAAATTCTCTGAAACCTCTAGTTAAGCACATCTAACATTATTCAACCAGTTACCTGAAGATAGTGTAAAATCTATAGCTCGAGTAGAGGCCCAAGGACTTTGAAACCACTTTTCTGTCCGTATTTTGGAATGATATTTTATATCTTCAAACGAAATCCCTTAACCTCGTAGCAGCTACTAAAAATGTACAAACTTTGGAAGGGTTTTTACATGAAAAAAAGAGATGAATTTGTGGAATATAAGAAATTTGCTGCTGCTATATGTGAAAAGATTCCCACATACGCACGCATAAGAAAACGTAAGTTATTTCATAATGGACTTTGTGGCACCGAAGAAATATTTGATGGTTAAATAGATTTTTGAACTGGTGTATATTTAAATATCATTTATTCACTAATTTCGTTCCTTTCAAGAAGGAAAGTTGCCTCCGAAGTTTTGGCAGACCGTCTTAAAATTTTAACTGTTTTGGTATCATCTGTTTCGGAAACGATTCAATTATGAAGGTGGCAACAAAAATCGCTAAATATTATCAGGATGATATAAGTGATGAATTTGTTAACGATGTTCTCATTTTTAAACAGTATATTGAATTAGAAGACTACCACTAGTTTATAACTACATAAAAAGCAACAACTTGACCAACAGTTTCCCTAATTTTTGCGAATCTTCCTAACATTACCAGTAACTAACTGTGAAAAAGAGTGAAAAATGCAAAGAAGTCAAGTGTTTTGCAAAATAAATTAAACACTTTAGTGTTTACGTCCTGCGAAAGTGACATTACAATAAACACGAACTTCTGTGATATTATAGACAATTTTGTCAAAGCAAAATCTAGAAAAAAAATTCGAAAAGAGGTTGACCTTAAAGGCCATCCTTGCAACTTTTGATGTTCAAGATGGCATTCGACGCAGTTTTTTGAGACCTAAAAACGTTACTAGGAGTGCAAAATCGATTAGTCAAAAAATCTCTAAGTTATTGAACAAAAAACACTTTTTTTTGAAATTTTTCGACAACGATATCTCACGAACAAATCAACCGATTTTAATTTGCAAAACGGCATTCGACGTGGTTTTTTAAGCTTGAGAGCTGATTAGGTTATAAAATTGATCGATGTAATGACCAAAAAGATATGCCCAAAAATCATCATTTTTACCAATTGTTTTTATCGGTTATTTTGAAATTTCTCGAAATCTACCGGTTCGAATCAGTTTAAACTTACAGGCAATCTAAGTTAGATGGAACTCTTTGGAACGCTTTTTATTTCATTGCGATCGGCCAAGCCGTTCAAAAGTTATAAGAGGTTTACATACATCCACACACACACACATCCACACATACATACAGACATACAGACACCCTCGTAAAAATAGTCAGGGGAGGTTCCAAATACCTCAAAACGTTGAGATCCGATGAAAACTCGATTTTCAAAAAACGGGATAAAACCAATAACTTCCCGATTTAAAAAATTTTTCGAATAATATTCCATTAAGGGTATAAAAATCGCTTTATCAATCTTAATTTTATACTTGGAAAATTGGAATGGACCGAATATAAATGAAAAAATAATTAATTTAATATTCATACAAAATAAGTTAAATAATAAATTCAAGTACTCAAAATTGAAATAAATCCATAAACAACAACATGCACCAGCAAAAAGTTCTAACAATTAAACACTGACAAAAATTAAACACAAATAATATAGCGTGGAGCACTGGCACAAATGAGTAATACTATACACTACACACTACACGGTCAGCTGCTGCAAACTATAGGCGCCGCCTACTTTATACTTTATACCTACTCGGCGATCGACCGACATGCGACATGCGCTACACAGAGCAAAAAGTTTGGGACGATGTAATAAAAGTTTCACTTTAAAAGCATTATAAAGTTCAATGTTTAATAGAACTATTGCTTTATATTTATGTACTTTATTAATGCTCAATTAATAAACATTCTAATAAGAGCAGTTTTTACTTCTATCAGTTAAGTGTATAATCTGTGGCTCCTGGTGTCTTTTTTTCAAAATAAAAAACAAGAAATTTGTACTCCTTATCGTTTATCGTCGATAAGTATCATCAAGATACCGACTCAAATCTATTTGAAAACTGGTTCACACTTCACCTTCTTCAACTTCTTTATCCCATAATCTCCTTTTTATAAATGACAACGATCAGTTGTAGTAGGAACAACAGATACCGACATTCAAAATTTCTTATTGGAAAACGACACTTCTCTATTTAGAAGAAACATAAAAAAGGTAGCTACTTAAATTAGTAAGAATTTTCAATTTTTAAAAGTCTTATGTTTGTTATAATTTGTGTAGATACAGATGCAATTGAATTTTATTTCGATTTTAAAATATTGAAACACTTATGGGGACTTTTACACAATTTATTTACAAAATTGTTAAGATACACTGAACTCTGCTGGATAACGTCTAAACTGCTTGACAATACAATGAACTCTTGAACTTGAACTGACGTTAACTGCCCATACATCCCCTTATATACAACTTTATTTAATCTAGTCAGTGTCTTTAGATCTTTCTAGAATTTTCTAGAAACATTATTTAATCTAGTCAGTGTGTTTAGAAGTTTCTAGAATTTTCTAGAAACATTATTTAATCTAGTCAGTGTTTTTAGAAGTTTCTAAAAATCAACTGTCAATATCAATCTTTCAAATTAAGGTCCCTTCACGGTTATCCCGTTACAATACATTACCAAACGTGACAAGAACAGCAATAAGCCTAAATAAAGAACAAACTGCACATATAACTAACGAAAGTTGGAAAAATGCTGTGATCACAGTTTTGAGCCAATACTAAGTTAATTTTAATGATAGTGATTTCGAATTTCAAATACTTCAATTACTTCAATTACTTTATATTTATTCTTTTTTAGTGCAAGCTTTTTTTGCTATGTATATTCATTTTATGTAGGTGAGGATAAAGTGGATTTTGATAAGAAAAATGATGAATCAAAAGAAAATACCGAGTGAGTGGAGAATTTTTTTTGCCAATCTCTAAAGGAAAGGGGGATCTGCAAGAATGTAATAACAACAGAGGCATTAAATGATATCACATACTTTGAAAATTTGATAGAGAATAGAAGAGAAGAGACGAGTATTAGTGGAGAACAATTTGAAATTATGCATGAGAGAGAAAAACCTGATGCTGTTTTTGCTACGAGAATAATGATGTGATTGTAGATCTTGTAAAAGAGAGTCTGAAAGGAAAACTTGAGAAATAGAGAAACGCGCTTGAAAGTAGAGAGTTAAGTGAGTAGGACGAAGACTGAGGCGAATGGACTTGCAGAACCATGTGCTACCAGTGTCCAAAACTTTAAATATTTAGGGTCTGTGCTAGAAGAGAATAAAGTATTAAAGTGTGAGATGAGTCATAGAATTAAGTGTGAATGGATGAATTGGAGAGAAATGAATGAAGTTTTGAGTGTTCGAAATGGGAGTGCAGAAATGAAAGGTAGACTGTACAAGAGTTTACTAAGACCAACGTTGATGTATAACTCAGAAACCTGGTCAATAACGGAAGAGCAAGACAGATAGTTAGAAGTGGTGAAGATAAAAAAATGAGAGAGGTACAGTGGAAGTGGGACAGCTTAGCAAAAAAATCTAGAAAAATAGGTGAAATTGATTTGGTGTTGTCGAGAGAAGTGATGAGAATTATGTTAGTAAAAAAGTAGATAAATATGATAATCGGGGTAAGAGGAAGAGAGTATGACGAAAGTTGATGTGGATGGATAAAATAAATCAGGACTTTAAAGAGAAAAAATAGAGAAGAGAAAATGCATTAAATAGATATGGAAGGCTAACGCTGACTCCAACTAGACTTGGGATAAAGCTAAGAGAAAGAAGACGCTTTATTTTCTCCTGTTACTCTGTATGAATATTAATAATTTACCTTTACTATCACTTAATATTTAATGTGTATTGGTTTAATTAAATATAAAACTGTATCTATACAGTAATAGTACCTAATTATCACTCTAACTTGAAGTATCAACGGTTACAAATAGTAAATCAAATTTTTTAAGTACTGGACTGTACAGGTTTAGTTGCCTTTAGTCTTTGCACCTTGCTGTGTATATTGAAAGTCAATTCGGTATATTTCTGAAAATAGTATAACTACATACTTGAATCATCCTAATTGCTACTTTAGAGATATTAACTACTTGAATCATCCTAAAATCAACTTTAGAGTCATCTGAAGCTTTCCTATGCCAGGACCGGCTCCGTTTGGTACCACCATAAAAGCAATTAATAAATTTATCTAATTAATATTATTAAATTGTTTTAAAAATATGATAATAAAATGTAATCTTAGAAGTAGCCAACTATTTAAAGATATGCATTAGATTAAACGATTCATAAAATATGAAATTCAGTTATGTTGATGCTACCATTTTAAAAGAATAGTAGTAAAAGAAATAAAGTAATGTTTAGGGTTGGTAAATGTTGCGATAAAGCTAAATTTACTCCCAAATTGGTTATTGAAGCGTAAAATCATAAAAGCCACAAAGTAATATTTCTTACGATCGAAAAACGTATATAGATTTGTCGTTGGGACTCTAATATATATCAATAGATCATAAAAGTTAGAGACGATGATGATATTTAATATTCTTCTAGAACCGCATGCTTTAGAAACAAATCTACATAATTATACTAGTGCGAAAAACAAGTACTAAAAACTACAGCCACTTAGTGAGTGAGTAATAAATATAGGGGGAATAGTACAAACACAAAGTTAATGTTTTGGACCACCCCTTATTACAAATCCACCAATAGAATTTTAGAAAATATAACTTGAGGGTGGAAACAGAACTAACCACAACCTTCACAGCCTTGTAGAGTTGCCAAGGTAACCAGCATCCCCAAATTTCAAATGGTGATTTCAGTTCCATATGACTGTTCCAAAATATACTTCAGATTATCTTTTATAATCATGGAGAAATTAACACAATTCGTGTCAAAGTCTTTTGAAAATAATAACAATAACACTACCCTTGCTGATCATATGACATTTGAGGTAAAACATCCCCCTGTCAGTCCCTTGATAAAAACTGAAAAGGAGTTTACATGTGATGAAGTGAAAAAACCGAAAAACTGGCTAATTTCCGATATAGAAAAATCCGAAACCGCTAACAACGTCGGGATCGATTTACGTTTAAATCCTACTAAAATTTTTTTAAATGAAAAGTGCAACGAAAATTTAAACTCGGAAAATTCTTCAGGCGGCCCTAAAAGTGATGATTCGGAAAAAAATATAAAGTGGTGTAAAAATTTATCTGTGAAATCACCAGAAACGAAAGTTTCTGATACGTGTTCTGATAAATGTGAAAAAAATTTACAGAAAAAAGAAGACTGCAATAAGGATACCAACATTTGTGAACCTAATGAACATAAAATATGTAAGTGTAATATCATATAAGTAAAAATAAATCCAATTTATCTGATCTATTCATAAAATACTAAAATCGCATATGAATCCAATAGATTTTTTTAGAAGTATGCTTATGAAGAAAATAATTTATTAGACTAGAATTGGAAATCTGGGGAACCGATTTTCGTAGAAAGTTACCACCATCGGTACCCCAGATTTCCGTTTTACTATTATTTCCGTCTATCGAAATATTAGTTTTATAAGATCAAATTCCTAATTGTCTACACATCTGTTCAAAGGTTAAAATAATAATTTATTGGTCTATTAAACAACCATATCATTTTGGTTCACATAAAGTACAATTGCGCAACTTAGCATTGAATTCTTTCTGAAAAATCAAAATTTATGTCTTCATTTCTTTAAAATAAGTAGCTATAATTACGTTTTCGTACCTTGTAGGGCGCACCACTGCAAATGTAGGTACCTAAAACTAACAACATATTTGCTAAAAAAGAACCTTGCGTATGTTGATAATATTTTAAGAAATTGTCAAGAGCTATCGTTTAAATCTAATAATGCAATTTATACTTAAAACATGTTCTTACCTTTATCTCTAATAATGCGCAATTCAACTTTCAAAAAAATTGGAAACAACAAATATTGGATTAATAAACCAAAAATTGTTTATACCGTGCCTGTGTAATAAATTGTCAGTCTTGTTATTTTTGTCGACAAGTGGTAACAGTGTTACTCAGAGCAGTACTGGTAGAGTTATTCATTTGGGTGTAAAACTATATTCAAAATTCTGTTTTTCTGAATACAAAGTAGGTATTTGAGTATACCTACAGTTATATTAAATTAACACTGAACAAGTTTGTTAATTTTGTGTTAAAAGAGTTAGTCACAGCAATACTGGTACGACTTCGAGTAACTCATTTTGGTGTAAACCAAAGTTCTAAACTCTGTTACACTAAATAAAAAATGACGAATGGTATCTATCTGTTTTGTACTCTACTTGAGTACAGTAAACTAAAAACTACATTTTTATTAAATTTTGGTCAAAAGAGTTACTCAGAGAAGAACTGCTACAGTTCTGAGTTACACATTTGAAGCTAGAACAAAGTTCAAAACTCTGTGACATTGAATACAAAATAACATGATAATAACTATCGTTTTATTTTGTTCTCGAGTGTAGGTAGTTCTATTAAATTAAAAATAAACAAAATTTTATTAAGTTTGATTACCTTTGGCGGCATTTTTTGTCGACATGAATCGTTTGTCGGCATTATTTGTCGACATGAGGTGTAAATACAAAAAAAGCAAAAATTAACTTTGAACGAAACTATACATTTGGAAAACGTCCCATAATTGCGGGAAACCAAGGTCGGTGACTATCCATGAGACAGAAGAAGCAATTTTGGCACCAGTAGAGGAGAATCCAAAAACTAGTTTTCGGAAAATATCAGCGGAGGTAGGGTTTGTGGCTCCTTTTGTTTGGAGAATACTCCACGACAGCTTTACCCGGACCAGGTCCAACGAGTGCATACTCTGAATCCAGTTGATCATCAGGCACGTTTGAAGTTTTGCCGCAGGTTTCTAAGAAATGATGCTGAGGACCCTAATTTTATTGCAGACATTCTTTTTACTGATTCGCATATGTGGACCAACGGAAATCTCCAAAGTATTGTGAAATCCAGGCATCAAGTACGTCCAGTTGTAGGTACTATCTAACCGATTAACGGGAGCTGATTACTTACACTTTTTGCAAAACACATTGGGTGTTCTTTTATACGATATTCCTTTAATATCAAATGTAGTACCAGCCCGATGGTGCTCTGGACCATTTTTCAATTGCCGTAAGAGAGCATTTTGACGGATCTTTTGGAGAAAGATCGATAGAAAGGGGCGGACCTGTACCATGGCCTGCAAGAACGTCTGATTTAAACCCCCTTGACTTTTTTCCAGTTTTTTGTAAACATTAAATAATTGTTTTTGACGCAAATTGGTCCATACCTCCAAAACCACCCATCTCACTTTGTGACACTTTTTTTAACACCCTGTATAGTTAAAAATACCTACATTTAATTAAGATTAATCATACCTTAGGAAAACAGTAGTGTTGAAAAAAATGTAAAAAAAAAACATTTCTGAATAGAAACTTTCGACATATTTTTTTTATAATAATTCTTTCAAATTTTATACAAAGTTATCAATAGTGGCTTCTACGGATTTATTACACTTACACCTTGGTATATATTACCTCCCTTCAGACTCTTTTGCTAGTTTTCATTTACCTGTTTTCTTAGTTTCCTTCCCAATCTTTATTGGTTTAATTATTCCGTAATCTAGAATCCTCAATATCTCTATCTTAATGGTAATATTAAGTGGGGTAAAGGGTCTGAGATACCAAAGAACATATTTCTGTTAGGGAACTGAGTCACCTCAAAAAGTTTTCTATAGGGTACAAAGGATAACTAATGATTGCTTCATGTGAAAAATAAACATGAAATAATCATGAAGGTTGCATTGATTCACGATGAAAACGGTGCTGTCGGCGAAGGGTAAAACGTCGTGGATTTTGGGGGTTGATCCAATCAGGTCCACGTAGGGTTGTTACTAGTATGAGCTTCCAGAGTGTAGCTCTGGAGATGGTCAGGATTGATAAAGTCTTTGTTTAACTGACATTGTATCATCGATTCCAGATCGATTAAGTAACTTGCCTGGAAACAAATGATGCCAATCTAATCTATTTTATTCCAGGACTTTGTGTAGTTTGACTTTTGAAAACGGTACCTCAGATAGTTATTGATGCGCTGAGGGTAAAAATAAAAAAATTGCTTTTTGACAAAAATTTACTTAAATTGTTTTATTGCCCCCAAAAAAAGTAGATATAGGTACTTAAAACTTGAAAAATCACTATTAGCCAAGTTTTACCAATATCACTGTAGAAATCATTCTAGGATTTTTAGAATTATGTACATATCAATGTATAAGAATCTTTAAATTTCATCCTGTTTTTTTAGCCGACGCCGACGCCGACGGCAATACTTGACGTCGCTAAACGGTTTAGGGATTGACACAATATTATGAAATTCGAACCTCAGAATAACCTAGATTATTATATTATGAGCCTAGGTTTATTGTCTAGGATTAAAATAGTTAAAATACTAATCTTATAATGTGTAGCTGGTAGCTGATCATATCTATAAAATTATGGGTTCTAGATATTCTATCAAGAATATAGATTTAGACCAGAGACTCCAACAACGTAGACCCCTGTTGAGTCTCTCGTAGACCCCTAGGGGTCCACCTGGACCACTTTGGGAATTACTGATATAGACAATAACATAATAAATTTTCTAAAATATAAAAAACGGTGGTTCTTATCGACACCTAACAGTAAAGTTTGTAAATAATTGTAATTAGTAAATAAAGTATCTAATTTACATTAAAAATATAATTACTAAAATATACAATGTCCGGTTTTTCGTAAAAATCCTATAAGTACCTACTTATTATAAAAAGTATACTCTCAATTGGGGCGATATCAACTCTGTCTATTTCCCCCTTTATTTTCGTTTAGGAACTGTTAATTTGACTGCAAGGCTTTTGTCTTTAAATAATTAATTACTTTTCTTAATTAGAGTACCTTGACATTAAGATGTTTTCAATTACCCTTAACGAAGTTGCGCAAAATGTTTAAGAGAGAATAATTAGTTAATTGCTGTCTATGGGGTAAATTATTCTTAGGCTGGATTTATTCTTACTTTAACACCCGCTATTAATCACTTTTCTTTACGAGTGGCTTGCCAGCTAATTAATACTGACAAAAGAAGACGATTTTTTTATATATCTACAGGGAGGTTCAGAAAAATAAATTTTGTCATTTCTGAATATGGAAAGAAATGTGAGCAAAATAACAATACGTCTGTCGGTTTGGTAAAAGAAATTCAGATAGTAACCTAAGGAAGTTTTTTGGGTAGCTGAACACAAATATAAAAATGGAATTTGCCAAATATGAAATGACGAATCCATATGTCAGGGAGTTTTCTAAAAATCAAAAAATCAAGAAAAAATTATATACAAGGGGTTCTGGATCTGGATCTGGAAATTTGGGAGGGGCGAGCTAGTGCTCAGCCAGCACTGAGGCCACATATGACCCATTGTGCATCCTCCCGTATGTAGGGATATCCTCACCTCAGGCTGTCACCAGGCCTATTGATTTAAAATAGGTGATGAGGCTCCCGAGGGGGATCTCCCTGACATCGGCTGGTGTAAGCCAATACTCGCCCAACACGGATCTTCTGATTTCAGAAAAAGCAGAGCAGTCATACATAATGTGTTCTACTGTTTCCTTTTCTTCTTCGCAGCCTCTGCATAGCGGCGATTCTGTTAATTTCATCCTAAAGAGATGTTGTCGCAATTGGCAGTGACCTGTCAGGATTCCCACAGCTGTTCGGAGATTTTGTCTGGTCAATGCCTTAAATTTTTTTGCTGTTTCCTCGCCAGGATGAGGTAATAACTCTCTGGTCAGTCTACAGTTCGTAGTTTCCTCCCAGCACTGTATAAATTTTTGGTGAGAGTGCTGTTTGATAAGGTCCACGACTGCGAACAATTTTAGCTTGGTAGATGGGCGAGGGCTAACATATTTGTTGCCCGCAGCCCTCCTTGCTAAATTGTTCGCAATGCGGTTGCCTTTAGAGTTCCCATGTCCTTTGATCCAGCTGAGAGTGGCCACGTTATTCTGGCTGGCCTCAGTTAGAGATTGGTGACATTCTAGTACTAAACTTGAAGTGAAACGTGGTCTATTCAAGGTCAGTAGTGCTTGTCGGCAGTCTGTGTATATATTTATATTCCTGCCTGTGATTATATATACAAGGGGTTTTTGGGGAGGCTAAACACAGATACAAAAATAGATTTGGAAATTTAAAATCTCGGGTCCAACAAGACAAACGATTTTTAAAAATCGGTTGATTTTCATAATACCAACAAGCAACAAGTCATATTGGATTTGCTGGTTTGAATTTTGCCAAGCTGACTTTGTATTCGTATTCAGCTACACCAAAATCCTCCATATTATCAATTCTCAAAAAGCTCCTCTGTCATCTTGGATGCGACATTTGAAATTTTACAAATTTGATTTCGTATTAATGTTTATCTACTGCAAGTTTTGCAAACTCAAGGAAACAAAAGAAGGTTGGTCCATACCTGATGACGAATGTGCGAATGTTACGCAAGAAATTGTTCGACAGATTATAGCTACCCCTAATGATGGACTAACGAAGAACAAGGTAAAAGATGCACAAAGTCAGAAGGTAATCCAAGAATGGTTCAACCAAGGACCAAGGCCGCAGTGGCAGGAGGTCGCGAAATATGGTCAACCAGTTAAGGGTTATTGGTTACAGTGAGACTCACTGTGTATCCGATATGACCTAATTACTCGAAAGTGGAAAAGCCCAGATGGAAAACTCGTCCGTTACCAGATATTTCTTCCAAGAGCATGCGTTCCAGACGTGCTCAAATAGCTCCATGATAGACGTTCCGGAGGACACTTTGGAGTGAATAGGACATTGGCCAGAGTACGTGAAAGAAGGGTCCGAAAACGAAGCTTAGGGGAAAATTAAAACAATACCTATCAAGATGTCCCCAAAACTGATTTTAGTAAATTTCAAAAAAAATTAGCAAAAAAATGTTGTTCTCTAAGAGAGATTGCAATTTTTTTGCAGCCTTTTTAAAATTATCATTTTTCTTTTGTTTCCAGTAGCCATATGAAGACACCAAATTGGATTTTTTAAAAGCGAAAACGGCATTTGAAAGTAAATGTCTTGAAAGCCTTGATTAATTTTTTTTGTGCATCTAGAATTATTTTGATCACAGCTTTGATCCACTTGACTAGGAGTATCTATCCATTATGATTTTTAATATTTTTTTATATTATTCATAGTAGATACTGAACTACAAAATTCCCTGTATATATTCTATTCTATGTGACAATATCTCAAGAATTAAAATAAGTGACGAAACTAATCTCATACAAAGATAATTTTATTCACGCACCTCCAATCAATGTTGTTGACTGGTAAATTTGTCTGGAGGTGTGGATTAAGGGCGGAAAAGAAGGCGGTGGTGCAAAGGGGCGCGGGTAAAATCTCCCTTGAGAGGAATTATCTCAGAAAACAGTGAAATTTAATGCCTCTTCTCCCTAAGGTAATAAAGCTATAGCGGAATAGACCTAGATTAATTTAATTCTATTACTTTAATGAAGATACAAATGTGCGAAACAGAAATGGAGTACTTGACGTCCTAAGTGAACTGTAACATAGAATTGATTGTTATTTAGTTTGAGTTTAATTTAAGGTACAGTTTTTATTCTTTAATTTCGTGGAGTATATATGTATAGATTTTTCTTAGGGATAAAATTTGCTGATTTAATAACACTTTAGACTGTCACTTCATATCTGTATTAAACGAATATGTATTCGAGTAAACGTTAACAATTGGATACTTCAGTTTATGGTAAATATAAAAGTTGTTGAAGAACTTATTGTTAGTAATTATTAGCCGGATTTGGAAGTCTGGAGGCCCTCAGGCAAAGAAGGAGTGGAGGTCTTTATTTTCTAGACTAGGCTAAGTTCTAAGAGGTCCTTATAAACGTTTACTAGTTCTTCTGCAACAGCATACAAATTAGCGTCCATCTACTGTAGGTGATTGAGAGATTCATATCTTGAACGAACACTATACCATGCAAACTTTCAATGAGAAAAAGTTGATCAATCATTGGAATAAAACCGGGCATTTTAAATTTTTTAATTGGTGACATTTTTGCGTCTTATGCTTTCATGTAATCGAGTTTGCATCTCTATATAACCCTCTCATAGATTCTAGATCTAGATCAATTCAAAAATTGACAGTAAAAGTTGATTATTTTTTCTATTTCCTTGTGGGAAGCCCCAGGGCAGTAGTTCCGCCTGCTCTCACTCAAATCCGACACTCGTGATTATTCTTCAAGTTTAAATCAAACGTAATAAACATATTTTGCATACTAGTATCTAATAATAACTCCTTTACAATACCTCTAACGAAAAATCAGCAAAGGGATACTGCGTTTCGGATTTAACGAATAGGTTCATTCTGTAAGGAACTAATTATTGCCCTATAATGTGACATTTACTGTATTACTGCTCTCAATATTGCCCGACTGTGCTTTTTAGATGAGTTCTGTAATCAGTTCTAGCAAATTCTGGCCAAATACAAGTATATGTTTATCATTTTATCTGCAAAATACTTACCAACAGGAAATGTATGAAACATAATTTATTATTCAACCCAAAATTTTATTAAAGCACATGAAATTATTAACTTTATGATATTTTAATATTTGCAAATGTTTTTTAAGAAATTGTGCTTACGTTTTTATATTATTTGAATTATAGGATCTGAGTTAATCTTCTGAAATTTATAGAGAATTCGATTTGGCCTATTTTTTTGAACAGCTCATATCTTAAGAGATATTAGAAGTGACCATTTACCAGACAGTAAATCGTGCGGGATATCACATGTTACTTCGAATCAACGAAACCCCGAGACGAGGAAATCAATTTGACAGAAATCAATGATAATCGAATAAAGTCTGTAACAATGAATGCTCTTTGTTTTGACAAGTTAAATTGTTCTCTCAACAGGACCGTTCCCAAAAAAACACAGATTATTATTTGTGCATTTTTAATACTTTTTAATTAAAAACATACAACAATTGCTCTTCCTTATGCTTTGAGATAGTAAAATATTCGCTCTCTGTATTTTTTTTCTCTCAACCTTATTCCAAGCCTAGTTGGGGTCGGCGTTAGCCTTCCCCAACATTTGTTTCCACGTGTCTCTATTATTCCATTTTTGCTCTTTCAGGTCCTCATTTATTTATTTCCCCTCAATTTCGGCCTTCGTCTCTTCCTCTTACCCCAATCTCACATCGATCTACTCTTTTACTCACATAATTCTCATCACTTCTATTAATTTCGGTCATCGTCTCTTCCTCTTACCCCCAATCTTACATTGATCTACTCTTTTACTCACATAATTCTCATCCCTTCTTTCTACATGATCAAACCATCTCAACCTTTTACTACACCTCTTACTTTATCTCTCCTCGTAATCCACACCTCCAACGCAACATCTTAATCTCTGCCACTTCTTACTTTCTCTTTTGCTCCTTCGTTATTGACCAAGATTCTGAGTCTTACAACTTTCTTGTACAGTCTTCTTTCATTTTTGCACTCACAGAACCCTAAATATTTGAAATTTTAGACAGCTGGCAGCACTTGGTCCTGCGGATTTTAAGTTCATTCTTCTCGACTGTTGTCATACTCTCAGTTTTTGTCTTACTCACTCTCAACCCTCTACTCTCAAACGCTATTCTCCATTTCTCAAGTTTTCTCCCAGTCTCTTTTTGACAAGATCTACAATCACAATATCACCCGCATTCATCATATCCTATGGGGCTTCACCGCTTATCCCTTTAGTCATATTATTCATCACCATACTAATCATATAGATGGTCATCACCAACTCTGGTGGAGCCCCACATGCACCACAAATCCCTCCGTAACTCCAACACTGCTTACTTTATACACTTTTTCTGAGTCTATGAAAGCAGCGTGAAGTTATACATTCCTGTCACAACAGCGAATCAGTCTACATTGGGACAATGCAAGTGCTCACACTGACCAAAAGAATAGAGTTTTTTCGAGCTTCAAAACATCGAATTGTTAGAACATCCACCGTATAGCCCAACGACTTCTTCACGTTCCCAAAGATCGATGCCTTTAAAACAGCGATTTTGCTGGTGTCAGCTGAACACTGGAATAACTGTTTTAGCAATTGGTTTGAACTTATGTAAAAGTGTATCAATCTTGTTGGGACATATTTTGAAAAGCAATAAAATATATTTTTTGTCTTCGTATTAATATAACTATCTCTTAATATTGGCAGTAGATTCGCTCGAATAAGATCCAATGAAAATAATGTGTATTATAATTAATTAAATTATCATTTTAATTATGCATGTAATTAGTATATAATCCTGTTTCGAATTATCAATAAGTTAATTAATAAATTAATCATAATTATATTATATAAAATCTTATTAAAAAACCAATCAAAAAATTGAACGGTTTCTAGCTTTAAAATATTCATTACTTACTTAATAACCACCATTTATTATTCAATTATTAGCTTTCAATTGAACTGTTTAACATATTTTTTGCATTGGTGTTTTTTAAACATTTACCAAGATATGGTAAGTTAGTTTTTGTTATTTAAAAAAATATTAGATCAATGAAATATGTTAGAACGATCCTGTAAACCAATGATTCCAACAGTAATGTAATAAAGTTTTTCGAGCAAAAATTGAAAACAAAGTCCAAATTGGATTTCCCTTTGTTTAGTTAGATTTGATTGAATATAAAACATAAAACGCCCATTTTAGCAATTTAAATCATGTCGGCATCCAGATTGCTCCTCCCTATCTTCTAAATTCCCGATTTCGGCTCCCCTGCTCGCTGTTTACGTTTTAAAGGATTGCACTTGACTGGAGTTTCAGACTACCGACTGATAAAATTTAAACTTAGGTAAATTCGACTCTAGAACTTATTAATAGCTTGTAATTCGGAAATTTAACCGTTCACTGTTTATCTTATATTTTACTGGAACAGAAAGTGGAATTATTTACGTATAAAATATATCTAGAGTAATAATGTATAATCAGTTTTTACTGATTTTATTAATAGTCTTAATTTTAATCACTTTGTGTACATTATAAACAGAACAGATTTTATATAGTCCATTTCATCGTTTTTGGCCGATTTGATATTAGAAACCACTGAAATAAGATTAAACTGTCATCCAAGTTACCAGTTAGAGTTTTTTTTTCTAAATTAGGTCGTAAGTTTCTGAAACTATCAGTGTGGTTTGACATCTACAAAAATATGACATTAATAATTATTAAATTCAACCCTTCAACAACGAGCCGTACATGACGGTTACTAGGAATGTGAATTAAGTCAAGACTTCCGTATTGAATACTTTTTATCTACCGGTGAAACAACATGCAGTTACGTAAGTGTTGTATTAAAAAACAAACGTCCTCATTTAAATTTCTAACTTGCCTGTATCTGAGAGAGATGTAACTCTAAATTTACTTCGAGTATGATTTCTGTCATCGGCCAAAAACGGTGAAATGGACTATACCTCTGCATTCTCGTTTCTATCTTATAACCAAACTAATTTATTGTTGAGCACGATTTATGTGGATACCAACTATAGTACAAAATATTCTTAATAACTTCTAATTTAATAGATGTACCTATATTTTACTGTATTAATCTGTATTATAATTATTCAGGTCAAAGTCAGTACGTTAGATCTCAAAGCAAGCTTAAATAGTTTAATTTTCACTTTCACGGAGAATATGAATAGGAGAGTGTTATAAAAGAGCACCGTTGAGGTCGCACTCGAAGAGTCCGGAGTCTGAGGTTGTCTGTAAGAGTCACCCTTTGGGGTGTCTCTAAAACAGACCCTTGGGTCTGGATTGTTGTGACTCTTGGTGTATTTTCGTAAGTGTGATATGCCACCATATAGTGTAATTGGTATTTATGTTTATGTTAGTGTTTTTAATCGACATTTGTTCTTATTGTTATTACTCGTTATTTATTGTTTGTTTTCTATTGTTTACTTCATCTTCCACTTGGTTAGGTTTCTGCCTTCAGCAGGATACCTACCAGATCGTTAGATAACCACGACCTGGATGGAAAGCTACTACTCATTCCAAAACACTAGGTCACATTCCCCCAGGTGTAACAATATTATCTTAGTTTTTTTATAGTCTTAGCCTGGATGCTAATGGACCATAGATGTAAAAAACGGAAACAATTTTTAGTATAAGTATAGTATACCCAAATTTATTTGAAATTCGTGCGCGTTTGAAAAAGTGTGATATAAGTATAAGTGCAGGAAGTCAATTTTCTGGGCCCGCGAAACAGGCAACCTTTGTGATATTAAGTCGTTGATGGGAGGCGCAGTGCTGGCTTCTACGAAGACATTGGACATTACAACGTTACTGATTTATAATATTGTATTATTCTAAAATTAAAGTAGTCTAAGATACTTCTTATTACATCGGCTATCTGCCAGTGAAAGTCCCGTCAAAATCTAACCAGCCCTTCCAGAAATTGACCGGACCAAACAGAGAGACAGACAGACAGACAGAAAAAAATATCGTTTATCTACTCCTTTGACAGTAAATGTTATTATACACATTGTCACCATGCAGGGTAAGTAAGCTGCAACGCACCGTCGTGCGTAATGAAACGTCATGTTGGAATGACGTTTCATTACGCACAACTGTGCATTATAGCTTACTTACCCTGCATGGTGACATTTACTGTCAAAGGAGTAGATAACAGTACATTACGTACGTCATATATTTTTTAGAGATGTCAAATATTTAGAATTGAAATTAAAATATTGAGTCGTAGATAAAGCATAGTACGTAATTTGAGTGGTAAGAGGTATTACGTACTCGTGTAATTACGCACTAGCCGCTACGCGGCTTCGTGCGTAACTTTTCCACGCGTACGTAATGTCCTACTTACCACTCTTGTTACGTTATATACTATTTTTCGTACATATACATTTAGTAAAAAGCGGTTATTTTATTATTATAAACAGACACTTCAATTTTATTTATTTGTATAAATGACTTATGCAAAAATATACAATCTCCTCACTGTGTCGACACCACAATAAACGATTTATCTGACCCTTCAAATCAATTTTTCAAGAGAAGGCAGGATAGGATTTACCTATACAGTAAAATATGTAAGCTCAAAAGTAGACTCATATGTATATATGAAACAAAGACTATCTGTAAATACAGATCTAAGCAGGTAAATTCCTATTTGAGATTTAAGAGGTAAGCAACGATTCTTTCTGCAAGTCTCAAATGAATCTTCCGTCAAACCTTCAAAAGATTAGTTATCCTAAAATGAAGGTTTGAAAACTGAAGCAATGTTATGATGGTAAAATATTTATCAATTTTTGTTCCGTCATGTATTTTATATTTATATGTATTAGGTATTCCTAAACGAAATTTGAGGACCTTTTACTAATCACAAAAGTGTCGTTTCGCCCTAATTGTGCTCTAAAAAGTTCTTGTTACCCAATAAAAATTTTGCTTCACAATATGTTTTGTGCATACATTTAATTGTCGTACCAAAGATAGGCCTCTAATACGATATTAGCAAATTAAACAAATATATTTACAGAACATTAAAAAAATAGTATCTTATGTATCAACTAGCAACGTATAAAAAAATATTTTGTCACTGTAATATATTTCACGGTTGCCACTGTTAATTAGAAAATTTTTAGTTATAGTTAGTGACCACGATGAAACTCTTGAAGAGTTAACGATTTCCCGAGATAGTTCAACCCTGAACCATTCGGTCTCGATAAAATCAACAACGAAGCAAAGGAGATCCCGGACAAACTTCACTCTGGAGCAGCTAAACGAATTAGAACGGCTGTTTGATGAGACTCATTACCCGGATGCCTTTATGAGAGAAGAGTTGAGTCAAAGACTGGGATTAAGCGAAGCCAGAGTGCAAGTAAGTGTGCTTTTTTTATTTAAACATCCATATTGAGTCAATTTATTGTACGTATTCAAATTGGTAGATCAGAGGTAATTAAGTAAATTCTATACATTTAGGCCTTTAACGCTGAGTTTTAATGGGAATATTCGAATTAATAAATGTGATAACTAGAATCATTTCATTATTAAACCTAAACCGTAAAAGATGTGATTTTTTACCATAGTTTCCAACTAAATTAGGATACCTTACGTTTGTTTTTCATTTTTTTATCTAATCCAATTCAACGATAGTTACTTCACTAAACTAAAAAAAAATCTCATACTTACAACTTTGATAAATCTTTCAATTACTGCTTCCCTATGAGTTCTAAATGAGACTAAATGATCTGATCGGATTCTGCGATCGCTTCCGAGCAATCAAGTTTCAGTTAGCAAATTTACTTATTTTGGCGTCTGTAACATCAATGCAAAGATTATTATCCTATTAATATTTAGTTATTTATTATTATATTACGCTGCAGGATGCTCTTTGATAGGTATTAAACACGTATTTTCCTATGGCAATTAAGTTTCGAGACTGATTCGCGAGAAGAATGAAAGGGGCATGGTTTTGTTCTAAATATATCCCTGAAACAGACAGTCTCGTTGTAATTGTAAAGTAAAGAGGGTGTTAAAATCGATTGCGCCGAAAAAATGTTGGATAAAAAAAGAGCAAGAAACGTCGAAAAGCTATGAAACTTTACAAAAGGCTTACGGGGATGATTGCCTATCTCGTGCCCGAGTTTTTGAGTGGTACAAACTTTTTAAGGAGGGAAAGGAGAATGTTGAAGATGAGGAGCGTGTTGGGGCACCTATGACTTCAAAAAGCGACTTGAAAAGATCGTCCATTAAGTATCAGTGCTATCGCTAAAGATGTGAATATTAACAAAGAAACTATGAGACAAATTTTGCCTTAACATGAGGAAAGTGCTAAGCTTATGCCCAGACTCCTAACGACGGAACAAAGCATGTATCGTAAAAACGATTGTTCTGACACCCTAAAATGCATTGAGAAGTACTCAAACTTCTTGTCAATGGTCATAACTTGAAACGAAACTTGTTTTTTAATATAACCCTGAAACCAAAAGCCAATCAATGCCTGGAAGTCTCCAACCTCACCGAAAGCCAAATTAAGACGATGTTGAGTATTTTATTTCCTGTATGGGATGTAATCCACATGAAATGGGTATCATAAGGTCAGACGGTCAATCAATACTACTATTTAGACGTTTTATGAAGATTCTGAGAACAATTTCGCAAAAAAGGCCAAAAATGTGGAAAGAAAATCTTGGAACACGCGCTCTATTCGCCAGACTTAGCAACCTGCTCCTTCTACCTCTTCCCAAAAATCAAATCCTGCTTGAACAGATCCAGCCACGAGTCTAAAACAAAAATCGGTGCAGTTTCTCAACAGTCTGTCGGAAGATGACCTATAGCACTGCTTCGAACAGTGGAAGGTTCGCATAGAGAGGTGTCGAGATACGGATGGAGAGTATATTAAAGGAGAAAAATGAAAAGTTGTAAAAAATTACAAAATAAAGATGTTATTGCTATAGTCTCGGTACTTAATTGCCAGATCTCGCACAGTGTTAGTGGAGCCATCTAATAGTAGGTACTCACTCTCTTTTTAAATTACAGATGACACGATAGCAATCAGTATTTTTGTATTAAATTGCGTATTCTTATTTTGGTAGGAAAATTGATCTTTTTTAATATGCTTATTTTTAATTATTTGTTTGAATTTAGAATTGAAATGATTTGGTTATTAATAAATATATAGATTCAGATTATTATTTTTACTGTGCAGTAAAATCTTCTGAAAACTACTGGAGGGAAAATATTTATATTAGTTGATATGGAAGAAAACAATTTTTTGTGAATTACTACATCTGCGAAACCCTCGCATAAGAGCTTTAACCATAAAAATCCCCTTAGTTCAGGCATTTTTTCAATAAATCTTGAATCTTAGAACATAAATACAAATAAAGTAAAATGGTCAGTTTAGGGTAGAAAACGGTTTTTGCTATTAGCCATTCGACCAGTGTCGAATTAGTGTTTTTCTTACTTGTACCAGTTCCACACGATTTGACCCGAGTAATTCAGCTATTAGCAGATAATTTCCTAATGAATACGTATGATGTGTAGGGAATCGGAATCCCATCAATTAGGTAGCGGATTAACGACGCTTAGGGTGTATTAAGAGTGATTGATAGTATGGAGAAACAAGAATTGTTCCAGGATGCATGATATCGATGAATCGGTCACTCTTCGGCCCTAGAACCACTTTATAAATTGATTGTTTTAATGTTATTGAATCGGAGAGCGGTTCAACCACATCAAGCCTGTTTTTAAACCCTTCTTAACACTCGTAACAAATAATAAAAAGAAATACAGTTTAGATGTTAATATATATATACATACATAGTATTTTACAACGCAATCACTTTATAAAAAAAATTAAACATTAGATAAATATGTATTGCTGACAACATTAAGTGAGAATATGAGCAAGTTAGGGGTTTCTTGCTATATTTCTGATGATTTCCTCAGACTTATAGCAGCTCTTCTAGGCATATCTTCCTTAGAAAGTTTAGGATATCGTCGGGTTTTAAGTTAGGTAGATTTTCTTTTTCTATTTCGTATGACCCTAGGTATTTGACCCTAGCAGTGCATTCTGAGATTATGTGTATTGAGGTTTCATCCTCTACCTCACAGAATCTGCAGTTTGTTTCATCTACCAATCATAGTTTCTTCATATGTGTTCTCTTAATCGGCAATGCCCGGTTAGTATTTCTGTAATAATACGGAGGTTCTTCTTAGTAAGGTTAAGACAGCTGAGAGATCTCTTCTGGTTGTAGTTTCCCAGGAGCGTCTTTGATTGTCTAAGTCCTTTTAGATCAATTCAGTACTTGTAGCTCCTTCTCTTGCTAGCTTGTCTGCTGTTTCGTTTCCTTCTATTCCTATGTGAACCATAGGATAATAACAGTGTTATTCTGTTCTAGGTCATTTAATTTGCCTAGGCATTCCCAGACCATCTTTGAACTGATTGTATGTGAGTTCAGAGCTTTGATGGCTGCTTGACTATCTCACATGATTACAAATCTTCTGTCTACGATAGTTCCTTTCAATATTAAATTCTATACATCTTTCGATGGCACGGGTTTCCGCTTGAAAATAGGTTTTCTGCGTATTTGGTTCTAGGTCCAAAAACCCCTGCTTTTGTTCCTTTATCTGTCTTGGAGCCATCTGTATACCATTTTATGGCGTTTTGGCTTAGCCCCAATATTGTGTTTTTGTCTCATTCAGATTTACTTCCCAGTTTTGTGGTAAACTTTCTTAGAAAGTTAAATTTCTTTGGCATGTCATCTTGGGGTATTTCCCAAGTTTCTTGGACCATTCTTTATAGGTATTGTTTTCTTCCTAGCATTTTCTACTTGAAAATGCAGTTGCGAGAGGTTTAGGATTACTTCCATTGCAGCAGTGGGGCATGTTCTCATTGCTCCAGTGATAGATGCACAGGCTAAACTCTGAATCTTCAAAAGGTTTGTCCTCGTAGTGATCAGATTAGCTCTCGTGCATCAAGCAACTGCACAATAAAGAAATAGATTATAGCAATAAAAAATTGATATAATAAGCAGAAAAATATTGACAATTTCCCCGTGTGCATTTTAAATACTAACATTTCACCAAAATATTTTTATTGTTCTAGGTATGGTTTCAAAATAGACGAGCGAAATGTAGAAAGCACGAGAACCAATTGCAAAAAGGTAAGAATTAAATTTCATAATTTTATTAAGTTTCTATGTTTCTATTTAAAAAAAAAGTGATCTAAAGGCTATAGCGGCATAAGAAGGTCAAAACTGCACCATAGAGGGATAAGATGGTTAAAATTGCACCATGCTCGATTTTGTTTTGAGCTCGGCCATTGGAAAGTTTCTGATGGCCGAACTCAAAACAAAAAAAACGAGCACTGTGCAGTTTTAACCATCTTATCCCTCTATAATCTTTAATTAGTTTGTCAATCTGGTATTAATTTTTTTGTAATATTTATAAATATATCTATTTTGAGTTCTTCTATATTATGTTTACATAAATTTAAAGAGTAATAAAACAATTAATTTGGATAATATAGTAATAAATAGAGATAAAATGATGTGTATTTGTAATCGTATAATAGCGGAGTGAGTCGTAATCACTCTGTAGATGGTGGAATCAATTAAATTGCAAGCGTCTGAAGCAGGAGCCATAAATCACGTTGACTAGTGGAAGCGGTAACTCGGCGCAAGACCATTAAAATATTTAGAAGATGAAATTTGTAACTGAAATTATCCTTAACGCGAGCAAGAATCGACCCTCATAATTTCAAGCCGACTATGAATATGTCATGACTTTATACCCCACAACAAATCTGCGGTACATAATCGAATTTATATACAAGAGCGCGCCAAAAAACTGCTAAGAGAAAGTTTTCAATCAAATAAAATAATTCCCCCAGAGAGCAATTTTCCAGAGCTCAGTCATCCAAATACCGGGTCCGGGCGTAAGATGACTGGTCTGGATCTGGGTCCGACGGGGCAGGACCCCTGGGACCTGTAAATTACACTTACTGCCTACTGCCTCTCGCGTACATCAACACGACGCAACGTGCCAGTAACACCCTGATTGCACCAGACCGGAGTGCCCATTTTAAAAAACTATACCTTTAGGTATACTTTAATTATATCCACTATTTTATATTTAATGATATTCAATTACAACATATACAAATAGCATGTTTCGTCAAAGTATCAACTTAAACATCAATTACAGTTTTTTGTAATTAAACAATTTGTATTTCAGTCACAGTCTAATCTTCTTCAAATCCGAACTTAGTATTAATCAGGAATTTTATCCTACATGCAATTGTGTAAGAGATTATCTTAGAAATATCAAAGATTTTCGTAGCAAAAATGTGGGTCGACAACAATGACACCAGTCCTCGCCAAGCATTTTTAGATGGTTTTTCAACAGGAATAAAACCACCTTCGACAAAAAAAATTATAACATACATTGAAAGCGTTGATGGTTTTATGGAGGGTGGATTGCTTCCAACTTCTGTATTCAATCGTACTGGTGAATACCATGAGGATATAAATACCAATGTATTCGAAGAATATTTCACGAAATTACAGAACTTATTCCAGAGGGATCATTTATAGTTATGGATCACTTTTAAAAACTTGGATCTTGGCGAAAGGAAGACATAAAAAACTGAATAAGGCAAAAAAATATACCTTTAGAAGAAAACATGGTAAAAAAACATTTTCTAGCTATCACATATCATTAGACATGTGTTCGCAACATGTCTGCGAAATGTCGCAGACATGTCGTTTCATTGCCAACACAGCGGTTCTTATGGCGAGTCGTAAACCAAACAGAAACCCCGCGGACAGGATGATACTTGTCGAAAACAACTTTTATGCGACACTGCTTGCTCCAATTTCAAGCGTCATTTGTGTCCGACAGCTGCTTCCGAATGCACGTATATGGTTCAATAATGGAAGATAATCCAACATTTAATGTAAAATTTGTGCAAATCGTTGAAAATAAATATACTGCGATGAAGATTAGCTTTGCTATATGGATGAACCCAATATTTTCGAGTATTTTTCTTCTTTCGCCTTCGCAATATTAGAACCGATAATATTGCCACATGATCATCAGACGACATAATGTAAAATGATGTGCGAACTACGGAGTTTTGTTTCCTACATTGGTGCTCAACTGTGTTGAAGCGACATGTCGCAGACATGTTGTAAACATATGTCTTGTAAGTATACGATCGGCCTTATAGACGTCAATATTGCGAATATGTCGCCGACAACATAGCAAAAAAGTGAGTAATAGCTGTTCTTCATGATCACAATTTTATTTCGAATTTTCCTTTCAAGACCGTTCTCGCGCAGTCAAATAGTGATTTACAGAGTGCGTGCGCTTCAGATCATTTTAGTGGGTTTTATTTTGCATGAAAAACATTTAAGCAATCAGTCGACATGCAGGTAGAAATATTTGTTCACTCTGTAAGACATTTAAGGGATTAAAATTCGATGAGAATGATTTATTATACCAGCTTAATAAAAAATAGACTATAGTTATTTGTTTCTTTAGCGATAACTACCTTGTATATTAGCAGTAAATCTCAAATGGGAATTCCAAAACGTAGTACAGATCCAAATATTACCACAATAGGAGGATTTTTCAAAATAATTGCTCATAGAAAATACATTCTGTATGTGCAAAAATGTAGTCATTATTCGTGTTCTAATAGCGATATTATAGCTACAATTTTATTGTGAATAATTTTGACCAACAAATTTATGTATTTATTCTATGTTTTCTACAGGATAACGTTCGTATAAACACTTGTATGAAAATTCATCAAATTTTTTTACGAAAATCCAGTTGACCCATCTTTAAGGATTTTAATAATTTAACCAACCTTTTGTATTTTTCAACATTTAAGTTTTATTCCATGGCTAGGTGTACCCGCGACGTCGTTCGCGTGGCGTGTTAATTGTTGTATAAAAATTTCACCCCGTTAAAGGGGTGGAAGGAGAAAATTTTATACACCAGATGTTAAGTTACAAGAAGACAAATACATCTGTAAAAACCGCATTCGAATCGAATCAGTAGTTTTCGTGTGATGCGCGCACAAACATATAGATAGACAAACAGACGTACAACAAAAAATCTAACCACATTTTTGGGTTCTATATCGAGGTACCCGCGACCTCGTTCGCGTGATGTATAGATTGTTGTATAAAAATCCCCCCCCCACACCGTAAAAGTGGCTTTCCCATCATTTCCCTTCACTGCTCTGCTCCTATTGATTGTAGCGTGATGTAAAGTATCCTGTAACCAGCTCAGGAGTATGAAAAATAATTGTACCAAGTTTCGTTAAAATCCGTCGAGTAGTTTTTGTTTCTATAACGGTTATACAGACAGACAGACAAAAATTTTACTGATTTCATATTTTTGGCATCAGTATCGATCCCTTCTCACCCCCTGATAGCTATTTTTTAAATATATTTCATGTACAGAATTGACCTCTCTACAGATTTATCATAAGTATAGAATAGAAGAAATAAAAACAAAAGCAATAGCGAAAACACAAATAGTAAAATATTGATAATAAAAACCTGGACCAAAAATTGAAAATAAGCTTACATTTTTTTGTTCTTTGTTGAGTTTACAGGTAGATGAGAAGTTTGACGAAAACACAAAATTGTATATGAATTAGTGACTTTGAATAAATTCATGAACTTGTTCACTATACGTAAGATCAGGATAACAAAGGATCAAAGCGTAAATCCATGCACTTAAACTATTAATCGAAACTAGAGTATAATTTGCTTACAACAAACGTTGATATTAGACCAAGTTCTAATCTGATTGTGATTAGAAGCATTGTGTACATAGGATTAAACTATCTACAATCCGCAATTTAGAGCAAGTCAACAATCCTCAATAACAGAGAAACTGTTAAACTATCGGGAATAAGCATAGATGATCGACTGAACTAGTCGGCTCATATCTCACAACTAAAGAAAAAGCTTTCAAGTTTATTATTTGTTATTCTCCAACTAGCAAGGGTTGTCAATTTAAAAACATTAAAAATGACATATCTATTTCTCTTTATTGCACTACCACCTAAGCAAGGATATTTTTTTGATTTGCTACAAACAATATTTATATTTGTAAAGTAGTTACATAAAATCTATAATCTACAATGCCAAAATCGAGATTGGTATGTGAACACTTTTATTGAATATACATATTCAGTTTAGCACAATATATGATTCAGAGACTTTCAAAAAGTATCTGATAGAGAATGACACGATCTGTTATTAAAAAGTTTACAAGAATTTGGTTTAGATGCGAGAAGGACATTACCTATACTGCTGGAAACTTGTAATGCAAACTTGAAATAGAAATTAGAAGATGTCAAGTAAGTGGGTGCGTTTTATTGCTACTGTTCCTATTTAAAGAGGCACTAGAGGAGTCGAAGCGTAGTCAAGATGTTGATAGTGGGTTTCAATTTGGATCTACAAAGACTCATCGTCAAAACCAATTCGGTCTGCAAGCAATTCAGTATGAAGGTGAACCCTAAGAAAACCAAAGTGATGTTAACAGGAAAAAAAACAAAAATGTACCTCATCCAATCGATACCAACCTAAATCCTTAACTGAAACTAAGAAATAGAACAGGCAACTCAAAAGACTCCTATTCGATTCTCGAATAAAATTCGAAAGTCGACTATGATTATCAAAATACTACTTCTGGGTGTTAATTGCTTTCTTAGGCAGCTAAAACATCGGACTTAAATAAATTAGAGGTTTATAAAATGTGGATCTGTAAGAGAATCCTAAGATTTCATATGGTTTGAAACCTGCAAGGTGTTTATTCAAGGTTCTCTTCAAAATTCATCAAATTCTTGATTCCATAAAATATTTAAATTTATTGTTTGAATACGGTCCTGTTCCTAAAGTTATGGTCCCTCGATCCTTATTTTGTCCCGAGCTTAGATTTGATAAAATTACATTTACAAATAGGGGTTAAGTCCTCGTTTATTCATTTCAAATATGGAATAAGCATGTTGACTGCTTATTCATGGGCTGTATGCCACCCTAGAAGAGTCTATATCTCATTTGAATAGGATTTCTCTAAGCCTAAACTTTTATTGCCGCCTTTAAATAACATCCCTCAATTAGACCAAATTAAATACTTTCCAGAATCCAATTTTCTACTTAGTAAATTGTATATTGTCCGTTTTATTTTCATGATTAAACACGAAAATCGTAATAATATTAATTAGTCAGTAATATGAATTATCGTAATTAACGAAATTAATGAATTTTTATCCTTTATTTTATAAAGTTTTGTATCTGTTATTTGAAAAAAGTATTCTTAAGAGACTTCTCTGAATGGATAAAATCGTCAATCTTTAAAAGAACGTTTGAAGATAATTAAAGTAATTGGAAAAATTTAGACTTACGTCTATTATTAATTTGTATGTTAAATTTGAAAAGTCGATTAGTTTTCTATAAAGGATTTAACAGCGCCACCTTATTTGGCTTCATAGTACTTGATGAAGTAAAGTTTCATGTGTAAATATATGAGATATTAACTGCGCCACCTCACGGTGGCGTCATAGTACTTAATTAAGTACGAATTGCTCCTATAAAGACTCACTAAATTTAGCCCCCCAAAAAAACTTTTTTAAACTTTTTCTTTATTATATTGTTAGTTCATCAATTGTTTTTTATTGTTCCCTGTAAACATTTGTTACCCAATGCATGAAGAAAGTGTGCTCTATCTAGTTTAATAAAAATAGTTGGTTTTAAACTATTATTAGTGATTAGACTTTCAAAGATTACCATTAAAAGCAATTAACATTGCATTTAGCAGCACTCGAGGTCCATCAGATACAGACAAAAAAATCTAACCACATTTTTGGGTTCTATATCGATGTAGTAATACAATATCTTTAATGTACAGAATTTTCATTTTAAATTTTTATAATATGTATAGATTATTTTTCACGCCCCCGCAACCCCCCTTGTGTATGGAATTTGGTAAAATCTGTTTACAATTGATCTCAAAATTATAAAAATGGTTATTGGTTATTGCGGCCGCAAAGGAAGCATCACTTGAAAATGCCAGCTGAGATGTTGGCGAAACGTCGTGAAGACACAAACAACCAACGGATTGAAACCCGGAACACCACTACTGTTCATATATATATATATATATATATATATATATATATATATATATATATATATATTGTTATGATTTGATTGGATAAAATTTTTTTCGTATTTGATAATAGGTAACTGTCTTTATATAGGTGTTTAAAAATTTTATTTCAGAAAGTGTAGAGGGTTGTTTATTTTGTTTTATATTTTGTTTTAAGAGGTTACCTATGGACGAGGGGGATAAATAGGGATGATTATGAATTTTGAAATAAAAGAGATAGTTGTAATTTGAAAGTTGATGAATATTTGTATTTGAAGTTAAAATTTTAAAATAAAACTGTTTTTAAATAAAGTGTTAAAAGTAGAAGCACGACCCTATAGCCGGAAGCAAATCAGAAATCATAAGAAATTTATCACCAAATCTGAGGAGCACCACCACTGATGTTCCATAACAATATATATATATATATATATATATATATATATATATATATATATATATATATATATATATATTATTGATTTGTGCATTGAAAAATCAAATTATTGTAAAAAAAAACAATAGATACTCTTCAACAATTCAAGTTTATTATAAAAAAGTTTAATAATACATAATAAAGAAATCGAAGAAAAAATATTGAAAATATAGATTTAAAATTTTCTGAAAAAATTTCATATTCAAATGGATTCTTTAGTGTGTTTTATCACATGTTGTATTTTTTTTAGAACAAGTTTTATATTTAAATGGCTTTTCATTTCCTTCAATGTGATTAACTATATGAAGCTTTTAATTTGTTTTTTGTCCAGTATGTTTTCGCATATGTAGTGTTAAACTTGTTTTATGTTTAAAAGTAAGTAAACAAATTTCACATCTAAATGGCTTTTCACCGGTGTGTTAGCAAATGTGTCTTTAAATTAGATTTTTGTCGAAACGTGTTTGAACAAATTCCACATTTAAATGGCTTTTCTACAGTGTATTAACATATGTGTATTTAAATGTGATTTTTGTCGAAACGTGCTTGAACAAATTCCACATTTAAATGGCTTTTCACCAGTGTGTATTAGCATATGTTTATTTAAAGTTGATTTATCTCGAAAGGCGTTTGAACAAATTTCACATTTAAATGGCTTTTCACCAGTGTGTGTTAGCAAATGTGTCTTTAAATGTGATTTTTGTCGAAACGTGTTTGAACAAATTTCACATAAAAATGGCTTTTCACCAGTGTGTATTAGCATATGTGTATTTAAAGCTAATTTTTGTCGAAACGTGCCTAAACAAATTTCACATAAAAATGGCTTTTCTTTAGTATGCATTCCCATATGTTGCTTTAAATGACATTTATAATTAAAACTTTTTGAACAGATTTCACATTTATTTTCTTTTTTTGCCTTGCGTATTTTCAAATGTTCTTTTAAAGCATTTTCAACTGTGAATGTGTCAGAAGAAAAAGTGACTTTTTGTAAACACACCTTTAAACATTTAAGACTATTTTTTTCACAAATTTTGCAACAAACGGGTTTAACTTTAGACTGAGCTCTTCGAAATGGATCATTCACTTTAAACATTTCCAAACAAATTTTACATTTTAAGATATTTTTTCCATTCTTCAGGCGTTTTAGGTGGCGTTGTGTTTGAAACTTTTTTATACAAATAGCATGTTGAAGACACTTTGCATCTTTTTTTTTATAATTAATATTTCTATGTTTACTACCGTTTTTCGTTTTTTTTATAAAATGCTGCTTATAAAAATGGATTAAAAACTGTGTACTTTGATAGAAATATTCTCCACAATAAGCACAAATTTCCCAATATCTTCTACATTCATGTTTAAATCGTTGATATACCGATGAAAAACCTAAAATAATAAAATATTTGATATACCTATCAAAACATTTATCTACGAGGGTCAGTTGAAACGTAATGCCTCCTACCCTGTAGAATAAGTTCTAATTAAGATAAATAAATGAAACAAATTTTAAAATGTAGAAAAAAGTATGCTGAACAAAATGACATAGTTATTTTTTTTTTTCGAAATAGACAAATTTTAATGGTTTCTTTTATTGAAATCAACAAATTTAACGGTTTTCTGTTTTATTCTCAAGGTTTTTACGATTTTGTGGTTATTTTACCGAAATTTTGACAATTTAACTTTTATGGATTTTTTGCGATTTAAAAAATCAACAAAAAGTAACGTTTTTTTTATGAAAATTGACAAACGGTTTTCTCTTTTTCTGCAAACATTTTATGATTTTTTGGTTATGTTTATCAAATTTCGATGATTTAATGGTTTTTAACGCTTTTTGCGATTTTGTTGAAAAAATTGAGAATTTTTCACGGTTTCTTCTTATGAAAATCGATAGATTCAACGGTTTTCAGTTTTTTGTCAATGTGTTCACGGTTTTTTGGTTATTTTTGCGTAATTTTAACGATTTAATGTTTTTTTAACGTTTTTTGCGATATTCTTTAAAAAATCAACAATCGGTTTCTGTAAATCGATCAATTTAAAAATTTTCTGTTTTGTTGTAAGTTTTTTGAAAACATTGAATAATTTCAACGGTTTCTTTTAAAAAAAATTCGAAAAGAGGTTGACCTTAAAGGCCATCCTTGCAACTTCCCGCTAGTTTTAACCGTAAAGCTATGAAATGTTTAAAAGCCATAACTTTTTAACGCGCTATTCGATTTTGATGTTCAAGATGGCATTCGACGCAGTTTTTTGAGACCTCAAAACGTTACTAGGAGTGCAAAATCGATTAGTCAAAAAATCTTTGTTATTAAAAAAAACACTTTTTTTGACATTTTTCGACAACGATATCTCACGAACGAATCAACCGATTTTAATTTGCAAAACGGCATTCGACGTCTTTTTTAAGCTTGAGAGCTGATTAGGTTATGAAATTGATCGATGTAATGACCAAAAAGATATGCCCAAAAAACATCATTATAACCAATTGTTTTTTTCGTTTTTTTTTGAAATTTTGTGAAATCTACAGATCCGAATGGGTTCAAACTTGCAGGGAATCTAAGTTAGATAAAACTCTTTCGAACGCTCTTTAGTTTATTCCGATCGGTCAAGCCGTTCAAAAGTTATAAGAGGTTTACATACATCCACACACACTCACACACACACACACACACACACACACACACACACACACACACACACACACACACACACATCCACACGTACATACAGACATACAGACACCCTCGCAAAAATAGTCAGGGGAGGTTCCTAAGACCTCAAAACGTTGAGATCCGATGAAAACTCGATTTTCGAAAAACGGGGTGAAACCAATAACTTTAAAAAATTAATTTTTTTTAGCGGGCAGTTAAAAATCAACAAATTTAACGGGTTTCTGTTTTTTTATCAAGATTTTTTTATGATTTTGACGATTTAACGGATTTTTGCAATTTTTTTGAAAATATCGAAAATGTTAACGTTTTTTTTTTATGAAAATCGACAAATTTAACGATTTTCTGTTTTCTTTGTCAACGTTTTTACGATATTTTCGTTATTTTTGCAAAATTTTGACGATATAACGGTTTTTTGACATTTTTTTTTTTAATTTTTTGAAAACATCGAAAAATTTAACGGTTTCTTTTATAAAAGTCGACAAATTTAACAGTTTTCTGTTTTTTTTTTGTCAATATGTTTTTGTTTTGGTTATTTTTGCGACATTGTGACGTTTTCTGATTTTCTTTTAAACATCAAAAAATTTTAATGGTTTCCTGACGAAAATCGACAAATTTACCGTTTTTTCGTTTTTATGGCAAAGTATTTATGAATTTTTGGTTATTTTTGCGAAATTTGGCGATTTTTCTGAAAATATAGACAAATTTTAACTGTTTATTTTATGAATATCGACAAATTTATCGGTTTTCTGTTTTTTTATCAAGGTTTTTATGATTTTTGGATATTTTTATGTAATTTTGATGATTTAGGGGTTTAACCCAAAAAAAGTTATGAACCAAAACACAAAAAAAAATCAAAATCTTTCGTATTTCTTTCAAAAATATTCCAATACCAAAAAAAAATTATTAAAGAAACGAAAAAAGACTAATTTAAAAATTAGAAGAAACTTACTTTTTATGCAAAAAGGACACTGGTACCTGTTGCCCACTTTCTCTTTTTTCCTCATTTGCTGTCCATTTCCATCTATAACTTCGACATCTTCACTTTTCAGTGTAGGTAAATCGCAAACACTATGTAATAATTCTTTCTTTATTTCGAAATCTATACTTTCCAATTCCTCTTTAATAGTTGGGGGATCATTATTTTGTCCAAATTTATTAGCATTAATTTTCTCTACTAACTCATATTCGTATTGATTAGAAGAAGTTTCAGTTTTAGAAATGTCTGAATTATTAGTTGAAATGCTTTCTATTTCTGTTTTGATATTAACATCTATTAATTCTAACTCTAGCCCTACATTTAAATCAATGTCTGATTCATCTATTTCGTAATTCGGATCACTAAAGTCCATCTTTTTTGGTAAATGTAAATACAGTGAAATTAATAAAACGGTTCCGATAGGTAGCTGCAAATTAAAATATGGTATTCGTTTAAAAATTTGGATATAATTTCTAACTTATCAATTATTATAATACTGACCTTAATAAAAGTATTAACACTGTTGACCGATTAATATAATTATATTCAATTTGTATAATATAAATTAAAGCGTGTACAAAAGAAAACTTCTACGTTTAAACACGTGGCAAAGATAATTTATAATAAAGTAATCGATTTATACCTAAAATAAAACTGGTTTAATGTTTTGAAGCGAAGTGGAAAGAAGCTTATCAATTAAAAAACAAGAAACAACTTTTATTTCAAAATAATAGAAAATTTATTTATAGAATAAATATTGTTTATTCAATACTTAGTATTGGAAATAAAACATTAAGTTTTTCTTTAATTGCACGAACGTAAAACTGAAAAACATTACCGCAGTACTTTATTTATTTTATAATGTCCCTCGATCTAAAAAGATCATTAATAGTACCTACCTATATTGTGTGGCAAGGGTTGAAAAAAGACGATTTCTAACTAGGGCGAGAGTTGACTGCCCGAGCGAAAATTTGCAGATTTTAATTTTGAAAATGGTTCATTTGTTGGGCATATCAAGTTAAAACCTCTTTTTTAACCTCTAAATTGAATGTTGCTTTAAATAATTTCCAATGTTAAATTTTACGACCAATTCGCATCCACCATTAGAATTTTCCTTAATATCAAAGAAAAGTTGGAAAAACCGCTTTTTCTTTACCAATTAAAATCTCAAAAACATATCCTCCTATTTACATAAAATAGAGGCTGGTTGCAAGAAAATCTGAACACCTCAAAATAAAGCATGAAATTGGAGAAGCATGGTTCCCAAATACTTGCCTAAAAACAATCTAGGTAGAAATACATTAAGGTAAAGAATGGCAAAATACCACCACTCAACACAAGGTTATAACTGCTATAAACGTGAGTCTAACTAAGACTGAAGAGGGTTCAGGAGTAGGAATTTACACTATTTACAGCATTGACGTAAACGTAAAAATTCTATTCTTCTGGGAACATAATATATCTGTATTTCAAGCAGAAGTATATGAAATCTTGCAATGCGCAAGAGAAAATAGTTTGAGAACATATAATCTAAAAGGATCAACTTGTGCATTTAAATGTCTTCTAGGCATAATTCTGTAGCAATTCTTCTTTTGGCTCCTATTCGCTTTTTGGATATAATTATTTTATTGAATAATGCCTTGAATAGATTAGTTGTTGTTGTGGAAAACCATTTCTTTAGGTTTTTTAACCACTATATTCTTCTCCCAATACTTTGTCTTGGAGAATATTTTTTTTTATAAGTTATATTTAGTATCATTATTCATTATCTGTTTGAGATATTCCAACTTTCTCTTTTTAATCTTGTACATCACACCTTTTTCTTCGGAGTACGGTCTCGTTGGCTATCTTGTTCATAATATCCTTACGATTCGTCTGTATAGCAGTATTCCATGCTCTTCCAAGTCTTCATCTGAATACAGATGAAATAATAGATGGAAAAGTCTACATCCTTGCCTAACGCCTCGCAGAACCTGCATTGCTTCTGTCGATTCATGTCTAAGATGTCTTTTAATTGTGGCTGACTGGTTCCAATATAGATTTTGTATTATACATCGGTCTTTATCACTCATTTGGGCCTTTGTTATAACATACATCATTTTTTTTTTTTGTATTGAACTGTGTCGAATCTCTTTTTGTAATCCATAAAGATATAACTGCATCGCTGGAATAACACTTGTAGACTGATCAGAGAATCTCTTGTTTTTTAGAATTACTTATACCAAATAAATTGAAATTAAAAAATTAGTAACTTTAAGAATGAGATTTAACTATATTTCATCAAAATTTGATATTTATTAATTTAACAAATAGTCTTGTAATAAAAATGATTAGTTTATTACCAAGAAATCAGATATTTTTTATACAAGATGATTTTAATTTTTGTCAAACTCAATTTAAATGTATTAAATCTTAATTCATTTTGCTTAGTATAGTTTTTAGGGTTCGTATATTTACTTATTAGATATTAACTTTAAAAATAAAAATATTTACGTAAAAAAATAGAAGACATACAATTTAAATTGTAAGGAAAGTACACAAAATTGAAAAAAAAATTTAATGAAATTTATTTTTTATATAAAAAAGCTTAGAATTAAAATATGTGACTAATTAATGCCGTGGTGTAACATTAAACTTGCTTCAACTTTTATTACCTTATGATCATCGTACTTTATAATGATTTTATTTTTCTATATACTTACTTTACTTTTTATATCTAAGTTTAACGCATTGAATAAACAAAAATTGATATCCATGTAATAATTTTTGCCTTTTTGAATTAATTTCTAACTAATGTTATAATTTATGAAAACTTCTTGAAATGATTTTATTTTAATCTAATATTTATTTGTAGAAAATCAAAAATAAATGTATTTTTGCAATACTAAGTTTATTAAATTACTAGCTGTACCCGCGTGGCGTGTAGATTGTTATATAAAAATTTCTCCCCCGACTTCGTTAAAGGGGTGGGGGAGAATTTTTTATATACCATATGTTAAGATAAAAAAAGACAAATACATCTGTGAAAACCGCATTCAAATCGGATCAGTAGTTTTAATGTGATGCGCGCACAAACATACAGACAGACAAAAAAATCTAACCACATTTTTGGGTTCTATATAGATGTAGTAATACCCCCGCTAATTATATTGTAAATATCCTTAATGTACAGAATTTTCACTAGTAATACCACTAGAGGTCAAATTATTTCCGGAAATTTTTTCGAGCTCATGAACATTTTTAGAAAATTTCCCTCGTCTTCGACGATATTAATTTGACTTCGCGTGGTATTCGGTAAGAAAATTCCACACCGAATTGTGGTGGAAAATAAAATATTTTTAAGATATTGTTTTCTACTCATTTACTCATTGTAGTTACACGGTAATGCAGTTATAGTATATTACATTTTTTGATTGTTTTATTTACTTTGGGCTACTACAAGTGGTAGAAAATGAAATAAATATTAGTTTTACAGATACATACCTACAGATTACATAATAATATTCAGTTTGTCTTCACACCAATGGACTATAAACTGTTGATTACTACAGATTGTAGTAGCTCAAAAGTGCCATTTAGGGACAAAAAATATAATATTCTTTTATTTTATAGTTACTTAAGCTTACTGCAAGTGGTAGAAAATTATAATTTTAGAGGTTTATCGGGAAGCTGCATGAACAGATTCATAGCGCGTCATAGCTTTGTCAGCAATTATTTAGGCATTCAAATTAGTAATTTTTACTCATTGTAGTTGCATGGGAATACCATTTCAAGATAGAAAATAGTATATTCTTCAATTTTACATAAGTTTTAACTACAAGTGGTAGAAAATTGTTTTTTTTTTGCGTTTTTCTTAACATGCGTTATGAGCGCTTTAATGGTATGGAATTCATAACCAGCGTCAGCAAGCATCAATCATAGGAGGCGTCTTTATTCGCATTAATAGAGGATTGTGGCTCCAACTTGAAGAAAGAAAATTTGTTCCGAATTTTCCACGAATATTTGCATCTAAACTACGCAAAATTGAAAGTACTGAATGGGTAAAAGGTAAATAAATTAGGGTCTAAATATTATATATATTTTATTAGACATAGACACTTAATTGAAAACATTCAAAGTCCTGCATTTTCGCCATTAAGAAGAGAGGAGGTGTCCGAAGAATATAGAAAACATCTTAGCTTGGTAATTAAAATGTATCAAAACTAAATATTATGTGAACAAATAAAAACCAGTCTGTCAAAAATGGTCTGTTATTTAATTGGGTATGTTCTGACTAAGTCAACGATTACAATCGCCTGCAAACGGTTGTAATCGTTTACCATTTGCCCTCGGGCACAATTCGTGTAATCAGGTTTGTGATCAAGTGTGTTTACCTGTTTACAAAGTTCCTACACAGAGACAATATAATATTTACATTTTTTTCATCACATTAATTAATTTTTTATATCAAAATAACAATAATTTATCATTGTACGCTATATCTTTTGTAAACAATACAAACGAAAAAGGCGGCCAAAAAAATTCGTTCTTATATATATATATATATATATATATATATATATATATATATATATATAAAACAAAGTGGGATAACGGGCATGTAACGCAACAAGGATCATAGGTTACAAGTAGGAATGGTAACCGCAGACATGCATGTTTCTGGCTCGTTAGCCGTCATCAGTGCGGCATAACCAAGTAGGGTATTGCACTTGGTTAGCAAGAGTGTTGGGTACTTGGGAGCAAAGGATGGTAGGGAAACATGTGTCAAAAAACACAAAACAACGAACGCTCACACAGGAGTCCTATCGCCATTTTGTGTGCTTTCGGCCAGCTGAGCCCACATTTAGGGGCTAACAACCAGCGTCACCACGTTGGCAAAACGGACTCATTGTGTTTGAGTCGTTCTAAGCCCAGGATGTGAAACAAAAACAAGGTGCCAAGATAACGCGTATTAATAATAAAACAAAGTGGGATAACGGGCATGTAACGCAACAAGGATCATAGGTTACAAGTAGGAATGGTAACCGCAGACATGCATGTTTCTGGCTCGTTAGCCGTCATCAGTGCGGCATAACCAAGTAGGGTATTGCACTTGGTTAGCAAGAGTGTTGGGTACTTGGGAGCAAAGGATGGTGGGGAAACATGTGTCAAAAAACACAAAACAACGAACGCTCACACAGGAGTCCTATCGCCATTTTGTGCTTTCGGCCAGCTGTGCCAATGGGTTTTCGGCTAGCAACCAGCGTCGCCATGTTTCCCCAACATCCTTTGCTCCCAAGTACCTAACCCTTTTGCTAGCCAAGTGCAATACTCTTCTTGGTTATGCCGCACTGATGACGGCTAATAAGCCAGAAACATGCATGTCTGCGGTTACCATTCTTACTTGTAATCCTATGATCCTTTTGCGTACATGCCCGTTAATTTACCCCTTTTGTTTATCATAAATACGCATACTTGGCACCCTTTGTATATATATATATTATTGATTTGTGCATTGATAAATCGAATTATTGTAAAAAAAAACAATAGATACTCTTCAACAATTCAAGTTTATTATAAAAAAATTTAATAATAATACATAATAAAGAAATCGAAGAAAAAATATTGAATTTATAGATTTAAAATTTTCTGAAAATATTTCATATTTAAATGGATTCTTTAGTGTGTTTTATCACATGTTGTAATTTTTTTGTGTCAAACGTATTAGAACAAATTTTATATTTAAATGGCTTTTCATTTTCTTCAATGTGATTAACTATATGAGGGTTTTAATTTGTTTTTTGTCCAGTATGTTTTCGCAGATGTTGTGTTAAACTTGTTTTATGTCTAAAAGTAGGTAAACAAATTTCACATCTAAATGGCTTTTCATCGGTGTGTTAGCAAATGTGTCTTTAAATGTGATTTTTGTCGAAACGTGTTTGAACAAATTTCACATTTAAATGGCTTTTCACCAGTGTGTATTAGCATATGTTTATTTAAAGTTGATTTATCTCGACAGGCGTTTGAACAAATTTCACATTTAAATGGCTTTTCACCAGTATGTATTAGCATATGTGTATTTAAATGTGATTTATGTCGAAACGTGTTTGAACAAATTTCACATTTAAATGTCTTTTTTCCAGTGTGTATTAGCAGATGTTGCTTTAAATTTCTTTTATGTCGAAACGTGTGTGAACAAATTTCACATTTAAATGGCTTTTCACCAGTGTGTATTAGCATATGTGTATTTAAAGTTGATTTATCTCGAAAGGCGTTTGAACAAATTTCACATTTAAATGGCTTTTCACCAGTATGTATTAGCATATGTTTATTTAAAGTTGATTTATCTCGAAAGGCGTTTGAACAAATTTCACATTTAAATGGCTTTTCACCAGTATGTATTAGCATATGTGTATTTAAATGTGATTTATGTCGAAACGTGTTTGAACAAATTTCACATTTAAATGGCTTTTTTCCAGTGTGTATTAGCAGATGTTGCTTTAAATTTCTTTTATGTCGAAACGTGTGTGAACAAATTTCACATTTAAATGGCTTTTCACCAGTGTGTATTAGCATATGTGTATTTAAAGTTGATTTATCTCGAAAGGCGTTTGAACAAATTTCACATTTAAATGGCTTTTCACCAGTATGTATTAGCATATGTGTATTTAAATGTGATTTATGTCGAAACGTGTTTGAACAAATTTCACATTTAAATGGCTTTTTTCCAGTGTGTATTAGCAGATGTTGCTTTAAATTTCTTTTATGTCGAAACGTGTGTGAACAAATTTCACATTTAAATGGCTTTTTTTTAGTATGTATTCTCATATGTTGCTTTAAATGACATTTATAATTAAAACTTTTTGAACAGATTTCACATTTATTTTCTTTTTTTGCCTTGTGTATTTTTATATGTTCTTTTAAAGCATTTTCAACTGTGAATGTTTGAGAAGAAAAAGTGACTTTTTGTAAACACACCTTTAAACATTTAAGACTATTTTTTTCACAAATTTTGCAACAAACGGGTTTAACTTTAGACTGAGCTCTTCGAAATGGATCATTCACTTTAAACATTTCCAAACAAATTTTACATTTCAAGATATGTTTTCCATTCTTCAGGCGTTTTAGGTGGCGTTGTGTTTGAAACTTTTTTATACAAATAGCATGTTGAAGACACTTTGCATCTTTTTTTTTATAATTAATATTTCTATGTTTACTACAGTTTTTCGGTTTTTTTATAAAATGCTGCCTATAAAAATGGATTAAAAACTGTGTCCTTTGATAGAAATATTCTCCACAATAAGCACAAATTTCCGAATATCTTCTACATTCATGTTTAAATCGTTGATATACCGATGAAAAACCTAAAATAATAAAATATTTGATATACCTATCAAAACATTTATCTACGAGGGTCAGTTGAAACGTAAGGCCTCCTACCCTGTAGAATAAGTTCTAATTGAGATAAATGAATGAAAAAAATTTTAAAATGTAGAAAAAAGTTTGCTGAACAAAATGGCATAGTTATTTTTTTTTTTTTCGAAATAGACAAATTTTAATGGTTTCTTTTATTGAAATCAACAAATTTAACGGTTTTCTGTGTTATTCTCAAGGTTTTTACGATTTTGTGGTTATTTTACCGAAATTTTGACAATTTAACTTTTATGGATTTTTGCGATTTAAAAAAACAACAAAAAGTAACGTTTTTTTATGAAAATCGACAAACGGTTTTCTCTTTTTCTGCAAACATTTTATGATTTTTTGGTTATGTTTATCAAATTTCGATGATTTAATGGTTTTTAACGCTTTTTGCGATTTTGTTGAAAAAATTGACAATTTTTCACGGTTTCTTTTATGAAAATCGATAGATTCAACGGTTTTCTGTTTTTTGTCAATGTATTCATGGTTTTTTGGTTATTTTTGCGTAATTTTGACGATTTAATGGTTTTTTAACGTTTTTTGCTATTTTCTTTAAAAAATCAACAATCGGTTTCTGTAAATCGATCAATTTAAAAATTTTCTGTTTTGTTGTAAGTTTTTTGAAAACATTGAATAATTTCAACGGTTTCTTTTAAAAAAAATTCGAAAAGAGGTTGACCTTAAAGGCCATCCTTGCAACTTTCCGCTAGTTTTAACCGTAAAGCTATGAAATGTTTAAAAGCCATAACTTTTTAACGCGCTATTCGATTTTGATGTTCAAGATGGCATTCGACGCAGTTTTTTGAGACCTCAAAACTTTACTAGGAGTGCAAAATCGATTAGTCAAAAAATCTTTGTTATTAAAAAAAAACACTTTTTTTGACATTTTTGGACAACGATATCTCACGAACGAATCAACCGATTTTAATCTGCAAAACGGCATTCGACGTCTTTTTTTAAGCTTGAGAGCTGATTAGGTTATGAAATTGATCGATGTAATGGCCAAAAAGATATGCCCAAAAAACATCATTATAACCAATTGTTTTTTTCGTTTTTTTTTGAAATTTTGCGAAATCTACAGATCCGAATGGGTTCAAACTTGCAGGGAATCTAAGTTAGATAAAACTCTTTCGAACGCTCTTTAGTTTATTCCGATAGGTCAAGCCGTTCAAAAGTTATAAGAGGTTTACATACATCCACACACACACACACACACACACACACACACACACACATCCACACGTACATACAGACATACAGACACCCTCGCAAAAATAGTCAGGGGAGGTTCCTAAGACCTCAAAACGTTGAGATCCGATGAAAACTCGATTTTCGAAAAACGGGGTGAAACCAATAACTTCCCGATTTAAAAAAAAAAATTATTTTTTTTTAGCGGGCAGTTAAAAATCAACAAATTTAACGGGTTTCTGTTTTTTTATCAAGATTTTTTTATGATTTTGACGATTTAACGGATTTATGCAATTTTTTTGAAAATATCGTAAATTTTAACGTTTTTTTTTATGAAAATCGACAAATTTAACGATTTTCTGTTTTCTTTGTTAACGTTTTTACGATTTTTTCGTTATTTTTGCAAAATTTTGACGATATAACGGTTTTTTGACATTTTTTTTTAAATTTTTTGAAAACATCGACAAATTTAACGGTTTCTTTTATAAAAGTCAACAAATTTAACAGTTTTCTGTTTTTTTTTGTCAATTTGTTTTTGTTTTGGTTATTTTTGCGACATTGTGACGTTTTCTGATTTTCTTTTAAACATCAAAAAATTTTAATGGTTTCCTGACGAAAATCGACAAATTTACCGTTTTTTCGTTTTTATGGCAAAGTTTTTATGAATTTTTGGTTATTTTTGCGAAATTTGGCGATTTTTATGAAAATATAGACAAATTTTAACTGTTTATTTTATGAATATCGACAAATTTATCGGTTTTCTGTTTTTTATCAAGGTTTTTATGATTTTTGGTTATTTTTATGAAATTTTGATGATTTAAGCTTTATTCACAACCAGAAAATTACAATTACAATTAGACGTAGAATTAGTAATTATAAGCTTGACATATGACTAACAATATGATCATTCACAACTTATAAATTAGTGTTTCCACTTATACTTACAATTACACTTACAATTAGTACTTTGCAATGTCCAAACTTTTACCACTAATTGTAATTGTGAAATGTCAAAATTCTTAAATAACCTAACTTTTGAGGTTTGGTTAATGATTGATGATATATTTATATTGATGATATATATAATAATGTTATCAAGACGGAAAGCCGAGTTACGAAGAAAAAGATTGGGCGCAAATCAAATAGAAAATAACCGCAAATAAAATGAAAAATGTTTGACCTTGAGTGTTAACTAATTTGGAACTAATTGGACATTGTGAATGATCATAATTCTTTAATTTAAATTTAAATTTTACTACTAATTGTAAGTCTAATTGTAATTGTAATTTACTGGTTGTGAATAAAGCTTTAAGGGTTTAACCCAAAAAAAGTTATGAACCAAGACACAAAAAAAATCTAAATCTTTCGTATTTCTTACAAAAATATTCCAATACCAAAAAAAAATTATTAAAGAAACGAAAAAAGGCTAATTTAAAAATTAGAAGAAACTTACTTTTTATGCAAAAAGGACACTGGTACCTGTTGCCCACTTTCTCTTTTTTCCTCATTTGCTGTCCATTTCCATCTATAATTTCAACATCTTCACTTTTCAGTGTAGGTAAATCGCAAACACTATGTAATAATTCTTTCTTTATTTCGAAATCTATACTTTCCAATTCCTCTTTAATAGTTGGGGGATCAGTATTTTGTCCAAAGTTATTAGCATTAATATTCTGTAACTCATATTGGTATTGATTAGAAGAACTTTCGGTTTTAAAAATGTCTGAATTATTAGATGAAGTGCTTTCTATTTCTGTTTTGATATTAATGTCTATTAATTCTAAATCTAGTACATTTAAATCAATTTCTGATTCATCTATTTCTGAATTCGAATCAGTAAAGTCCATCTTTTTTGGTAAATGTTATTACAGTGAAATTAATAAAGCGATAATAGGTAGCTGCAAATTAAAATATGTATTATAAAATATGGTGTTTGTTTAAAAATTTGGATATAATTTCTAGCTTATCAATTATAATACTGACCTTAATTAAAAGTATTAACACTGTTCACAGATTCATATAATTATGTGCATATATTTGTATAAAAAGAAAACTTCTAGAAAAATTCTACGTTAATCCACGTGGCAAAGATAATTTATAATAAAGTAATCGATTGATACTTAAAATAAAACTGGTTTAATGTTTTGAAGCGAAGTGGGAAGAAGCTTATCAATTAAAAAACAAGAAACAACTTTTATTTCAAAATAATAGAAAATTATTTATAAAATAAATATTGTTTATTCAATACTTAGTATTGGAAATAAAACATTAAGTTTTTCTTTACTGGCACGAACGAAAAACTAAAAAACATTACCGCAGTACTTTATTTATTTTATAATGTCCCTCGATCTAAAAAGATCATTAATAGTATATTGTGTGGCAAGGGTTGAAACAAGACGATTTCTGACTAGAGCGAGAGTTGACTGCCTGGGCGAAAATTTGCAGATTTTAATTTTGAAAATGGTTCATTTGTTGGGCATATCAAGATAAGTCCTCTTTTTTTTAAGCTCTAAATTGAATGTTGCTTTAAATCATTTCCAACGTTAAATTTTACGACCAATTCAAATCCACCGTTAGAATTTTCCTTAATATCAAAGATGATTTTAATTTTTGTCAAACTCAATTTAAAGCCAAATGTATTAAATCTTAATTCATTTTGCTTAGTATAGTTTTCAGGGTGCGTATATTTACTTATTAGATATTAACTTTAAAAATAAAAATATATACGTAACAAAATAGAAGACATACAATTTAAATTGTAAGGAAATTACACAAAATTGAAAAAAAAAATTTAATGAAATTTATTTTAGGTATATATAAAAAAGCTTAGAATTAAAATAATGTGACTAATTAATGCCGTGGTGTAACATTAAACTTTCTCCAACTTTTATTACTTTATGATCATCGTACTTTATAATGATTTTATTTTTCTATACTTACTTCTTACTTTACTTTTTATATCTACGTTTAACGCATTGAATAAACAAAAATTGATATCCATGTAATAATTTTTGCCTTTTTGAATTAATTTCTAACTAATGTAATAATTTATGAAAACTTCTTGAATTGATTTTATTTTAATCTAAGATTTATAAATTTATAAATGTATTTTTGCAATACTAAGTTTATTAAATTACTAGCTGTAACTGAGTCGCGTGTAGATTGTTATATAAAAATTTATCTCCCGACTTCGTTAAAGGGGTGGGGAAAATTTTTTATACACCATATGTTAAGTCAAAAAAAGACAAATACATCTGTGAAAACTGCATTCGAATCGGATCAGTAGTTTTAATGTGATGAGAGCACAAACATACAGACAGACAAAAAAATCTAACCACATTTTTGGGTTCTATATCGATGTAGTAACACCCCTGCTAATTATATTGTAAATATCTTTAATGTACAGAATTTACATTTTTATGATATGTATAGATTATTTTTCACCCCCCCTCCGCAACCCCCTTGTGGGTGAAATTTGGTAAAATCTGTTCACAATTGCAAAATTATAAAAATGGTTATTTTGCAAAGTTTTAAACCTTCGTTTTATTAAGGATGTCCTCGTAGATATAGACCTAAATACAATTGTACCGAGAACATCTATTGGGGCAGAAGAGGTAATTTATTAATTTGGGATTTAAAGGCCTGCAAGTTAGAACGAGTGGGGAAGACGTGGGGAGGTAAGGAGTTCCACAATCTGGAGACCCTGGGGATGAAGGAACGATCGAATCGATCCGTTCTCGATGTCGGGCACTGAACAGTATAAGGGTGCATGGAGTTGGCACATCGCGTTTCTCTGGCTGGTCTGGCAAGTGGAGGCATTATAGAGCGGAGTTCTTCTGAGCAAAATCCGTTTATGTATCGGTAAAATAATGAAAGATCAGCCACTGCTCTTCGGTGGAATAATGGGGCTAGGTTTTTGGTGATACTGGTGTCGTTTATTAGTCGAACTGCCCTTCTCTGTATTGCATCAAGAACTCCGAGTCTTGACGGAGCCGCCGAACCCCATACATGCGAGCAGTATTTAAGATTAGGCCTATTTGGGCTTTGTAAAGAGTAGCCAAGTTGGATGGAGAAAAATATTTCCGTGCTCTAAACAGAAAGCCTAATTTCTTTCCTGTTGCAGTTGCTATGGATGCAATATGTTCGTTCCATAGTAAGTCCTGGGAGATCGTTATACCAAACAGTGAAATGGAGTCGCCCACTACCAGTGTCTGATCGTTGATTGTAATGGATGAGTCGCATGTTTGCCTTTTGTTGGATATGCAACATATCTTTGCCTTGGAAGCGTTGAAATTAACAAGATTCTTTCTTCCCCACTCGTCTACAGTTCTCAAATCTTTATTGAGAGAAGTGGTTGTGGATCTTCTGTCCTCTTCCAGAATATCTAGAGGTATGGGACGGTTGTGCGCTTTGCTACAGTGTAGGTTGCTATCATCTGCAAAACCATGTATCGGGTTATTAGTGGCTTCTAGTAGATCATTAATATGTAATAAGAATAGAGTAGGAGCTAGATCCGATCCTTGGGGAACTCCAGCGTTGATCTTGTAGAATGGAAGAATGTCCATCTACAGAAACTTGGATGTGTTTGTTGGAGAGAAAGTTGGATATCCATCTACAAGGTTTTGCGAGAGTCCGTATGAAGGCAGTTTGTTCAAAAGAGCTGCATGCCACACTTGATCAAATGCTTTTGAGATGTCTAGTGATACTATTTGAGTTTCCCCATAGCGGTGGATGGCATCACTCCAGACATGAGTTACATATGTTAGATAGTAGATCGGCTGTTGACCTTTGTTGGCGAAAACCATATTGCCTGTCACTTAAAAGGTTGTTTGTCTCGAGGTAGCTCAGGATCTCGTGATTGACGTATTTCTCCATAGTTAGGACTTCTAGATTTTAAGTTTTAATTTTTTTATTTTACACGCCCCCGCAACCCAAGTCTCAAGTCGATAGTTCCAGAGATATCGTGATGAGTGACTATATACATAGAAACTCTTATATATATATATATATATATATATATATATACAGTGATAAAAATTATTAGGTCTGCAGCAAATTAAAAGAACAAGTGTACTCTTTTAAATTCTTTATTCCGAGCTTTCGGCTGTGGTTTTACAGCCATCTTCTAGGAAGCTACAAAACATTATAATTAAATATAATAATATTTAACATAATAAAATTCACGTACAACTTTTGAGGTTTTTGTTATATATATATTTGATTCCTGTCAGATGTGACATTTTTCAATTTATCCTTAATATCATTTCTTGTTTGTCTAATTTCTAAGTTTTCTAAATGTTTCAGGTGTAATGTTAAATAATCATAGTCCACCTTCAAGTACACCTTTGGAACCATGTAGAGTAGTACCTTATATGAATGTACCCGCTTTAAGAGGAATTTCTTTAACATCCAGCTCTGTAGCTCTAACAAATTATGATAGACTTTCTGCCACACCTTTTTCACAACAAGGAACTGCATTTTCTGCTATTAATTCCGCATTCATATCTGCAGCCCATCAAGTAAGTAACGCTAGTGTAATTAAATTAATGCGATCATTCCGTGGTTATTCGAATGAAATAAATTTAATAACAAAGATAATCGTAAATCGTTAGTTATTTTTTATGAAGCTATAATTCTACTTTCATTTTAATTATATTGTTTAGTATGCTGCTGCGGCTGTCGCAGTTGGAGGAGGTTCAGCAGCTGCGGCGGCAGCGAGTATTCTTTGCCATCCTCAGTATCCTTTAGAATTTGCAGCTTTAGCAGTGGCTCACAAGAATTCAAGTATTGCGGATCTCAGACTTAAAGCGAAAAAACATACAGAAGCTTTGGGACTGTCAACAAGGGAAAAACCACTTTAATATGTAAATCTTTACGTTTTATTTATTACAGTTTTGCCAAAACTCACAATGTACTATTTTTTTTAATTATAAAAGTGTAATCTTTGAGTTTTAACTGAGCGTCATTGATAACGGAATTTAGAATTGGTTACTCGATTCAGAGTTTTATAAAAATTATATAATTTTTTAAGAAGTATAGACGGTATAGACAATGGAAAGAAAAGATAGACAAATGAGAAGAATCAAAATAAGAAGACTCTTCTTCTTTGTCTTAGCCTAGTTGGGCATTGACCTTCCGTTACATTGTTTCCACTTTCTTTGTCTCTATTCAATGCATTCTCTCTTCTCCATTTGTTCTCTCTCAGGCCTCATTTATTCGATATATCCATTTCATTTTCGCCCTTCCTCTTTCTTCTTACCCCAATCTCACATTCATCTACTCTTTTACTTTCCTTCTTTCTACATGACCAACCCATCTCAACCTATTTTCATGGATTCTCTTGCTCAGTTCTCCCACATTCACTGTACCTTTTACTCTCTCATTTCTTACTCTCCTTGTTAATCTTCACATCCAACGCAACATCTTCATCTCCGCCACATCTAACTTTCTCTATTTGTCTTTCGTTATTGACCAGGTTTTTCAGTTATACATCAACGCTAATCTTGACCAATCTACCTTTTATTTTTGTAGTCACATTCTTGTCATACAAAACTACACTCATTCTTTTCCAGTTTATCCATTCTTTTCTAGCACAGACCCCAAATATTTGGGAGTATTGTATAATTGGCAGCACTTCAGATTGACTATTAAAAAAAAAAAAATGAAAACTATTTAAAACAGAAACTATACTTTAGAATGTAATGAAAATTTATGAAGGATATGAAAATTTTTATAAAACTTGAAGATTACACTGATTCATAGCAGATTCATAATTTAAATTTAGTACAAGTAATAATGTAGTTTATATACTTTTATTTTTAAGAAAAATCTTGTCAAGGAAACGAAATCGTGGTAAGCAATGAATTATTATTGCTTTTAAAATATGTTTTTTATGTGAATACATTGTAGATTAGTTACCTATTTAAATGTACAAAACAATCGAATGTAAATATTTGATTTAAGTTACTTTTTACTTTGATTTTTTTAGTTAATGATTCTAATACGAAAATTGGTTGTGTTTATAAGGCCCCTCGCTCACGGCGACTTTTTGTAGCGATGTTATCGCTACAAAAGGTCGTCGTATGCGAGGGGCTTATTAATTGAAGGCAATGAAGCCATTTTTTACATTAATAGTTCCTTGACAACTAATTTATGTATTTATTTTTTAACCAAAACACATTTTAGATAAATAGTATTTATTTACTTTTCTACTTCATATAAAAATATTTATTTACAATTATCAGTGATATGTATAAACTTTAATAAATCGTTAAACGTGTTTTCTGTGAATATTTCTATTATTTTTTTGTGTAGAAACGTTTAGAGATTTAAGAGTTACCTACATCGTAAGTTCATATTGAAATAAAACGCTCTTACAAATACATGTGTTTCACTAACCTTTTGCTTTTAGCCACGAGTGCCAATGAATAAAAAACGAAAATTTCAAAGGCAATAACAAAATTGTGTTACCCATTTTATTTATTTTTATTAAGGATGTCCTCGTAGGTATGGACCTAAATACAAATGTACCGAGAACATCTATTGGTGCAGAAGAGACAATTTATTAATTTGGGATTTAAAGGCCTGCAAGTTAGGACGAGTGGGGAAGACGTGGGATGAAGGAACAATCGAATCGATCCGTTCTCGATGTGCAGCATTGAACAGTATAAGGGTGCATGGAGTTGGCACGTCGCGTTGCTCTGGCTGGTCTGGCAAGTGGAGGCATTATAGAGCGGAGTTCTTCTGAGCAAAATCCGTTTATGTATCGGTAAAACAAAGAAAGATCAGCCACTGCTCTTCGGTGAGATAATGGGGCTAGGTTTTTGGTGATACTGGTGTCGTTTATTAGTCGAACTGCTCTTCTCTGTATTGCATCAAGAACTCCGAGCCTTGACGGAGCCCCCGAACCCCATACATGCGAGCAGTATTCAAGATTAGGCCGTATTTGGGCTTGAAGATAAAAATCATTTTACTTTAACTTTGAATATTCCTCATAAGGTAAGTTATTATATTTGATGTAAGTATTCAATATCGTCCTAAATTGAAATTCTTTGACCTAGATTAGATTAGATGTTTATTGGGTTGGCTGTTAGCCTGTATCACTGCGACCTTTGCAGATCTATTGTGACCACCCATTATCTCAAGAATAGGATTAGAGAACCTTTTCCAGCCCTGCCCTCTTAGTGAGACTTAATAGCCTTGACAGTGGCCACTCCGCATAATTTGGAGCAGCCGGTTTCTCCTCTCCCAGTACTAGATACCGCGTCCTTGCAAGGCCTTCGCATTGGCATAGGACATGAAATGCGGTCTCCTCCTCCTCTTGGCAGTATCGACAAATGTCTTCATCTGCCAAGTTCATCTGACTCATGTGTTTCTTGAGCCTACAATGTCCTGTCAAGAGGCTGACAATCATTCTGACATCGTTTCGCCTTTGTGATAGCAGCTCTGCAGTAAACTTCGCCGAGTGTCCCTTTATGAAGACTTTGGCTTGTCGCTTGCCCGGTGATTTTTCCCACCACTCCTGGGCCTTCTCTAGCCTCCATTTCTCAATGGCTGCCTTTCTGAATGTGTCAGCAACTCCGCCGACTGGTTCCGGGCCAATCATTGGGGTATTAGCTCCCGCACGGGCCAGTTCATTAGCCTTCTCATTGCCTCGAAACCCTGAGTGTCCTGGTATCCATGCCAGTGTCAGAGAATTTTGACTTGCGGCATGTGTCAGGGCCCCAACGCAGTCCCACACCAGCTGTGAGCTTATTTGTGCTGAGACTATCGCCTTTAGAGCTGCTTGGCTGTCCGAGTATATGACTACGGTTTTACCCGTTATACCCTGACTTACGATCTCCGTTGCACAGTGTTGTATGGCCGTTATTTCAGCCTGAAACACTGTGGCATACGCACCTAGACTTAGTTGGACTTTTATCCTGTGTCCTCTACTGTATATACCTGACCCTGTGCCTTTCTCAGTCTTTGAGCCATCGGTATACCAAATTGACTCCCCTTGGATTGGGGGGCCATTGTTCCAGTATTTCTACTCGAAAGTTTCTCACAAAGTTATACCTGGGGACTATCCTGTCCTGAGGCATACTCATTATTTAATCTGCCTTAACCCTATTGTATAACTCTGCTTGCTTTTTGCCTTTTAATAAGGTAATGGGGGCCTGGCCTTGTAGCAGTCTGTGAGCAGTTGCCATAGCCTCGCCCTCAATGTTAATGTGCAATGGTGGTAGGTTGAGTAAAACCTGTAGTGCGTCCGTTGGGGCGGTTTCCATGGCACCTGTAACATTCAGACATGCCTGCCTTTGAATGCTTTCCAGCTGCCTGATCACCCCGGACTGCTGCGTTCTACTCCACCACACCACCGAACCATAGGTTAACATTGGTCTAATGACTTGTGTATACAACCATAGGTTCATTTTGGGGTTCAATCCCCAGTTCTTGCCACACAATTGTCTACACCTACCAAGGGCTATTGTAGCTTTATGTGTGACCTTTTGAATATGTTGCTTCCATGATAGCCTCTGGTCAAACACCACACCCAGGTATTTGGCTTCTGTGGCCACTGGAACCAGCACGTTATTGAGCGTTATTGGTTTTAAGCCTTTTAACACTCTTTTATTAGTGAAAGGGACAACTGATGCTTTCTGTGAATTGACTGTTAGGCCTTCATCCTTGCACCACTTGTACACCATATTCATTGCGAACTGCATCCGCTCTGAGACTGTGCCCAGAAACTTCCCCTGAATGATTATGGCCAAATCATCTGCGAAACCTAGGCAGTGAAGGCCTTCATTGAGGAGTTTCTTAAGGAGGTCATCCACAAGTGCTGACCACAGCAGAGGCGACAGTACCCCTCCCTGCGGACAGCCCCTTCCCACTGTTGCCTTAATGGACGCCTCACCTAACTTGGACACTACGATCCTATGCGTTAGGTTGGTACACACCCATTGGCATATTAGTGCCGCTAGAGCTACTTCTTTGTCTTCAATTGACTTTGATAATAGCCTGCTTAGGTCATCCAGCGCTAGGTCTGTGGATTTTCCCCGCTGGTATGCATATTGACGATCACTTCTTTGACCTAACAGTAAAGTTGATTTTTTTTAAATAGATTCAGTTTGTTAAGCTTATTACGCCAGAAACTTTGATAGGTGTAGCGACAGAAATATCGTCACAAAAATTAGTAACGGAGCTTTCCTATCACTTGTTTTTTTCACTTTCGAGTAAGCTAAAGCTCCTTCGGTTTCCACTTTCTAGTTCACCAACACATTTTTTTGGGTATTTTATTTTACAGATTTTAAATCCTCGATATTTTGATGATGTAAAATTTTTATGAGATTTGATTAAACAGGAACCGTGTAAGCTTATACTGACTATACGTAGCGCGCTTTTTAATGTATTTTATAATATTCGTAGAAAAATGTTATTTCATTTTTTTAAATTGGGAGATTTTATTGTACATGTAAAACAAATGTTTGATTATAAAGATTTAAATATAGGGTGTTAAACTGATTAAATATGTATAATGAGATTTGAAAAACAAAACCATTGGAGTAACAAAACAGAATAGGAACAAAACAATGGGTATGAAATGAAATTTAATAAAAAAAGATTTAAATCATAAAATTAGAAAGGCGAGTGATCCTGACCCTTGTTTACACTGCCACAGTACGGCCACTAATCGAATTATGTCCAATCAGCGAACGCACAAGTTGTAATTATTCGTGACGCAAAGCTGAGGGTTCACTAATCCAATCTATCGTAAACCAATAATACACACAACGGTGTCATTTCAAATATAAAAAGTTGAGATGTGGTTACTGACCATATATGTAGTAAAAAAAAAGTTGATTTATTTATTAAATTAGGGGTATGAAACACAACAGAATTGGTCTCAAATTATTTTATTGTTTATTTATTTTGTTGATAATGTTATTAAAATTTTTTAATTGCTGTATTTTATTAATTTTTTAAAGTCAAGTTCTTACACCAACATTTTATTGACTACTAGCTGTACCCGGCGCGCGTTGCTACGCCAACAACTAAACTAAATTTAAGAAAAATAAAAGAGATGAAGAGATAGAGAAGGAAAGAAAGTTTATATTTTTGTTTTACTTATCGCACCAAAAATATATTTTTCGAACTTATATTTATATGAAATCGTATAGATATCTATTAAAATCAGTATTGAACTTGATACATGGAAGCGCCATCTGGTGGTAACTTCCTTTAATACGAATATTATATTCATGTTACCCATTAAAAATACATCATCATGACTGATTTTCGTGACAATCGGTTGAACGGGCAGAAGTTGCTACTCTGCAGCGCCACCTGGTGGCGAGTGGCATCAATAAGCATATCATACAAACCTTCTCCGTGGAAATATACATAAACATACCAATTTTCATGACAATCGGTTGAACGGGACAAAAGTTGCTACTTTGCAGCGCCACCTGGTGGCGAGTGGCATCAATGAGCATATCATACAAACCTTCTCCGTGGAAAAATACATATACATACCAATTTTCATAATAATCGGTCTAGTAGTTTTTGAGTTCATTGAGTATATACAGACAAACAATCATTTTTATATACAGTGAGGTCCAAAAGTAACAGATACATTTATTTTCTCCGTTAATAAGCGTGTAAAAGAAAAATCCTGAAACACGTCAATTTTTAAATTTAAAATGACACTTTATGACGCTAAAAAACCACCCCTCACTTCAAACCCCTTCCCAAGGGGTGAGAGCACCCCATTTTTTTAAATGGCATGGGGGGTCATGTGATACCTCGTTTGAAAGAGCATTTAATTGCCTATAATGTAAAAATTTTTAGATTTAATTTTTTTGTTTTCAAGAAAATTCAATATTTAATACTGCAATAGGTAGTTACAGTTAAATTTCCTAATAATAAAATAATCTAGTAGGCATGCTTGGTATATCAATACGACACGTTTCAATACATTTTAAGTAACACATTCCAAAATTGTAAATCGAATTTTTTTGAAAAATTTGAAAATTCAAATAAAAAAATATAAATGAATTTAAAAAAATAATTTAGAATTATTAGAAATTGGAAGTTATAATTTCTAACTTTTTGTAAGAAGGGACGATCTCTTCAATTAAATACAAAATAATGTAAATAAATTGTTTCACCGTTGATCGGGGATTTTAAAAACTAGTGACAGCGCCATCGTATGGATTTTTTACGAACATCTTGCGCTAATCATTAACTACAGACTCCTATAAATAATTTTTTTTTAAATCAATTTACTGTTAATAAAAATATTATGATTAAATAATAAATGAGTAATACATAAGTTAAATAGATCGACTAATACTCGTTGCATTTATGTGTCTCTGTTAAGATTAAGAAACAGGGAAAACTATACTTGACTTCCGTTAGTGACGTTGGAGATTTAAGTTTTGTAATGTTTTCAAGAATTGACCTGACATGGTGACTTTTTAACCGACAAGAAGATTGTTTTCACAGAGCGGGTGGAGTCGTTTTATGTACGGAAAGAAATAGCAACAAGTGTTTGTATTTCAAAGAAATTTAAATACAACATGGGTTGTGCGGTTAGTACAACTGGAGAAAAGGCTGCCCTAGCTAGGTCTCGAAAAATCGACAGAGACCTTCGAGCAGCTGGTGAAAAGGCTGCCAGTGAAGTTAAGCTATTGCTCCTTGGTAAGTTCACCACTTCGTATAACTTTATATATTTACTAATGTTGTTTAATTTTTAGGTGCTGGTGAATCTGGAAAAAGTACGATCGTAAAGCAAATGAAAATTATCCATGAACTGGGTTATTCACCAGAAGAATGTGAACAATACAGACCAGTTGTTTACAGCAATACTGTACAAAGTTTGTTGGCTATAATAAGAGCAATGGGTCAATTAAGGATAGATTTTGCTGATCCTAGTAAAACTGTAAGTACATAGCTCAGTTATTTTTACATTAAAAAATTATTCTTATCTGAAGTGTAAACATATTCCTGGTATTCTTATCAGACATCCTATTCACTATGCTGTATTGGTGATTCATTAAGTTAATAAACCTGCCAATTAAAGTGTATCATCTGGAAAATTCTATTATTAAATTTATTCAAAAAAAAAATATTCATTTTAACATTAATCCTGACCACATAGTTATGTTACAATAATTATTATTTATTTTCTTAACTATCCATAATATTTTAATAACGTTTACTCCTTTACATTTATAGTCCTATAGAGTTACTAATTAACCTTCGAATAATATTTTTCCATAAGTATTTTACAATCTTAAAAACAGTTTTCCTCATTGTATCGGAATGTTAAATGTATGCAACGCTTTGTTTATTCCTTAATTTACATTAAACTTTGTAATTAACTAATGTTTTTTGAATTAGGTTTAGTTTATAATGTTAAGAAACTGAAATATGTCTAATAAAATGCATTTCGTTTTTGATGAAATATATATAAACTAAAGTAGTTTATAATAACGATAATGACTTTTTATATCCGTGTAAAGGAATCAAAAGAAAAACTTTTAACTTTACAGAATAGTTGCTGAAATGGAAATACAATGTTATTAAAATGTTATATTTGCAAAACTATAGTAATCATAATCAAGATCATACGAGACATTGCGAAAATAGTAATAAATAACATCACATTTTGTGTAATCATCATAAATCTAACGCAAAACAGTTCTTACAAAATTTCGGATATATTTATTTATATTTAAATATTCTATGTAACTTCCTTGCGACCCAAAATATTTTTTCTTGTATTAATTGATCCTTGACATTTACTTTTTTAAAAAACAGTTTCATATACTAATTTAAAATGGCTCTTGCGTATGTTATCATAACTCAATATTTAACTAAATTATACTATCGAATTATATGGATTGGCTTATTCTGCTCTACCGGACTCAGATTTCTTCGAGTGTCAATCATTTTTGCTTAGTTTTTCGTAAAATCGCTGTCTTAATAGTTCTTCATCTTGGGCATGATGTGGTCGAAGCCAATTTTGGGTAACTCTTGAGTAATGGCATGATGCCAGGTCTGGCCAAAACATGATATTGCTATTAGCATAGTGTTCAAGGACAAATTTTAATATATTGTCAATGCATTCCTCTACGTAGCCCGTATAAAACCAATCGTTTCAGAATTACTCAAAGTGAAATACTTTTCGTTATCTAAAATATTTTTTATATTGGCAAAGTGTACTCGCCTCAGTTGACGACAGCATCGTGGTATTCGAAGATATTTGGGACATTTACGTTTTTTTCGATATTTAAAGCCATTCCTCTTGAATTCCAACGATATCGTATGTGTTGTATTTCCTCGTTGACATTCCAACGTATTTTTTTGTTCTTTTAATCAACCTTTCTGACCTCTGTGCATTAAATGCACGTAGTCTTCCCATTTTCGGGAGATTCACACTTGGTATTTCCAGCTCACATTCCATTATTGTTCTATAAATTTTTCTACGTGAAATGGTTTTATTCTGAAATATTCGACAGATTGCAACCAACTTCTACATACTTATATCTGCTAAATAATGTTAACCATTTACACTTAATAAATTTAATTGTTAACTTATTTATCTAGGATATTGCAAGACAATTTTTTACCTATGCTGGTTCTGCAGAAGAAGGTGAGTTAACTCCAGATTTGGTAATGGTTATGAAAAAGTTATGGGCAGATCACGGAGTACAGCTATGCTTTGCTAGATCTAGAGAGTATCAACTAAATGATTCTGCCGCTTATTACCTAAATGCTTTGGACAGGATTTCACACCCAAATTATGTTCCATCCCAACAAGATGTTTTAAGAACCAGAGTTAAAACTACTGGAATCGTTGAAACCAATTTTTCATTCAAAAATCTACATTTCAAGTAAGTACAATAATATATTCCTAAAAGTGCTCTTTTGTTTAATTAAAAAATAAGTTATTGAAAAATATCCTTCGTTCAGAACCGATTCTTTTGCATGTTAGAAAAGTGTGCGAAGTTTGAACGAAATTGATCCACAGGTTTTCAAAAAATCTTGAATACCAACTTAAAAAACGTTTTGAGAAAACATGAATAAAATAACGTTTTTTTTAACTGAAGTAGAATCGTGGATTTCAGCTTCATAAAGTAATTCGCCTTTAAGACCAACTAGTTCAAGGCTTCAAGGCTTGGCAAACTTACTTTTGAAAAGGGTACCTCATATATAATAGTTTAAAAATATTCTATTACCGCGCCGAGCGTAATGACGGCAAAGGACCGAGCGACCGATATGAAACCCAAAGGGTAGTGTTTCAAATGACAATTTTTCGAAAGAATTTAGTAGTTGTATTAAAAAAATTGCTTTTCCGACTCTTTTCCTCCTTTAATTCCAAGTTTAACTCATTCTTTTATGTTGTTCTTGCTTTTAGGATGTTCGACGTAGGTGGACAACGTTCAGAAAGAAAAAAATGGATTCATTGCTTCGAAGGTGTAACTGCAATTATATTTTGTGTAGCTCTCTCCGGTAAGGTTTACAAATTACTTAACGATTTTAATATTTGTAATTATAATTTTATTTGTACAGGTTACGATCTTGTGCTGGCTGAAGATGAAGAAATGAATAGAATGGTAGAGTCAATGAAACTCTTCGACTCGATCTGTAACAGCAAATGGTTTGTAACAACTTCTATAATTCTTTTCTTAAACAAAAAGGATCTATTTGAAGAGAAAATTGCTCGAAGTCCTTTAACTATCTGTTTTCCTGAATATACCGGACCTAATACTTTTGAAGACGCGTCTGCCTATATCAGAATGAAATTCGAGAATTTAAATAAATTAAAGGATCAAAAAGAAATCTATACGCACTTTACTTGCGCAACAGATACATCTAACATACAGTTTGTATTTGATGCTGTTACTGATGTTATTATTAAGAACAATTTAAAAGATTGTGGGCTTCTTATGTAATTTTTATGTAGGTACCAATGTAGATGTTACGGGGTATTTCATATATGGAGAGAACAAGAAGTTGTAAATCATTCACCATTTGAATTTTGTTAATATTGTGCAATATTTAATGTCAATATCCGGATTTCCGTTTACTTTTCAATAGATTAATTTATAAATACTGCTATAGGTACTCTATATCCAATTTGGATATAGATGCACTAAAGGTTTTTTCAAATTTTTGTTGTAATAAATAAAATACTAATTAGTTTCTAAAAATAATGATCGGAAGATATGAACAACTTCGTATCTCGTTAAATAAATAAACATTTATGTCGTTCGCATAAATTACAGCATTACCTCTCATATCTGTTCTAAATAATTCCATCAAATATAGAATTTGCTAATGACATGTTTATCATATATTTGAAATATCCTGTAGTCATATTTATTGACAATGTGGTCAGAAATGGTTGTTTTCGTAGAACGATGTTAAGATGTAAATAAAGATTTTTTAAGAGTACCTACATTTTGGGTACACAGGGTATCTTAAAAATATCAGATCTTGTCAATTGATAACATATATCGATTTTGGCAGCTTTATGAAGACATTTTTAAAGGTTGTCTATTTATATTAAGCCCTGAAAGCAGTTTTTACAAATAGAAGCTTCACAGTTCTTATTAACAATTGTGTTTACAAATTATTTTTTAAGTTTATTGAACATAAAGACTTTTATTTAGCCAAATTTTTATTTCATGTACATCAGTGAAATCGTATTATTGATGCTTATCTTATTGATGATTTACAGTTATTGTATATGTTTTAACGAAACCCAAAAACTAGGGTTCGGTTTATTTATATTTTTTTTTACCGAAATTTTAATACTTTTTAAACTCTGTTCTAACCGTTCGGCCAGAATTTTCATTTTTTTTTTTATCAGTTACAATATATATTTTTTGTAATTCAGTTACGAAATATCATAATTTTGACCATGGAGACTCTACAAGGAGTATGAACTCCATGTATGTAAATAGGGCTACCAAAATAAGAGGGCGCTGGTGTTCCATTTGTACCAAAATGGCGACCAATGAGGACGTAGTTTGAAATAAAATAAATAATTTTTAATTATTTCATTATTAATTTATTTACATAATGAAAAAATAATACTTCGATCTTTCAGATATAAATAATAAAAACCAATTTAATAATTCACGATTATTTAATTGTCTACACTCATACCGGTACAAAAGGAAAACTAGCGACGCTAGTGGTGAAAAAAGTAAACCTAATATGTACGATACCGGGGACAGATTTTGGTAATACCCCTAGTCTCCATGATTTTGACACTCAATCTAGATACAAAATGTTGTTCATTTTGTCACTTGTTTTCATGTTGTCACTCATTTTATCAAAGAGTGACAAAATGAAATCTCATTTTGTCACTCTTTGATAAATGTAATGGTTATCTCCATAGAAACAAATAAGGATGGTTTTGATACTATCTAGCAGAAATAGACCGACGTTAAATAATAACCAAGTAAAATAAATTCAAAATAAAAATGAAACTGAATTACAAAAAATCTTGTATATAAACACAATGCAAAACACCGTGTTTTGTGCAAACTTCACATCTACTGCAAAAAACACGTTCATTTTACAACTAGTTATATAAATAGCTATTTTGGAATTCAGTTACGAAATATCATAATTTTGACAATCATTCTAGATACAAAATGTTGTTCATTTTATCACTTGTTTTCATTTTGTCACTCTTTGATAAATGTAATGGTTGTCTCCATAGAAACAAGCAAGGATGGCTTTGATACTATCTAGCAGAAATAGGCCGACGTTAAATAATAACCAAGTAAAATAAATTCAAAATGAAAATGAAACTGCATTACAAAAAATCTTGTATATAAACACGATGCAAAACACCGTGTTTTTGGCACACCATGTGTTGGATCCAAACTTCACATCTAGTGCAAAAAACACGTTCATTTTGCAACTAGTTATATAAATAGCTATTTAATTTGAAAGGTAGAAACATATACTTGCAGTAAATCATCATTTAAGAATTATTAATACAGTTGCATTGAATATTATGTCAATTATCACATTCATATTAACATATTTAATAGTTCATTGTGCCATTTGTTACTGATTTCACTGAAGTACAAACATGCTCTCTTTTTTTCAGTAGAGTTTTAGTTTTTTTTTTTTTTAAGCCATATAAGTTGTAAGGTATTATTACTAAATATCATTCCTCAAAAAGACTTACGAAACGAAGTTCTGCCTAAATGCAGTATTCAATTTTTTTATAAAATTTTACAAACAAAAATTTTTCTCTTAATATTTATTGTATTATAATGTAAAGTGATTATTTAATCGAATAATAATGTAGGATTTAAAACTCTCAAAGATGCCATGATGAAATCATTGTGTTTTAATATTTACATTAATATATGTGCCTTCCAGTGTCCTGTACAACATTTATATAAAGAATAAGTGTGAATTTACTTCTATTTCAGGTAAAAAATGATTGTTCGCTATTAAGACACATAGAAATTTATATGTACATTTATAATAAGTTTCACTTTTAATTAATGCGATCAAAATAGGATCTCTTATACATCCACGACTGTGATTCGGCCTTTTATTAATTAATATTATAAATAATTTTTTAATATCTTAATAAAGTAAAAAAAGGCAAATCATATGTTAAACGATTCATATTTTTGATACTGAAACTTTAATGTTAACAGTTTTAAGACTATATTTACTTATACCGTTTTCTATGTTGACTGTAGTAACATTTATTTAATTTTTGTCTTTGTAATATCACAATATAAGTGTATAAATTATATATTTTGTATGATACTTAATAAATTTATTATTCAGAAACTATTAACATATTTTACTCAATATCTTAAAATTCCTTTATTTCAGTGTAAAAAGTTGCAGATGTTAAAAAGTTGTTGACTGATGGTATTTTTACAATTGGATGTATACCGTACAATGTAAAATATGTGACATGTTTCTATAACATATGTAATTTGTTATAAATAACCTTGTGATGTGTATTCTATGTATCAATAAATAATGATATAGATAGTTCGATATTCTTTTAATATGTATTTAAGTAAAAATTGTGGCTGACTTCCATTTACTTTATTAAGTCACTTACTTACGTAAAATCTCCTTATTCGCGTTTTCAGTATTTGCGGTTTAAAAAAATGCGACCGAATTTCTATATTAGCGACTAAACATTTCTTTATTCGCAGGTGTAATCGGTACGTACACACGAATCTATATTGTTTTGGAAAAGAAACATTCAAATCTAAAACCGAAAAGTCTGCCCCGGAATTTACGGCAGCAAGAGGTAGAGTGAAGCTCTAGCTATGTTGCTATTACCTAATACATCTGGAGATGTCATTCAACCACTATTGCTTTACTAAACGTTAAATTTTTGTGCTGAAGACCTAGAAGTCCTCCTTGAAGAATCCCCACTCTCTTACAGGTAGATGTTTGATGGTGCCAACGACTGGATACAAAAAAAAGTGTGAGGTGTCAAGGGACACCCGGATGGAACGAAGTTCCTTTCGATTAATTAGTGAAGGAATTAGTAATTTGTAAACACAACAGAGTGTTTATACATACATAAGCATTTATTATTGTCTGTATAAAATCTCTACTTACCTAACAGTTCGTTTCTTTAAACAAAAGTGTCCATTTATACAATACTAGAGCTTTAGATAACACATCTTTTTAGAATTACTTTTTATAATTTAAAACAGGAATTAACAATTCAATACAAACTTTTAAAATTAAAATATTTGACAGTAACTGACAGTTAAGGTAATTTGACGTAGGTACCTAAATAGTCAAGTTACGAACTATTTTTAAAATGTTTATGAATTTATTAATTTATAAAAACGGGATGAAATAAAATGTAATACTATTATAGTTAATTATTATTTTTTCTACACTATTTTCTTTTTAATGTACATTTTCTTTTAATTTAAAATAGTGTCTTTTTAATTGTAATATATCTATCTATGAGAGAGAGGGAGAGAGAGTTATTTATTTTTTGGTCTGTGAGAGAGAGAAACATGCTTGTGTCGTGACAACTTTTGGTATGAATTTTTTTTGGCTAGCTCCTAGCGTCAGTCGTAACGCGCGAAAGGGAACTTCGTTCCAAAAAGCCTTTGGCGAAGGTTTCTGTGGTTCCCTTCGTCCTCGCCAAATGGGAGGCCTCACGACGGAGGAGACACGCCACTGCGTCAATCTTCCAACCCCACATTGCACCACGGGGGTCACACTTCCACACACACCTACACTAACACTAAAAAAAGGAATGACGGTTTAGGCACGTTCGAGGAACTTTGGAGTCAGAAGAAAACACAGAAGCTACAGTAGAAAAAAGACATCAACTACAAATGGGGGAGTTTGTGACTACGGGACCGGCGACCGATGCTAACATCATCCAAACCTTCCCATCCACTCCGTGAAAAGGATATAATTCCTACAACAGGCAACAGGGTCCTTAAATCCAACACTCCTTTAAACTTTCTCTTATCTACCTATCTATCTATTGTCTTGTCTTGTAGTTAGCCTTGGGCAATTTACAAGGGCATTCTCGCAAACTTTAAACTATGCTCACAAATATAAATATCTCCCAACAAGCTCTTTAACATTACACGAACCTTTAAAATTATATTGGATAAAATGGAATCTGATCCTGATATGAATGTTATGGAATGCTGAAAGAAATTTTATACAACAAAATGAATCGTTGCAAGAACTGTAGCCTCACATTAAAATCAAATTCAAACTTTGACTGCAAACACAACCGAAATTGTAAATGAAATAAAAGATGAGTTCGAACAGATAGAATCAAGTAACATTCAGGAATTGCTTGAATCGGAAGATGAAAATTTGACTGAAACCGACTTGGATGAAATGATAATTTCAAGACCAATCAAGAAGAGGCTTCAAGAAGTATTGGAAAGATGACATTTAACATTAAAAATCTCAGTGAAGGTTTAAAAATGGTAAATGAGCTATCTGATTTCTTGAATAAAATTGATCTGTCTGTGAAACTTCAATTAATTTGATTTTTATTTTGTCACCTACAAACGTATCCCCTATAATCCCATATAAATAACCATTCCGTATTCACGTTTTCTGTATTCGCGGTATATTTACAGAACATATACACCGCGAATAAAGAGCTTTTATTGTACTTTACTATATGCTATCTAGTCTGATGTGACTCTTACAGAATTCTTTATCATTACATTAATGCCTGTTGGTTAATTAGTGCAAGTATTGCTAGGACAAAGACTGAGTATATACGAATGGACTTAAAATCAATCTGCAGGATCAAGTGCTGCCCATTGTCCAGAACTTCAAATATTTGGGGTCTGTGTTAGAAAAGAATGAAATAGATGAATCATAGAATTGAGTGTAGATGGATGAACTGAAGAAGTGGAATAGAGTTTTGTGAGACAGACATGTAAATGCAAAAATAAAAGGGAAATAATGAAAAAGAAAGTTGGAGGTGCAGGAGATGAAGATGTTGCGTTGGATATGTGGATTAATGAAGAGAGATAGAGTAAGAAGGTACAGTGAAAGTGGGACAGCGGAGCAAGAAAATCGATAAAAATAGATTGATATGGTTCTGTCATGTAGAGAGGAGAAATGAGACTTATGTGAATGTGATTAAAAGAATAGATGCATGTGAGATTGGGGGTAACAGGAAGAGGTGAATACGGAAGTTGTGGTGGATAGATAAAATTAATGAGGACCTAAAAGAGAAACAATGGTAAAGAGGGGATTCATTAAATAGTAACAGGTGGAAACGAATGATATAGAAGGGTAACGCAAACCCCAACTAGGTTTGGGTTAAGATTAGATAAAGAAGAGGAATCAGTGCAAATACTTACCAATGGTTGACTGTCTTGCCAAAATCTTGAAAAACTCTTTCATCATATTCGTGATGTTGTTAAAATTAAAAAAAAAATCTGTAATTACGAATGTAGACTAGTCGAAGGAGTAAAGTAGGTACAAAAATAAGTCTTTCTATCGATTTATTGAAAGTAAGGAATTTTCATAAAACTTAAGAGGAAGATGTTGATAGCACTTTTCTATCATTTGTTCAAAAATGCAATTTTGGATTTCAAAATTATCAGACTAGTTCAGTAAGTAGAGATTTTACAAAACCAACGCATTAAAACCCAAAATTCTCACACATTAAAATTCGAATTGTCGTTCAAACAAAATCTGTAGTTCACTGTTTTATATCTTTGACTTTTGTATTCCTATTGATTTTTTTCCTTTATGATTTTTTTATTGGAACTTTTAATGTTCAGAAGAGGTGTTGTGATAAAAAAATCGTGACAAAAATCAGTAAACTGAACTTTCCTTAGAACTTTAAAAAATGCAAAATTCAGAAAATACTTTTTTGCATTACAATAAAATTTGGAAGATTTGCATCCTATATGAACTTTTGAATGTGGTCATGGAGTGGACCTTAACAGCAGAGTTTACTATAAGCCGTCTAAAGTTACAACATTTAACAAGAGAAAGAATTTAGAAGGCACACGCGCTCTAAGCTTTAATAATACAAATATGCAAGTGGCGGAAAACGTTGAGTACCCCGGGGTGATATTAGACTCAAATATTACGTGGAACCCCGACCTTGAATACTTAACCAAGAGTGCGATAACCACTTTAATCGTAAGATTTAAAACCAGTCATATATTCGTCTTTGGTATTGTGACCAAAGATTCAACAGAAAAAATCAATCATGTAACTAAGCAAAGTTTAAACCCTGTTTAACTTAGCATAACTAGAGCTCTGAGAGGTAAAGAGTGAGGCAAGTATGCTCTTCTACAGGACACAGCAAAATAAAGCAAAAAATTGGAGGACACATGTTGAAGACGAAGCCAAACTGCATGGTTCTTAAATACCATTTAGGAATACATCAACGTGAGTAATGGTGAAATTCGAACCCAAGTGTCAGGTACACAGATGAGTCCAACTTTGAAGAGGGTTTCGGAAGAGGAATTTACAGCAATGACTGAAGCGTAAAAAATTCTTTTCCTCTGGGAACATATACATATGTTTCAAGTAGGTATTGCAACATTGCAATGCACAAGAGAAAATAGTTTGAGGGCTTATAAATCTAAACCTATTAACATATGCACAGATAGTTTACTATAAGCCCTCTAAAGTGGTCTCCAGACTAGTACACAAATGCCGAGTAGGACTCGATATCCTCGCTGAAGTATCAAACTAGTTTGGGTGCCAGGGCATATAGAAATACAAAACAATGAGAAAGCTGATAATTTGCAGGAAAAGGTTCAGCCACAATATTCTACGGTGGAGATTCAACTCCAATGGTACTAAAAATAAGGTCTGGAGCCGAATGAAAACCTGGATTTGTAGACAACACAACCAACACTGGAAAGACATGTCTGGCTAAACACACAGTAGAATATGTATTGGACAGACGAGCTAAAACACTGATCAAAATAATAAGGAATCAGGTACTAGTTATTACAGAATTTATCACGGGCTATGCACCGGTCAAACTATGCAGAACCAAGATTCAGATTGTATGGCATGGGACCTGAAATAGTTAAACACATACTATAGCATTCCGAGGCGAGGGATTGGATCACAGGAGACACATAATTTTTGGAAGACTTCAGATTACCGCCACAAACATATGGCACCCATTCTTGAGACCTGTGTAATGGAGTAGAGGGTACCAAGATTCTGTAGTGGATGACATGTACCAATGAACGAAGTATAATGAGTCTAAACAGGCTTACAAAATTAAAAAAATAAATGTGATGAGGTTTGTTGTGAAGTACAATAAATTTAGGAACATACCTAACGTCACTGAAGGAAAAAAAATGGTGGTAGAAAATAGAATTTATTCAAAAAGTAGTCCAGATTAGCTAGATGGTTAATTACAACTAACGTATAATTTTTGAACTAGTTAATACGCACATTGATAAAGACATTAAGAAAATCTTAAGTGGCACATGCATGCTTTAATTAAAACAACATTTAAACCTCAATAATATTTATTATAAATTAGAACAATACAGAGGTAAAATAAACAATAATACTAAAACAATTTAAAATAAATAGATTCATAAATTTATAAGCAAAAATAGATAAATCTAGTATATAAATAGGTATCACTTTTTCAAAATCTACAGAGAGTTACCTTACTGTCTGCTTAATTTGACCAGCATATTTGACAGAAATTTATCCATAAGTTATAAAAAAATAAACAAATCTATATACTTAAAAATCTTTTCATTCGAGAAAGGCTTCAAAATAAAGGTAGAACAGGAAAACAGTCTTTTTAATACCACAGGAGTAATTACTATTAAAATCATCAATACAGTATTTTAATATAAACTACTACACTACATCATTGGGTATTTATGTTAATAAATACATTTCATTTGTAACTGACCTTTAATTAATACATTGTTAAATGAAGTAGGGATTTCTTTTAATCTTTCAAAACACACCACAACCTGAGTTAAGCACCTAATACAAATAACCAAAAAATATATAAATCAAAATTCTGGTAGAATTATCCTCATTACTTTTAAAATATTGATCTAAGTTTGTCACAAGTAAGCGACTAAATAATAATAATAATAATAATTTAAGTAGTTTATAGTACCATTGTTCAACTAATCAATCCATATATTTTAGGAGAAAAAATATTTTTTTTTAAAAGATAGATTTCAAGATATGTATAAGAACTAAAGAGTATTTTCTTGTATATTATAATGGAATAATTAAATACATAGTATTTTTTAAAATTTTTGTCAAATATGTCCTGGACACCTGCTAGTCAGAAAAGTCACCCTGTATCCAAAAATTAACTATACTTAATACAAAATTTCAGTCCATTGACCTAATCTAAGAAAAATATGTTAAACTGGACCACCAATATCGTATTGATAACGCCAAGTTAGGTACTGAGCTGCCTCAGTCATGTGGCGTAATGAACTGGTTAACCCATGAAGATGTCTTTTGAAGTCTTGAGTCATTCTGTTAGCTTTTCCTTCCTCCTGGGAAGTTTCATCAATTCCAGAATCCATTTCATTGCTGCCAGACTCTGAATCGGTGTCACTCAAAGTGGATGAAGAATTTGTAGAAGTCACACTTACTGAAGAGGGTCTACGATTATGGCCCTTAGAGACAACAGTAGTAGGAGCTGACTGAGGAGCTTTAGGAGACTCTTCCTCGCTTTGCTGTCCCCACAATAACGAATCCTTCACACCATTTAGCATATTATAAATTTCAAATAAGTCAGTGGAACTGAGATTTTGATGCACTGAATGAGAATATTTGGTTTTTGGATTCTGACCAGCTGGATCTTGTTCATCTCCGACCTTCAAATCCATCAGCCGACAAGGCACTAATATTGTTTCATCCATCTTGTTGACCGTTTTTACAAATTTCTCCATTACATTTAATATGCTTTGGTTCGAAAATTCTGTTTCGTCATGGCGGGCTATACGACGTAAGCAGTTTCTGAAACAAAAAATACAAGTTTTAGAAATAATTGATATTTGATGATAATTATAATTTCAGAAATAGAAAGTTTAATGTGCCAATTTATTCGATTAAAGGTTTAAAATAATTTCTCCTCTTTATTAAAATTAACACCTCGAGCGATTTACAATACAATTGCAAAACTGAACCTGGGCCAATGATAAAAATCCGGATTCAGTATTTATAATAAAAAGTGGTATTGGTTTACCTATATATACCAATTCTAAAACGTATATAAATACTGGTTATTTTAGGTACACGAATACTGCAAAATATAAATCTAAATGTGATAAAATTCAAATTAGTGAATCAAAATATTAATAAGGTTAAACTATGTGATCTTTTTCAGAAAAGACCGAAATAATTATAAGAATAATATTCAAGGAAATATCTATGATTTATTATGTTAACAACACAGACTTGTTTGAAAATTTAGTCAATCTACCATTTATTTCGATATAATACCTTGAAAATAATCAATTTTTCTTATTTCACTAAATTATTCAAATCAGCCAAGACGTAGTATCAGTAAATCCAATAAATTGATTAAACTGAACTAACGTTTAGTTTCTGTTTAGAAAACTTTAATAAAAATAAGGTTTCAAAGATTTATAATGCACCCTCCAATACTAGAATTAAATAATTTACATTACTATATAGTAATGACATTACCATCACGTACGTTTTAGCGTTTTTGAACTATATATTATTTTGGAAACACATATTGTGCAACTTTATTTGTATAAGTAATTGGCAAGGCCATTACTATTCAAATTTAAATATATACTTAAACAGGTACAAATAACAAATAAAAAAATTAGTAAATATTCATTTGTTTTTGGAACGAAGTTCCCTTTCGCGCGTTACGAACAGTTACGACTGACGCTAGGAGCTAGCCAAAAAAAATTCATACCAAAAGTTGTCACGACACTATGACACGACACACGCATGTTTCTCTCTCTCACAGACCAAAAAATAAATAACTCTCTCTCCCTCTCTCTCATAGATAGATATATTAAATATTAAAAAAACACTATTTTAAATTAAAAGAAAATGTACATTAAAAAGAAAATACTGTAGAAAAAAAAATAATTACCTATAATAGTATTATATTTTATTTCATCCTGTTTTTATAAATTAATAAATTCATAAACATTTTAAAAATAGTTCGTAACTTGACTATAGTTGTACCTACGTCAAATTACCTTAACTGTCAGTTACTGTCAAATATTTTAATTTTAAAATTTTGTATTGAATTGTTAATTCCTGTTTTAAATTATAAAAAGTAATTCTAAAAAGATGTGTTATCTAGAGCTCTGGTATTGTATAAATGGACACTTTTGTTAAAAGGAACGAACTGTTAGGTAAGTAGAGATTTTATACAGACAATAATAAATGCTTATGTATGTGTAAACACACTGTTGTGTTTACAAATTACTAATTCCTTCACTAATTAATCGAAAGGAACTTCGTTCCATCCGGGTGTCCCTTGACACCTCACACTTTTTTTTTGGAACGAAGTTCCCTTTCGCGCGTTACGAACAGTTACGACTGACGCTAGGAGCTAGCCAAAAAAAATTCATACCAAAAGATGTCACGACACTATGACACGACACACGCATGTCTCTCTCTCACAGACCAAAAAATAAATAACTCTCTCTCCCTTTCTCTCATAGATAGATATATTACAATTAAAAAGACACTATTTTAAATTAAAAGAAAATGTACATTAAAAAGAAAATACTGTAGAAAAAATAATAATTAACTATAATAGTATTACATTTTATTTCATCCTGTTTTTATAAATTAATAAATTCATAAACATTTTAAAAATAGTTCGTAACTTGACTATTTAGGTACCTACGTCAAATTACCTTAACTGTCAGTTACTGTCAAATATTTTAATTTTAAAATTTTGTATTGAATTGTTAATTCCTGTTTTAAATTATAAAAAGTAATTCTAAAAAGATGTGTTACCTAAAGCTCTGGTATTGTATAAATGGACACTTTTGTTTAAAGAAACGAACTGTTAGGTAAGTAGAGATTTTATACAGACAATAATAAATGCTTATGTATGTATAAACACTCTGTTGTGTTTACAAATTACTAATTCCTTCACTAATTAATCGAAAGGAACTTCGTTCCATCCGGGTGTCCCTTGACACCTCACACTTTTTTTTTTCTATAGGGTGTATACATTTTTTCAACCACCGAAATCAGAAATTACCACAAATCTAGTTGTAATAGTAGCATTAGGGAGAATATGAGGTAGCAAAGAAGAATGCTAAGAGAGCAAAGGAAAAGATCTTTGAGAACTGAGAGAAGTAAAGAAGAAAGTAAATTATTAAGGATAACTAATAAGATACAGCTTCAAAAGACAACTGCCATCCCACAAATTAAGAACAGAAAAGGTAGAGTTTTAAAAAAGGTATGAAAGTATAAAGGAAGATGGAAGGAATATTACAAGAATATGCTGAACAAGGAAGAGATGATATTGCAAATTTTCGAATAGTGAGAGATCTGTCGGAAGAAAGTGAAGAGAGCATTGAAGAAGATGAAGAGTGGAAAGGCGGTGAAAGTGGATGGGATATCAGCAGCTTGGTAATTGGTGAGGATGAAGAAAATATTTTGTTGAACCTGATGAGAAATGTGATGAATCGAAAAGGGAACAAAAAACAGGAATAAAAACCAGTGATGAGAGTACGTAGGGATTTGTGGTGCATGTGGGAATCCATTGTAGATCCTGTGAAAGAGAAGCTAGAAGGAAAACTTGAGGAATCGAGTAAACCATTTAAGGTAAAGAAAAAAGAAGAGTACTAAGTACAAATTTAGTTTTTTTTACAATAAATCTTCTGATTGGAACCGCCCTAGTTTTTAAACCTTTCACTAGATTTGCATTAGTTAAATGAAATTCGTAATCATATCAAAGATTATAATAACTAACTATTACAAACGAATCGAAATTCTTTATGTAAGTAAACCTAGAAATATTTAGGGCGTTACAGAATAATATTCCGCGTTTATTAAAAGAATATGTTAATATTCTATTTAAATTTTTTAACTACTTTCTATTTTTTTTATTTAATTACATCAAAATACATTCGTCAAAATTAAAGGTATCTGACAAAAGAAACTAGACAAGTAACCTTGAGTCAAACAATGTTAATAAAAAAATCTTGAAAATTTATGATCATTAAATTTAACAAAAATGCTATATATGACGCAGTTGAAAAACCCTGGAAGTTCTACAAGATGACGACAAGTGAATGCAGATTAAGAAACCACAATTCTCTACTGAGACTAATCGCACTTGTAAAACATTATACATATATTCTAAATGTTTTATTTTACACACGTTAACTAAATAAATTTTGTGGAATAAAAAGAAACTAAAGTTTAATGAGATAAAATAGTCCATTTTTAAACAAAGGAAAATATTCAAACCATTTTGTTATGAAATATGCTTAGAAACATAAAAAAATGTAAGTTTGTACAATGATTAGCAAATATTGATTTCAGAAGTACTCGCGGTTGTTGATAAAAGATAACCCTTGTTTAATTAGTGCATTACATTACAAAGGACGAAAGTCTATCATCTGCTCAGAGAGATCCATGGCAAACAATACTAATCTCTGCATTTACTTAAGGATATGAAATATCGTCATATCGAAACCTCATCTGTGTTTTGTTCCTACATGAACATCGATTTTCTGCGAAAGTATGTAGTGAGGAGAGTGAAATTTTCGACTAGGGTATGAATAAATAGTACATTACATTACAAGGAACAAAAGTTGATTATCCCTGTTTGGCTTCACCTCCGGTGAAAATGATCGACTTTCGTCCCGAGTACCTACCTACTGGGCAATACACGGCAAACCAATAATATAATCAAAACATATACTCTGTTTCGTCTCTGCATACGGAAACTACACTTTCACCGGAAGGATATCGGAAGGCGAATTTTTGATCAGGATAGGAAGAAAAATGTATGTTTGAAGTAGATGAATGAATACATTCTCAGTTTTGTTCTATAAATAATAATTCCAGGTTACTAACTAGAAAGGAGAAAGGAACAATAGCTAGTATAATACAACAAATGATAATTTATTTTATTTTTTTTGCAGTAATGTAGTTAATTATATATTCTATAATTAGTTATTAAATTTAATATAATAATTAGTATGTGCCAGGTAAAAGTAAACAAGATTATACCACTCAACGGTATAATAATGTAATCAACTAGGTAATATATAAAAAAACTTATTTATTAGCATTTTATTTTTTATGATAAGTAGTCTATTTTTTTATGCACTTACTTTTAATATGTGAATACTTATTAAAATTAATGTTTAAATAAGTTTATAACAAGACAAATTTTTGGTAAATGATTTGAATAAAAGAAAAAATCAGTATGTACACGTTGTATTATTGACATTAAAATTATCTGGAGACCTTGTTAAACCATAGGAATAAGAATTAACAAATATTTGTTAACAAACTTTTGTTTCCTCAAGAATCAAGGTTAAAAATTAAAGAGCAAATTTTAGATAATTATATATACTTTCATCGATTTACATTTTAAATATTATTTTTTTTAAACCGGCCAAAAATTAATACTTTTCGGTTTATTTTTAGGTCAGAAAATCTCATTTTGTCGGACAAGGCCAGAAAATAAAAATGAGTCCGGTAAAAGCTTTTACCGCACTCATCTTTATTTACTTTCTGGCCTATCTTTAATGAAAAAAACAATAAATAGTTAGTCTAAGATAGCAGTCAATTGGTTTCTATGGTAACCGAGTTTTGTATATATTTAAAACTATGATATGGATACCCTCCTTCAAGAAATATAGGTCGTGGACCCTGGATCTTTAAATCGATTGTCTTGACAATCAATTTAAAAAATTATAAAAATCTCTTCTTGGTAATTTTCACTCTTCTTTCTATAATATTTAATAACTGCTTCTAATGGTTCTAATCATCTCCTCATAGTACTGCTATCTCTGGACTTCACTGGCTTATAATATCTTCTAATGAATGTTTTTTTTATTTTATATTCCTACTTCTTTCTTGTTTAATAATTATTTATTTCTATAATATTTTTAATTGTATATATATGAAATTTTAAAACTCGATATTTGGTTTTTTTATAGTTTTATATTTTTGAAGTTATACTTCTTATCATGGACTTGATTTGTGTGTGGTTAAATGGGAAAAATCATTACATATGTAATGGTGTGAGTAAGAGAGAGACAGAAACACATATAAGGTATCAGTACATTGAAAAGAGATAGATATACAAAAACCAGTCTGAGCTAATGTTTTGGAATATCATAGTGACGTATTACATTGTGTTTGACAGATTATTTTATAATTCTGTCACGTAAGTAAACATATAAAGTTTAGTATTTTATATTAATAATATTAATAATAATATTCAGTAATGAGTATTGTATTGTAGTCCATACTACCGTCACATGGTTGCATTATATTTTGCACTATGGGGTTTTGTAAACACTTTTTTTGTACATTGATCGTTTAACTGTTTAGTTTTCGTGTTTGAAGTAAGGACACACATCAACTGGTCTTATTTTTCTAAGTATTTATTTAATTGAATACAGTTAATTTAAAAAAAAAATATTTCTACTTGCTGTGTTTGTAGTTATTAAGTTTTATTAGTTAACAGTGCATAGAAGTATAACTTCTGCCGACAGTCCCACTGACTGCCACACCCTTTTTTTTCTAATCAAATTTGACATTATATGTTATTTCTATCAAAATTCATTTCATAATTCTCTCTATCAATAAAACAATCTCTAAACTAAACAAAAACAATACAATATCAAAAATTTACTTAATCTAGACAACCGATTTAATAATGCCAGACCACGTTCCAACAACTCACTGAAGGAACCTTTCCCAAGAAGAAAAATCCATATCACTATAAAATAACCCATATTTTGACGTTTAGTTGAAAACGTAAAATTTATTATAAAATGATGCATTTGATTGTGAATTAATGGAAGATAAAATTATACCAGATGAAATTGTTAAGGCGGCCACCCAAGTAAGGTTTGTTAGAAAAATGTTAAAATTAGTTAATAAAGAGTTCTTGTTATAAAAATGTAAACTGAATAATATGAAGTTTATGGTACAACAATGCCCGTTTAAAAAAAAAATATTGTACGTAATACGTCCCAAAAGTGCTTTTACTGGACTCGCAGACTTGCAGTGCTCGCCTGTGGCTCGCCCTGCAATTTGCCCACTCGTCCAGTAAAAGACTACTTTCAGGACTTGTTACGTAAACTACTATTACGTTTTCCCAAAACACAAACAAATAATAATTTTGTCATATCTAATATAAATTAAAAACTAAACAAATTACATGGATGAGCGTTTTTTAATATGCTCTTTATATTTTTACAAAAATTCAAAAGGCAAGCATCACCAATTGTCAATTAGTTATGGAATGTAAGTAACACCACAATTAAAGCATGACATCAATCAAATAAACAAAAGTGTTAACATTTAGATTATAGATTTTAAGTAGGGTCAATTGTTACCTTTTGAGTATACTCTACACATAATTATGAGTCTATAAGGTCTAGACTTTTATCTGCTTAGGATGAAAGTTTGTAATATGATATTTGTCGTTCGAGAACAATTATTCTCCAGTTATTCACAAAATCTGCATATTAAACTTTGTCCAGTGGACAGTGTCTTGTGAGAATTCCTGCGATTACTCTAAAATTAGATTTCTGAAGCTCTAAGAGAAATTTAGAGTAGAGCACTGTAGGCCATATTAACCTTTTTGATTGTCTTTGGCTTGGAGGGTTTTCTCAGTAGTTACTTTTCCTAATTACGAAAAGAAGGAGTACTAGCGCATTCTTTTGTAAGACTTTTAGCAATCTTGTCAAAGATAATAATAGTATACCTAATACTATTATGACGTTTTACAGAGTCTTTGAAAATCAAAGAACATATAGACCGTTTACTAAGAACCAACAACTACTTCCCTGGCTATATGCCACGATGGACATTGAATTACAGTTCAAAGTTAAACGGGTTATAGTATATCTGCAAGATAGAACTAACCATTTTAGTTTGCAATTCGAAAGGATATCACTTGTAGACCGGTTTCGACGTATTGCGTCTCATCAGTACAAGGAAGATATCCATCCAGAAGCTCTAAGAGCAACTAGAATGGAGATATGTCTGAAATCACACAAATACATTATCTTTAGTAAAGAAAATGTTAAAAGTGCGATAATAGCGACATCTCCATAACTAATTGCAAACTGAAATTCTATTTGACAAAAAACCTCTCGGCTTTGTAGGGTTAACTTTCGAATTGCAAACTGTTTGCAATTCCAGACTCTTTTGATCTCGAACGTGGTAGATTGTAGTATTCAAAACAGCTTGGCGATTGGAGGCAATAAATATTCTGGATGAATTATGGCATTTTCTAATGCAGGTTTTGGCAGATTGTAGGAGTGTTTCTTAGGGCTTTTGAGAGCCTAACGTTAGGACTACAATTTAGGCATCTTTATGAATTGAGTTGATCCGACCCTTAAAATACAAGATCGCCAGGTTCTAGAGCTTTTTTTAGAATTGGTTCACTATAAATATTTATTTTTTATTACTGTTTTGATCACCTTCAATTTATATAATAGTTACCATCATCAGCATTGAGATCCTACACAATTATCTACCATTGCACGTGTATTAACGTTTCGTTCAATATCGACAAAATTCTTGATTTTTTTAATTACATACATCAAGGATTCTTAAATTTCCTTATATCGAAATTGATATTTTTAGTGCAATTTAATTTTTTCGTATCTTCGATTTTATAATTTTTAAATAAGTATTTTTCTGCAATCCATTCTAATGTAACAACTTACGGATGTAAAGGTAATTTTCGTAATTACTGATGGGTAACTTTTAGATACTATGTTTATAAAAGAACATTTTCTATCTTTACTTTTAGTTTAAAAATTGTTATAAACACTGAAAACTATTATGTGTAGTTTACAGACCTAGTATACGAATAAAACTTTCTAGTCGTTATCTTGATTGAATATTTTATTAATTACTTTAAATTACAAATTAAAATTAAAAGCGATTTTTTTTTTATTTGCAAATGTAAAAAAAAATAAATACGTCTCATTTAAAAAATGTTAAATTATGAATTGAAATTGTATAATTACTTTATTTTTCAAGTAATTTTCCGCATAATATAGTCAATGTGACATTTTTTTACTTTTTTTACAAAAAAATTACATAAAATTTAAAAAAAAAATAATGATCTGTATTTGTGACTTTATTATTTATACGATTTATCGAAATTAATTATGATTACAAAAAAAATTGCTCATTAAAGATAAAAATTCAAAGCGTTTCATTTATGGACGGAAAATAACTGAAGAAATTCAAAGTACAAAAATGATTATCGGTTGTTATACATTTTAAAATCATTATAGCAATGAGTGACTTATCATTCAATAAAAAGCTGATCGTTATTAATCTTTTTACTATTCAACAATATCTTTATTCATAAAAATGAGATTATCACAAATAAAAATTCTTAACCATAAATTTCTATCACATATAAACCTCTTTAAAAAAACCTCAAGGGCACTTTGAAATGTACTTATTTAAAAAGATTGCAATTATTAAGATAATATTTATATCTAATTTTACATTTTTATAACTTATTTATAACAAGTTTATATGTATTTATTACAAAATAGATAAATGCGACTAAATAATGTTTAAATATATGCATAAAAAATTTCGCAACTTTTTTATATATTCAAAGGTTAAATTATTATTTTAATTAAGGTAGGTACTAAATAGTTTATTTATATTATGAAATTAAACCGGAAATTAAAACAGGTAACATTTTTATTCCATTTCGTTCTTTATCAAATACATAATCACTTGTTATAATTTAATAATAAGATTTTTTATAGCTGAAATACTTTGCTTCTAATACGAGTCGAAGATAAGTATTACGGTTACCCGAGCGTGCAATAGTTATTCCACACAAGTCACAGACTTTTACTCTAGTCAACATCTTCAAAAACGTGAAAAATTAAAATAAAGGTCCTAAAAATGTTTTTGAAGGAAAAGTGTGCAGGCAAAAAACTGAAATTGTTATTAACAAAATAAGATGAAAAAAACAGATATTTATATTTTTGTTAATAACTCGAAAGTTATTAATATTTAAGCAATTTTGAAAATAGCTCGTTAAAGAGGAGGAAATTTGCGAAAAAAAAGTCCGTCATACCGAAATTCTATCTCCATTATTTATAATTTTAATTCGACGTTGAAAATGGGGCTCCGCGCGGCTTTTACGGCATGCGCGCACTACCGCTAAACGGTGTTTATCAGGTAAAATATTTTTTTTATGACATAAAATGTTATTTTAAAAATTTGAAAAAATTCCAGTATTTTCCTAACACTTGAAAAAATCTAAATCAGTTGGAAAAAACATTTTATCACTGTTTTTCAAAAAGTTATTCAATTGTTAACTAACAATTTTTTTCCTAATCTCTGTAGATATAAACAATAGGATAAAAGGTATAAATAATTGGCCTAAAAATTTTAAACTTTGTGGAGCCCTTTTCATATGTATACTTTACAAGATTCTGTGATAAATGTTTATAAAAGTTTATTAATTTGTTAATAATACTTTCTAATATCATACGTCACGTTAACTGTAGCGCCTACTTAACTTGCCAATTAAAAAATGATACATCTTTTAAACTATTGGAGATATGATAAAGGATATTCAGGTGTTATTTATAGAAAATAAATTTCTCTTTCAAATAATTCTAAGACCAAGTTCGTATTTATTGTTTATTAGATACTACATGCATTTATTTAGAAAAATTCTGTATCTTTTTTTAATTTTTCGCAATATTTTGCAATAGTTATGAAAAATCATAATTAACAAATTAATAAACTTTTATGAACATTTATTACAGAATCTTGTAAAGTATACATATGAAAAGGGCTCCACGAAGTTTCAAATTTTTAGGCCAATTATTTATACCTTTTATCCTATTGTTTATATCAACAGAGATTAGGAAAAAAATGGTTAGTTAACAATCGAATAACTTTTTAAAAAACAGTGATAAAATGTTTTTTCCAACTGATTTAGATTCTTTCAAGTGTTAGGAAAATACTGGAATTTTTTCAAATTTTTAAAATAACATTTTATGTCATAAAAAAATATTTTATCTGATAAACACCGTTTAGCGGTAGTGCGCGCATGCCGTAAAAGCCGCGCGGGGCCCCATTTTCAACGTCAAATTAAAATTATAAATAATGGAGATAGAGTTTCGTTAGGACGGATCTTTTTTCGGAAATTTCCTCCTCTTTAACGAGCTATTTTCAAAATTGCTTAAATATTAATAATTTTCGAGTTATTAACAAAAACATAAATATCTGTTTTTTTTTCATCTTATTTTGTTAATAACAATTGCAATTTTTTGCCTGCACACTTTTCCTTCAAAAACATTTTTCTAAAAGTGATTCCGAATCTAATGAGCTATCGCTCATATTTTTAGGACCTTTATTTTAATTTTTCACGTTTTTAAAGATGTTGACTAGAGTATTTAGTTTTACTACTACTACGTGTAAAATCCATTTATTAACAATTGAGTTCCTCTTACAGACACCTTCCAATCAATAAAATCTCGGGTTGTGTGGATTCTGTACCTCACAGTAATCAGTCGTTATTAAAAAATATATATATCCAAACAAAAGTACAATTTTCTGTTTTCTTTTTGTTGCTGGCATTCTTTCTACTCCTCTACTTGTTTCGTGGACGAATGAGGAGATATTGAGAAGAGTGGGAAGAGAAAGAGAAATGTTAACCACAAGTAAACGCATACTTGTAATGCGTAATGAAAGATACCAGTTTTTACAAATAATAATAGAAGGAAACGAGTAGTAGGAAGAAAGAAGTTGTCGTGGTTCCGTAATGTCAGACAATAGACTAAGAAATATTGGAGACCTAATACACACGGTAAAAGACTGGTTGCAAACATCCGTTAATGGATAGCAGAAGAACAAGAAGAAGAAAATTAGCAACCAATTTCCTTAAGGAGAATTCACACTGAATATATTAGTTTGACGCGTATGTTGTTTGTAATGCATAGACTCTCGATTTTGAGCTCCGGCTTCAATCTCTGTCCTATGCGACTAAAGGTTGGTTCCAACAGACCAAAGAACCATTCTAGAATCGTCCGGGAACTGCGCAGTAGACGAAATTTCAATAACGTACTTAGTTGTTTCGTAACGGTTCTAGAACTGTTTTTTTGATCTGTTAGAACAGACTTTAAGTGTGCCATCGATTCCAAGCTTAAAACATGAGTTAAAAAAATATTTACCACACGTAAGTAGTTATTATCCATCTGATTCTATGACAATTAAACACGAATTCTCGAAGTGTGCATGTTATTTAAAAAAATACATTTTAATGCTAGTCGTTTCGGCCACATACATATTATATAAACAGTAATAAATATAACAGAAATGAACCAAAAGCAATAAAACTTTAGTATATGTACTTTAATTTTTTTAAGAGCACAACTACTATAAAAATAAAGTAATTTATAAAGTATTTGTTAATAGTTAATTTTCAAAGATTTACTCGATTTACGTGACGGGAAACGTAAATATACAACACACACTAAACTCATACTACCTATTTTAAAATTAAAGTTATTATTGTGGAAATTACATTTTTTTAAACTATATTGCTAGGATGTTTCTAATTTTTTTCTCCATTAATAAAAAAAACAGTAATTCGCGTGTATAAATAGTATTTAATTTATTTAATAGTGGAAATATACTCCGGAAATTAAAAGCAGTTCACTGGCTTATTTCGTAATTGTATTTTTCATTTATTAAGTAGATGTTTACAACGTACTCAATATGTTATAATATTGAATTATTTCTTTAATTCACTAGTGTTTATAAATGAGATTAACATTTTTTTTGTTATATAGTAACTGGTAAGAATAGGTAATAAATTTGTAAAAATGAAGATATAAGAAGATCGAATGAAAAACATTTATAATTAATGCAAATCATAGCAAAAATACCAACTAAAAAAGAACGTTGGAAGAAAAGGAAAGTATGGCCTATGGAAGAAAGAGAAGCATCAATTTTATTAAAAACGTGTTAGGAATTGTCAGAAATGGAATTAAAACGATATACTTTCATATGTATTAAAAATTTTGGTTAAAGAGTATTTGAAGTTACCTGGGAACCAAATTTCAGTAATCTTTATGCTGGTCCTTTCCATTAGTTACTTAAATTTTTCGAATAGGGCTGAGCCGGATTGCGGTGATAATTCATCACTCGTAGCTCCCAAGAAATGGGTAGGAATGAAACGACAACCGGACTGCGGCTGTAGCCATCAGGTAGACGTATTAAGGTAGAATTTCGTTGCGACGTCCGGCGTTCACGGCCAGCCGTAACGTCCAGCCGTCGAGCACTGCTACAGTGTCTTTTCAATTGTAATAATTTCGTTAAAGCGGCTCGTCCAGCGAACGCGACGGCCAGCCGTCGACGGCTACGTCCCGACTGCTGAGGAAGAAGTCGGGACGCGGACGTCGGCAGTGCCTGTTCGTTTACTGGGTGAATAGGTGTCAAAATGTCAACAAAAATTTTGGACGTTGACGACGAAATATTGATAGATCAAGTGCGTAGTTTTAACTGTTTATATAACCATGAAAATATGGAGGGTAGAGGTAAGGAGAACGATCTTAAATGGGAAATGATTAAAAATGTGTCCACTTTTTAGAGGTACATAACACTTCTCAAACTTGCCACTACAATGGCGCTAAAGTAGATGTAGGGTACAGAATGAATGTAGCAGTTTTTGACAAATTGATTGAAATGTCGTATGATTTCGTAATATAAGTCACAAATTATATAAGTGCTATAAAAAAACGTGGTCAGCGAATTCAGTTTAGTGCATTTTAAATTTGTTTTATACTTTATGATTATCTTATGTATCTTATGATTATTTTAAAAATGGTGTCATAATAAAGCGGAAATGTGTCTTTCCTTGTTTATTTATCTATCCTACTCTAAGAAATTATGGCGCTTTTTTTAAAATTTACCCTACTACGATCGTAGCGCCACCCTTATTTACCACATTTTGACGGACACATTCAATACACGGACACAGTTCTCCTTACCTCTACCCTCCATACATGAAAATAAAGAGTTTCAGATTCGCGTAAACTCGTGGAGTCATATTGGCGAAGTTTTATCAAGGAGTGGCAAGTACAAAAAACTATAATTTAATTTTTTTTTTTACTTAAATCATAATAAACATAAGTTAATACCAAGGGTACGGCCTAAAGACCCTCGGGATGTTCACCATCGACCTTGCTTATTATAGTCCCAGTAATAATTTTTCATCTGGAGCAATTGGGAATTTCACACTATTTGTTGACTGCTTTATTAAATCTTTATGAATCAAATTTAAAACAAAATCAAATTGTTTTCTGTTAAGCCTAAAAAACCCACGAAATTTTTCATCATCGGTCTCAAGGTGGGTTTTGATAAGTAATCTGTAATAATATCCCTCATCGGTTCTAGATTTAAATAATTCGTGGGTTTCTTCCCACATTGACAACAATAACCTAAGAATATCATCGTCTTCTTCAACTTCGTCCAATATGAGCGCCGCCTATGTCCCGAGCCATTTTTTTGGGCGATGTACAAGAAAATGACTGACGAACGCCGACACTAGACGTTTCAACCAAATCATGCGAACGTAACGGCTGGCCGTCGCTGCCAAACGCCACGACTGGCCGCGAACGCAGGACGTCGCAACGAAATTCTACCTTTAAGGGCAATTAGCAAGGTATGAGTAAGGGTAGTTTCATTAAATAATCATTAAGTTTATGGCATGGTTTTCTGCTCTATTCAAAACTTTTTCTGCTACTTAGATGTAATGGTCACGCAGCATGTTTCGTAGAATTATTTATCTTAGTTTAAATTTTACTTTTTGAGATTTTGTTGCTATTATTCTCATCACGTATTTTTCGTATATTAATGTATTCATATCATAAAAGTTTATTCCTTAGTTACTAGAAATTAATAAATATTTTTCATGCTAAATACATTTATCTGTTTTTTATGTTGTAAAAGCTTTGGCGGTAAAGAGATGTATAGACATGGGATTTACAACTTGAATCTTTTTTATTCTTCGTCAAGAGTTATTATTTTAATTACGTCGGGAATTTTACAAAATTTAAGTATTTACTTTTTACCCGCACATTTTTCAATGAACAATCTCTATTGGTAAATTTCTGTAATATTTTGTCCACCACCCCAATATTTTCACTCAACTATTTTTCCTAATTAAATTATTAATATAGACGTTCTCTTATTAAATTTTGCTAGTACCGATTGATACCCCTATTAGAGTGTAGGCAAAATCAGTTGGATATTAACAATAAAAAACACAGCGCATATATAACCTTTACTAAAGCGTTTATAAAATTTCTCAGAAGAAATCAATGATTTGCATTTTGGAAAATTTTGCCAATCAGGTATTTTGAGGATTATAAACCGTCATTACGATAGGGTGTCATTACCCTAATCTTTATTGGCCTACCTGTCGCCTGTCGCCGGCCGCAGTCCGGTCATGGGGTATTGATGACAAAAATCTGAGACGGCCGCAATACGGTTGTTTGACTTTAGCATTTGATACCAATCGCCGCAATCCGGACACACCGTTCGAATACATACCAACTAGAAACAGCCTTTAATGCTCTGAGCGCAAGACGAGTAACCTCAAGAGATATAATATGAAACTAAATATATACTATCTCCCTTGCACTTACCTACAATTAGTAGTAAGTTAGCATTCCCCTCTTCTTAAAACAAGAGAGATAGCATAAAGTTTCATTTTATCTCACTTCGCTTTCAGATCGTTGAACGCAGCCTCCAGTGAGTATATATTTAAAAATTAAAGTAGATAGTTTATAATAGTGCATAAATCATTTAATAGAATTGTGAATAGAGCATATAGCAGAATTCAGAAACCTAACATTTCCCAATAAAATTATTTTATACACATAATATATACCCAATGGATAAATCTACATAAAATTAGTTTCTTGGGTGTTTAATATCTTTTGAAATTTATAGTATCCTATATTCTATTTATAACTACAGTGAAATAATGAGTTGTTAAATTGACTCTTATCTTGAAATATATAATCACCAATTTAGTGTCTCAATGTTAAATTTTATCGCGCTGAACTAAATATTATATAATTTTGCAACATTTGTTTTTGTTACAATTTTTTGACACATTCATATTGTGACAAACAGGTAAAAATATCTTATGTTTCTTTTTTAAATCTTTATTTTTCTCTTCTCTTGGGTATGGTATAAAAACTGAAATTAGCAGGATTTATTTAAACAACAGATTGTAAAATTATGAGTGCATACTATCATGCCGGATCGAGGGTCTAGAGTTGAGAAAAGGTTCTCATTTATAGACCGCCCGCTGTTTCCAGTTAAGGGGTGACTTCAAAGACTCTTTAACCCTTTTCTACTAATTATTGATCATCAAAATTGTTTCCAATTTAAACAATTGTATACAATTTGATTGAATACGTACAATTCAATATATAAGACTAATTATTACATAAATTAGTTACAGGTATGTTATCGATATCAAAACATGATGTTTGTGTTTTCATATAATTAAAAAACTTGCTAATTTATTTCTTAGCATGAGACAATAAAGTAAATAGACTTAATTGATAAATTAATATGTTAATTTAACTTATTATACAGGAAAAAGTTATGGAAACAAGTGTATATACTATAGGTATGACGCAAATATATTTTTATCAATACAATGTCGATTATGTATCCATTATTTTGAACTGATATTGTTAATTTGTGCCTTAAGCTAACCGCGTAACATTTTTTTTATTTTTTTTTACAATTTAAAAATTTCTTCTGACCAAATTAAAAAAAAAAAATCAGTTACGTTGAAACTATTAATAATTCATACAATCCCACGAAAATAACAGCCTATTCTATAATTTAAATTCATCATTTTTTTCAAAAAAAGGATGATTTTAATCTCGATTTCAGTTCTGAGAGAAAGCGTTTATGGTAGTGGACTGTAATTATTGAGATTTATTGAGATTTCTCGATTGGGTAGTTAAAGATCTATATAATTTTTGTATTAAAAAAATCTGTGTGTACTTATGTTCGCACATAAGAAGTTATACTTCTTTGGCCTAAAATACCAATCATAAAGTTTTATCTCATACCTCGATAGTAAAAGGCCATTCATTTATTTCATCTGTTTCTAATTTCCTTATTGGTTGAGGAACTTTGACTGTACTATAAAATAAATCAATTACAAAGTGTGATGTTTAAATTATTCATTGCAATTTGTATTATTTTAACATTTTATTTATGTTTTAATAGTTCAAACAACATCAATTATATTATTTTCAATGTCGTTACACATGATTTCAAACAAAAATGAAAAAATGTATACAAACATTAATTTTTAATTTAGTTATCAGTAAGTTAATGTTATATACCTACAACATTTATTAATGACTAGTTGTACTCGCAACGTCGTTCGCGTATAAAAAGTTCTTACCCCACCCCATTTAAGGAATGGGAGAGAAAGTTTTATACACCAGATGTTAAGTTGAAAGAAGACAAATACATCTGTGAAAACCGCATTCGAATCGGATCAGTAGTTTTCATGTGATGCGCGCACAAACATACAGACAGACAGACAAAAAAATCTAACCACATTTTTGAGTTCTATTTCGATGTACCCGCGACGTCGTTCGCGTGGAGTGTTGATTTTTGTATAAAAATTTCTTTCCTCACCCCGTTAAAGGGGTGGGGGGGAGAAAGTTTTATACACCAGATGTTAAGTTGAAAGAAGACAAATACGTCTTTGAAAACCGCATTCGAATAGGATCAGTAGTTTTCATGTGATGCGCGCACAAACATACATTTCTACAGTTTTATTATATGTATAGATATAGATTGTGTTCAACTTTAAAAATAATTATCTACCAATTTGTTTAATCAGCAAACAAGTACAGAACAACATTTTTCTAGTCTGATACTTTTGATAATTTATTTAATGATTGTAAATTCAATTAATTTATTAAAAATCTATTATATAATAGTAAATAGAATATCGGTATAACCAATAGTTTAATTGCATTGATAATCATTGACTGATTTTATTTAAATTACATTATTGTTGTCTGACCCTGTACTTAAACTTAAAATATATCTGAAGATATATTTATGATTAGAATGATAAATAAACATACTTTCGTTCGCAAAAATGATAAGAGTACAACAAAAACATTTCAACGATAATTTTAACCGGCAAGGAAAATCCCCGTTCTTCTAAATTAAATATTTGGTAATATATATTTTTTTTTTGTTAAATTATTTTTATTAAAATTCTATAAAATATTCGTATGAGCAACTTTAAATTCTTCTTATAACAGATTCATGAGAATTAAACTTTTTAACACGCTTTTATAAGCTTCGTATCCATCTATCTATGTAATGATAACTTTGAACGTGATTTTGACCAACTTTGGAATGTCGGGTTAATTAAAAATTTTGCGTACTTATCAAGGACCCATGAGAATGCAATAATAAAAAACAAAAATATAACAGATTTTTTAAAAAATTAGCATGTATAGTATCGGCTGATGACTCCGCGAACACATATCTATTAACTTTAACGCAGGGTTGCTTTTGAATGTAGGCTCAGTTGGTTCGAATCGGATCGGTTTTTTTTTCATACACATACATAATGGTAAAAAATCCTTAATTCATATTTAATTTTTAAATAATTTTTTTTACAAAAGTGTGTTTTTTTTTAGTTTTTTTAACTATTATTTATTTTTTGATGCAGCTCTGTTGTTAGGTATCTGATGTTGGTATTAAGGGAGATACTCTATTCTTTATTCGCATTAGTCACTTCAGTCTACGCCTCTCAGGCACCTCTAGTGGCGCTACCAAGCGGACTGCCGCGACATGCGGTTGGGTCAATCGGCTGTCATAAGTGTCATATGCTATGTAATTCCAGCGGAGTGTGTGCTTTTTTAAATTTAAAATTTTAATCGATTGTCGTGAAATGTCCGCGAAAAAAGTTAGTGGTCACACTTGTTGTGCTGTTGGGTGCAATTCCCGGGGTTATACTATCCCAGGAATAAGTTATTATAGATTTCCCTCGAAATCGTGGGAAGTAGCTCGTCGCAAGGATTGGATTGTCTTAGTCCGTCGAGTCGAGTATGTACCAATAATGTTTATCAAATAAAATGTTATGGAGTGACAAAGTTTTTTTATTTCTGTTTTTTTTTCTTGGACATTTAGTTATTTAGTCATTACAGAAGAGTGATTTTGCATGATAAACAATAGGCAATACACAGCACCTGACTCAACCTAATGCGGCCTTGCGCCACGAGGTAGCGCTGGCGTCGCAAAGTCGAGATGCCTGAGAAGCGTCTAGTTTACCTACTAACCTCATTTTTATTTTTTTTTCAGCCTTGTTCGTATTCAGTCAACAACAACAAATACAATGTATGTTTAGATGTGTTTTCTTACGTTTGTGATTACACAATCAAAGATTACAGAGGCGGTGTTTCTCTTATATTTTGCTTAGTTTGGAACGGAAAATTATAACCAAGATAAATAGTGATACCTAATAGTCTATCTAAAATCTGCATGGAACAGGTGTGACAATGGTAGAAAGGAATAGGTAACTCTATGAATTTTGGAGTACCTATGCTTGGTAAGAATGAAAAAATCATCATGACACCTGTTACTTTTGTATGACTAGTGTGGATTAACAAAAACAACCACCATAAATAGAAATATCGCAATACTTCTTCTACAAAATGGCCTATTTGCCATTTAGAGAATGTTCCAATACCAGGCAGAATAGTAAATTTAAGAATAGCAAGTTTCTTTGGGTGATGACTTTGACTATTGTGAAGAAAGAAACGTTTTAACAAAAACAGCTTAATGGTCTTAGCTTAGATGTTTCAATAGATCAACTGAGTTGCTTGGATCGAGATTAAAAGAAAAAAGTACATTTTCTCTAATGTACGGATTACTTCATAGGTTCGTTCCAACAAACCAAAAAACCGTTCTAGAACCGTTACGAAACAACTCAGTACTTCACAGGTATTGAGATTTCGACTACAGTGCAATTTCCTGAGGTACTAAAATGGTTCTTTGGTCTGTTGGAACAAACCTCATATTGCACGATAGAAAGAACATTACTATACTTGGTGCATCGGTGCCTTCTTATTGATAGTACTAAAAGAAGTCTTTTATTGGCAATAACAAACATACTTATATTCCAATTTCTCAATTCATTAGCCTATGGGTGATAGTCTTGTTGTTGATGAAAGAAATGTGATAAAAGAGTGTTTGGTTCCTCAAGAGAAGATCATTCTTCCACTCTTATACATAATTTTAGGGCTAATGAAACATTTTACAAGATTATTAACAATAATATCGTAATTTTCTTTTTCTATGATAAAAGAAAACCTTCAGTATTATTTCAACATGTTGTCTTGTCATCAAATTGTACACAACACCTCACATATGCCAACGAAACAAAATTAATATTGACTTTCTTAATAATAAATTATATTGTTTTATAAGTAACTTTATATAAAAAATAAAAACTATATCAATGAAGGTTAAATTATTCAATGAATAAATTTAACACACAATAGCACATTCCTTAAAAATATTAATTAGTAATTTATTGAAATATATCCATTGTTTAAAGCATTATCATAAACATAATACTTGCACCCCAGAAATAAAGGTTATAACAATTGTATTCCTAAGTTATTGTTCTGATTTAACTAAAAAACTATTACATACTTAGACCTTGAATTATCTATTGTTGCAAATTAAAACAATTAGACTAACTAATAACTCCACTTATTTAATAAAAAAAATAAGTATAATTGTTCAGAAAATATCGAATCATTATCATATTTCTTATAATGTTTAAAGACGGAATAACGTAAAATAGTATTATATTATAAGGGTGGATGGCCAAAAAATTTTCATCGATTTGCCCTTCACGTAATGTTGTACCCTTGAGAAGCCTAAATCCAAAATGCCGACAGCTTGGTGGCTACAAAAGAGGTGGCGCACAAGGATAAAGAGGGCCAAAATTTGGCACCCTTTACCTTTGTATCCACTCTTCTAAAAAAAGCTTTGTCCGGAGCGAAAAGCAATTTGTTAAAAAAACTATTTCTGACCAACTTTTGGGTCTCGCAACATGCAAATTTGTTAAATAAAAAGTTACTTTTTTAGTAGTATCATATAAAAAGAAATCAAATATACTCAGTGACATTAGAAGTGTTACACCCAGAAGTAATAATTTCTTAATCTTAATTTTTTGACAACAGAATGACTATATTTAAAGAATGCTATGATAACAATATTAATGTTTTATCTTTAATAGTACAATTTATGAAGACCGGTTGGTAAAGAATTTTTTAATTATTGTTCTTCAGTCTAATTGTAGTCAGTGTAACAAAACGCCTCGAGTTCGAGGACATCAAAATTACCACATGTTAGCGATTTTGACAGGGGTAGAATTGTTGCATCTAAAGATATAGGTTTGTCGTATCGCCAAATTGCCCTTCGTGTTAATTGTACAACAATGACGGTAATGCGTTTGTGTCGTGTGTGGACAAACGAAGGTAGAGGAACACGAAGAGGACCAATGGCCAACCAAGACGTACCACAGAGCGTCAAGATAGGCGCTTCAGACTACTTGCTCTGTGAGATCGTTTTGCTACTACGCGTCAAATCGCTGATCGATGGTTTGGAAAGAAAGGTAGACCTGTTACTATGCGTACACTATACCGTCGCATTCGAGCCTTTGGACTGTTTTCATACCGCCCACGACTAGTGCTACCTTTGACCCAGGACCATTGACATCAACGTTTGAATTGGTGCAGAGAACGGCAGCAATGGGTGGAAGAATGGCATAATGTAGCATTCAGCGATGAATCGCGATTTTGTTTAGGCATGCACGATGGCCGTAGAAGGGTAAGACGCCGCCGTGGAGAGCGACGAGATACCGGGTTTGTTCTTGAAAAACATGTACACAGGACAGTTGGAGTAATGGTTTATGGGGCTATTGCCTATGGTAGCCGATCACCACTTGTGTTCATTCGAGGTAGTATGACAGCTGCACGTTATGTTGATGATGTTTTACAAACCACTTTACTGCCTTATCTAGACGGCCATCGACACGTCCTTTTTCAGCAAGATAACGTGCGTCCCCATATTGCTCGTCGAACTATGGACTTTCTCCAAGAAGCTGGCGTTAATGTTTTGCCGTGGACACCCCGTTCACCAGATTTAAATCCTATCGAACCTGTGTGGGATATGATGAGAAGAAGACTGTCCAATTTACACCATCCTCCACAAAATATGGCACAGTTAATCCATGAAGTTCAAGTTGCATGGAACGGGATACCACAAGCAGACATTGATCATCTCATTTTGTCAATGCCTATAGAAGTGTACATGAATGTATTCAGTTACGGGGTCGCCAAACACATTATTTTTTTTGTTATACGTTATTAAAAATTCTTGAAAATGTTATCGTTTTATTCTCGATGTAAATCTACCATGTTGCCAAAAAATTAAGATTATGAAATTATTCCTTCTAGGTGTAACACTTATAATGTCACTGAGTATATTTTTCTTCTTGGACTATTCTCATTTCGAAGTTTAAAATGTTTTTAAGTGGTAATGATAATATTTTGAAGGTCCACTAGGTTTAAATCTACCTGCAACTTACGTCTCTCTAGGAATTAAGTCGAGCGGAGATGGATTGTTCTCTTAACTCAAAAAAAAAAATATATGTTGTACAAATTTTAGCATAAATTGGAATCTAGAGAGAAAATCACTGATACTTAAAGAGCTATTGTACTAAATAAAAATAAATATTAAAAATAGTGAAATGCATTATTGTATATTGCATTATAAATATATTACTTAACATTTAATTAATTAAGAATTGATCGAGATATTTGCTGTATAATAACAGATTACTTTATGTTGTTTTTTAGAGCAGACAATTTTTTTTGTCTATTAATTAATCTGAATATCGAATTTTAAAAAATGCTTTCTAGATAGTTTAAATATCAGATGCAAATCTAATCCTTTCTTTTTTTCAAGTAAATCTGTTTAAGATACGTAAAAATAAAAAGTCCCGAAATGATAAATCGATAACATAATGGAAAATTAAATGTGAAACTTCCGGACAAATAACCCAAAACTATTTTCGATTAGTTATTAATTAGTCTCCGAGTAAACTGATTTCCTTATGAACTTTGAACATATTCAATAATCTGTTCCCATTAAAAAAATAATTAATTTTGGTATTTTTTATTCCCATTATTCTTTACTGTTTAATCTTATTATTTTAGAATCGAAATTTGGAATACGTCATTATGGATTGAATATGAATTAATTAAAATATTGTGTATATTAATATCTACTTAATATAAGGAAGAAAAATATGAGAAGTAAAATTTGCAAAATGCTAATGAGTAGAACACAAAACGAAGGTTATTCCACCGCACATTATGAATGTCATTTAATAAGTGTTACCAGTACATAATATATGTAACTTGTACCATTCTAGAGAAAAGTGAAATTGTACTTGGTTTACATTCAGATTTCAAGAACTGAAAGTCTTATTTACGTTATTCCTTAGCTTCTTCAAAACTAGTAATTATTATTTTATGAGTACTAAGTCTACAATTACGTTTCAACAGAAAAAATATCTATTCCTAACAATTACATACGTACATCAATAGCAATAAAAAGAAAATTAGTACGTACTAGGAAACTATAATAAGAATAATAAATAAGTAACACGAAAAAACGAATAAATACGCAGACCTCGACATACATAGAAATTCAACAAATGTGGTATGCAATAATGAATGAATGTTTTGTCTGAAGGGATAAGAGATGAAGCCCCATGATGCATGCGGATGATATTGTGATTGTAGATTTTGTGAAACAGAGACTGGAACAAAAACCTAAAAAATGGAGAAAGAGTTAAAAATCAGTAGGACAAAGACTGAGATGGGAAGAAAGAGCATAAAATCAATCTGCAGAGGACCACTTCAAATATTTTAAGTCTGTGCTAGAAAAGACTGAAGGATTAAAGAATGAGCTGAATCATAGAATTAAATGTAGATGGATGAACTGGAGAAGAATTAGTGGAGTTTTATGTGACAGGAATGAATGCAAAAATGAAAAGTAGACTGTACAAGTTGTAAGACCAGCATTAATCTATAACTCAGACACCTGGTCAACAATGAAAGAGCAGGAGAGAAAGTTAGATGAAGATGTGTGGTTTAACGAGGAGAGAGTAAGAGGTACAATAAAAGTGGGACAGTTGAGCAAGAAAATCCAGAATAATAGGTTGAGTTGGTTTGGTCATGTAGAGAGAAGGGATGAGAATTATGTGAGTAAAAAGTAGATTAATGTGAATTGGGTAAGAAAAACAAAGGAAGACCGAAGTTGAAATGAATGGTTAAAATAAATGAGGACCTGAAATAGAAAAAAATGGAGAAGAGAGGATGTGGTAAATAGAGGCTTTGTATTGTGTGTATATATATATATATATATATCTATATCTCGGAACCGTTACTTTTACCATCACAATGCTGAGATATACATATATGTAATAACAATAATGAAAGGAACTATTTTCCAATAAAGAGGAAGTAACAATTTTTCAAAGTAATAATGTTTACAAAGAGAAAGTATACATTTTACTGCTTTATGTATTATAACTTTATAACCAACAATTTTAATTCAAATCACATAAATCTATAACTAATAATTTGGAACTGCCATTTTTACAAATGTATGTAGCTGAAGATACAATGAGAATGTTTTCAACCAAAATTTTGGTCATTTTAAAGAAAATTTTATCTACTTTTTTTATATGAATAAATCTTTGTATTGAACCCAAAAACTTACAGATTTTTTTTCTTGTTATAACAATTTAACGGATAAAAATTATTTGGACGCATCATTTTAAAGGGACATTAAATTCTCTACAGGAAATTACGTATGACCAAAAAGGTGCATTTTCACCCCTATCTCTCTAAATTCCATAGAAGCATTCCGCGGTTTTTTATTTAAATGACCATTTTGAAGGATTCTTGAAATAAAAATCCTTGAAGGTTATAGTTCCTTATTGCCCTACTTTTTAAGAAATAATCAATAGCCTACAGTATCGAATAGCATCCGATACTGTAAAGTAACATGAATTGGACCCATGAATTGTGAATTTCTGCAAATATTCTTTCGTTCAATTTTTTATTGGCACTTAAATCCACTAATCTATTTAACCTGATTAAAAAAAAGCATTACTAGTGATGTAAGCATTGGTCATTTTGAAGCAATAAATCGTTACTTCAGGCCTGAATTGATACTCTTTAATTTGACCTGTTACCAATTACGTATAAAGTTTCTTATTGGTTTACTCAAAACATTTATTTTAAATCGATTTACCTAAAGGTCAATTAAACCTACCCAGAAAAATCGATCTTTTTTCATTAACACGATTGGGTATCAGTAACGAGTCTTTTTGGAAAACAGTAATCATTATTTTTTAAAGAATAAAATGTATTATAAAAATCGAAATTTTTCTGTCATTGTAACGGGCTTCAAACATCCGCATACTGCCTACTTCCGGTCAAAATAAATTTAATATTTCCGCCCTGAAACATTCTTGAAAATAAATATATTTGTTACCAGAATTAGTCGTGCATTTTATCTTTAAACTCGAGTGTAAATAAACTCGAGCTTGTTTGTATATTTATTGATTTTTGTATATTTACTATAATGTAAACTTAATTAACTAACAGAGATTAATGTAACCGATAGAAAAAACGGTATTTTTTATATTATACGAATGGATCTATAAAAATTAAAAGGAGTAAAGGTTATGAAAATCCACCAGAAAGTTTAACAGTATTTCACGATAAATTTAGTATTAAATTTTTTGCTAAATCCATATGTAGGTACGTATGTTAATTTTTGTCAGTCTGTTCGTTCCGGTTAATCTCTGGAACTTCTGTACCAATTTTGAAGGGACTTTCACAGGCAGATAGTTGATGGAATAAGAAGTTACTGTAAATCTGAATGGGACAAAGGCACGATATTGAGACTAAGCCAAAATGCCATAAAATGGTAAACGGATGGGCTCCAAGACAGATAAAGGAACAGAAGCAGAAGTTTTTGGACCTAGTGCCAAATACTCAGAAAGCCTGGGTGCATACCCAAGCATCATTCAAGCGGAAATCCGTGCCATTAAAAGATGTGTAAAATTTAATATAGAAAGGAACTATCGTAGATAAAAGATTGTAATCATGTCAGCCATCAAAGTTGTGAACTCACACACAACTAGTTCAAAGATGGTGTGCAAATGCCTAGGCAAACTAAATGAACTAGGACAAAATAACACTGTTACCCTCTTATGGGTTCTAGGACACATAGGAATAGAAGAAAATAAAACAGCAAAAAAGCTGGCGAAAAAAGGAGTTGAAACCACATACTTGGAACCAGATCCATCTTGTGGAATCAGCAGTATTATGGTCTTAGAAAAACTTAGTAAATAAGTGGATAGTGAAAAATCCAAGTACTGGAACGATCTAGAAGGACTAAGACAATCGAAGAACGCTCCTGGGAAACTTTAACCAGAAGAGATCTTTTAGCTGTCTAAACCTTTCTAAGAACCTTCGTATTATAACGGGAACACTGCCGATTAAGAGGACACATAAAGAAACTAGGTTTGGTAGATGAAGCAAAATGCACATTCTGTGAGGTAGAGGATGAAACTGCAATACACATAGTCTCAGAATGCATTGCATTACGTAATTCTAGGGTCAGATTGCTAGGGACATACGAAATAGAAGAGAAAGACCTACGATATCCTAAGCTTTCTAAGATAGATAGGACTAGGACTAAGTCTAAAGAAGCATTAAAATTATAGCAAGAAAAGTGGGACACAATAAATCTTATAGGTCACAGGTGTATATGTTAAGGAAAAATCGAAAAAATATCCCATCAGACATGACTCGAAGTCGCTAAAGTGTAATATTATATTTACTCTACAAAATAGAAAAAGAAGATTTAGAGGTAATTCACGATTTTTAATTCAGTAAATAACAGACCATATTTTTTACGTAATTTTATAATAGGCTAGTTGACTCCTTTTTAAACTAGGTCCTAAATAGTTAATATTTGTGCTACTAAGGTATGAAACCACAAAACTGTAATTTAAAATCCATCTCTTCATGTAGGTGCGAAAACGCTCTCCGCCATTTTATGACGTCATACGTATTGTAAACAATCATTTGACATATAAACACGGACAATTTTCCAGTTTACTTTACTTTAAAAACATGATTTCAACTAATTTCCATAAAAAATACAGTAATTATCGTTATTGCAACGTCCGAGAATGCAAAAACACATCAAGGAATACAAATAGATGTTAGTTACATTATTCAGAGGTTACGATACTTATGACATAAATGAGTAGGTAGTTTTGAATCCCTTCTGAAAAGAATAAATACACTCATTCTTCCTTTTTATGTCTACTATTTAACAACTGCACTGTACTTACATAGAAGTCTTGACATTTCTTAGCTCGGCAGAGCAGAAATCTGGATTCAAGGCAAAGAAATTACGAACCATTAATGTATCAATTTTTGGCAAATTTGTGCTGTCTGCTTTTGTGAAACCAACGTCCATAATGAATTTATTATTGTTTTTCAATAAAGCAAATAAATTAAGAACGTGCTAAGGAATTTTTATCGAAATATTTATACTTGTATAACACCACGTCAAATTACTAGTTTTGTTTACAATTTGTATGACGTCACAACATGGCCGACAGCGTTTTCGGCGATTCAAATTAAACACATTTTTTAAATTGAATTTTTAAATTAATCTTAAGCATTAAATTATTAAAATCGATATATTTCGTTTTCGTAAGCTAAATACTGTAAGAAATACTCATTTATTGTATGAAATTAGTTATGTGTCAAGTAGCCTATTCCACGAATGTAGCTGTTCTATTATCTTTTTCATTAAACTAAATAAGAAAAACTAATGCTTGAAATTATTTACGGTTCAGTGAAGCCAAATATAACGATAATCATGATAATCATATTTATGTAACCCGGAAATAAAATTTCAATTACGTAGTAAAAAATCACATAAAATGAATTTTTTCTTCTCAAATTTATCAATTAATACAAACTATTTATGTAAATAAATTTGATATGGTAAAATTTATGTTTTGATTTGCTTATTCGATTTATTATGAAAAATAAGCATTGAATATAACAAATGGCACGTTTCTAAATCTAAAGTTAACACGTGTAACTGGTATTTTCTCAAGTAAAATATGATATCGCGGTTTAAGAGAAAATTGCAAAATCGTGATCAGCTGACTTTACCGATTACACGGTTTTGTTGCATTTTTATCAATGATTCAGAAATTCTAAAGAGGTCAATGGTACTAGATGGTTTAATTATAAAGTTTGTTTATTATATATGAACCAAGTTATAAAATTATTATTTAAAATTATATTCGTTACAAATATAATTTTTACAAAACTATAATTATTTATTGTAATATCAATATATTACCTATTAGGTAATATATTAATGTATAAAAATAAAAATTATTTATATTTTATTAATAATTAATAAGCTATAATAATACAATAATTCAAACTTTCTTTTTTTATATGAAATCAGCCGTTTTTTGCAATATATAAAAACATACCTAATAACCAAATAGACTAGTTTTTAAATGTCAATATTTTTACTCCTGAAATGCGGGAAAAAAATGAAAATAATACAAAACTGGACCCATAACAAAAACAACGAAAAAAAAATAGTAAAAACTTAGAAACAATTAAGAAAATATAATAAAATCAACACAAAAAAAAAACAAAAAATGAAAAAGAAAATCATTGATTAACAGGCGGTAAATTTTATTTTTGGCCTCTGTGTAAAAAGTCAACTTTTATAGAATATTAATAAACTATACGAATGATTAAAATAGTAGTTTACGTAACAAGTCCCGAAATTGGTCTTTTACTGGACGAGTGGGCAATTGCAGGGCGAGCCGCAGGCGAGACCTGCAAGCCTGCGAGTCCAGTAAAAGCACTTTTGGGACGTATTACGTACAATATATTTTTTTAAACCAGCCAGAATTTAGTAATTCCAGTTTATTTTTGGGTCAGAAAATCTCATTTTGTCGGACCGGGCCAGAAAATTATTGTGATAGTCCGGTAAAAGCTTTTACCGGACTCACTTTAATTTCCTGGCCCTGTCTGACAAAATGAGATTTTCTGATCTAAAAATGAACCGGAAAGTACTAATTTCTGGCCGGTTTTTAAATAAAATTTGTAAACTTAAAATTCACACTGAAGTCGTAAAATACTTATGGTTGATTATTAATAAAAATATTTAAATTATAACACAATAAAATTATCTATGTCTCATATTCTAAAAAAATGCTTTATTGATAATATATTTCTGCAGTGCAGCAATTCATTTATACCCAATTCTGTACATGACATTCCTTTATAAGGACAAGTTTAATTCATACATGATTCAAGTTACAACAAATAGACAAATAAACGCAAACACAAAAGAAAATAGTACACGTTACTAAAATATAAAATATGTAATGTAACTGTGAGTACATCTACATAAGCAGAGTTTTTTATAGAACATTCATTGTAGTTTTAAACAAAGTATACTTATTTATAACAAAAGAAAGTATTAAAAAAATTTAAGTTATACTTCATTTGGTGCGTCACGAAAAACTGACACCATGAAATTAGCTAGATAACATTTTAGTATTTTTTGTGTTTCTGATACTTAAATTTCGAATTTGATTTTCACTTGTTTTATTAATTTTGATCATTTTTTTATTTATATTGACATTTACTTGATATTTATTGTTTACTTAACCATTTTTTTTCGTACAATTCTACTCTAAATAACAGTTTCGTCGCTGAATAGATACAACAACGGTAAAAGACCATAAATAATGTGAATAGTTAACAATTAAGGGTAATAAAAATCGTTTTTAATATCATTTGTGTATAAAAGGTTGTTTTTTAATTATGGATAAATAATTATTTATGATATTTAAATAAAATTTAATATAATAAAACCTTTTTTTTTATGGTTAGTTTCGCGACTAAGGAAAGTTAATTTTTTTTTTTAATTTTAATTCTTGAACAAAACAATATTTACAATCATTTTTCCGATAGATTAAAAAGTAAAAAAGTAGATACCTAATTGTTAAACGGAGTCTGATGTAATCACTTTCTACCCTGTAAATTTAAGGTAACTTGATTTGTGCGTTAAGTCATAAACAAGTAGGAAAGCCATAAATGTCAAACTAATTTAACATCCAAATTTATATTAATAAATTTCTTAATTTTATATTGAATTATTGTACTAAAATAAAATGGTGTACATTCCTGTTTTTACGAGGAAAAAAACTGTTTTTCTCATAAAAAATAAAGTACTTTCCGCGTCATTATGATATCTATGATATGTTGAATATATCTGAGAAGATAATATAATATAAAAAATTAAGGGAAATACAAAGAATAATCAACATATAGGTACAAGGAAAGGATTTTAATGCAAATTAATCCAATAATATTCAAATTAATGCCATACATTTATTAGCAAAAAACTGACTACAATTTTAAAAATTTTGTAACAATTTTTATTATTTGCATAATAGGAAGCTTGTTAGTTTACTGTACCTACATAAAAATATATTCAATTTCATGAAAAATGTCTACATTTTATAAATCTGTAGGTAGGATATCCATAGAAATAATATTACTGAAGATCACAAAACGAGTAACGAAAGTGACAGTTAAATGACATTTTTTTTAACGTTCACATTTTGAATTACTGACATTCTTGAAAGGTAAAAATAGGAAGCGGAAGGGTAAGATTCCGCCAAAAGTTAATACATTTCAGGTGGTCGTAGATAAGCTTAATATCCTACAATATCAAATATCAAAATTTTGATTACCTGAATTGCATCATAACGTAATTAAACAATGTGTCTATCTAATAGAAAAAGCATCCAGATCTAAATAGTAAGTTTTTCTAATATAACCTATAATTTATTATTCACTAAATTTAACAGAAACAAATCATCTGTTTAATTTAAAAGGTATTATATATATTTGTCAGCAATCTAAATTTAGATATATGAATAGACAATAGTTATAAAATTTAATTTTAAATAAACAGTTTCAGAGAAGCATGTAATTTGACGATCATACGATTCTCCCAAACGTCCTAAAGCCCAAACGGTTCGTTTGGATTGGCCAAAGCCCACACGTGATGTTATCGACCAATAACCGGCAATTATATACTATACGAAAAATTTATAGATAATATTATAATTAAATACGATTTCAAAAATTTAACATTGAATATATAAAGTTAGTCATTCTGTATTATTACAACATAGATATAATTAAAAACAAATAGGTATTCAAAGAGGATTTGGCAAAAATGTGAAATAGGTAAGTAGAGGTTAGAATAGAAACAGATAGATTTATACATGGCACCACAGTTATTTAGACTAATTAAAAAAATATTAACTTTCACTTCTATAGTCCTTATGGGAGTTCAAGTAAAAAAATTAATTACCTGCTATTTTCCAGGTTGGTGGATATATCTTCCAGGTAACTATTCATCGCTAGATTTTGATTTTCACTTAACATCAGGACTTTTTGTTATTATTACCGCGCGCACACAAGTTTGATTAGTGAAAACAACCTTGCAATACAGAAACACCCAATCTATAAGTGTGACTTAGAAATTCTGAAATGTTCTCTTTTAATTTTATATGTCGATGACGATGGTAACTCGGCTGACGCACTCCGACGAATCAAAACGCTGGTAGTTTTGTCGTGACTTCTCTCTCTTTATCCCACTCATGCGCCGCTTATTCGAACCAGGTGCGATACAGGCTACACATTACACAGCCGTCTTTCATCTTTCAACATTTTTAAATATTTACACGCGAGTGACAAGTGCAAGGATGCAGCTTGGGCTACCCGCACGAATATAAACAAATATTATACACAAACAACAAAATCTTGCAAAAATGCAACCATAAGCATACGGATACTGATAAATCTATGCAACCCTCTATAAATTTTATTATGATCTGATTGATTAAATGAACCCCCGGCTGAATTTATTTTATCGCAACCATTCGAAAAACACCACCTTTACGCACACTCTGCAGTAGTCCAGATTTTCGTTTACAGAAAAAAATTGCATACGGATACTGATAAATCTATGCAACCCTTTGTAAATTTTATTATGATCTGATTGATTAATTGAACTCCCGGCTGAATTTATTTTATCGCAACCATTCGAAAAACACCACCTTTACGCACGCTCTCCAGTAGTCCAGATTTTCGTTTACAGAAAAATTTGTTTGAGGGAAAATTTCTTTTGACCCCATTTAATTGTATTATATTTGATCGTCCATTGGAGGCGGTTTCGAGTAGGAAATACAGTAAAACATAAAATGAAAGACCTCTCAAAGACGTTATTAAAGAAATCAGAAATGGTTGTTTTTCTTGTGGATTGTCATAATATTTAGACACAATAGATTATTATGATTAAAAAATAGAAAGTATTAAAAGCAAAAAAAGTGGCGAAGAGGAAGTGGGATTCATAAGGGAGTGCAAATGATAAGGGAGGATATGAGGCAGCAATAAGAATGCAAAGAGAGCAGAAATGGTTCGTTTTTTTTTGTGCATGGTCATAATATTTAGACACAATAGATGATTATGACTTAAAAATAGAAAGTACAGAAAGTAGTGAAAGCAAAAAAGCTGGCAAAGAAAAGTGGGATTCATAAGGGAGTGCAAATAATAAGGGAGAATATGAGGCAGCAATAAGAATGCAAAGAGAGCAGAAATGGTTCGTTTTTTTGTGCATGGTCATAATATTTAGACACAATAGATGATTATGACTTAAAAATAGAAAGTACAGAAAGTAGTGAAAGCAAAAAAGGTGGCGAAAAAGAAGTGGGATTCATAAGGGAGTGCAAATGATAAGGGAGAATATGAGGTAGCAATAAGAATGTAAAGAGGGTAGTGTCAAAAACGAAATCAGAGACCGTGAAAAGGGCCTTTAAAACCTTTGATAGTAATAATAGAGAAAAAGAATTATTGAGAATAGGTAAAGAAAAAAATAACGCTTCGAAAGACATAACTGGCATCCTGAAAAGTGAAAAATTAAGAACAAATAACGTAGAGTTTTATAAACGTATGAGAGTATAAAAGAAAGATGGAAGGAATATTATTACAATCTGCTGAACGAGTAAAATTAGAGAGATATATTTCAATATGGTATTGCAAACTTTGGAACGGTGAGAGACGGTTGTAGGAAAGAAGTAATGAGTTCATTGAAGGGGATAAAGAATAGAAAGGCGTTGGTAGCGGATTAGATACCAGCAGAAGTATGAAAGATGATTTGCGAGGATAGAGTGAACAGGGGGATGTGTAAAAGTGTGGTTACAGAAGCATTAGGTAAACATACTGAAACACTTATGGGGACTTTAACACAATTTATTCACAAAATTGTAAAGATACACAGAACTCTGCTGGTTAACGTTTAAACTGATTGACAATACAATGAACTATTATTTGAACTCCCCATAACTGTCCATACATCCCTTTATATATAACAAAAGAACATTCTAGAATGAACGCGAAACATAAATCGAACCTAAATAGTACACACTAGAAAGAGAGAGAACATTCTCGAATAACCTAGAAAGAGTCTTTCATGTAATGGTCCTTTACTTAGTCGGATATTTCGTTACAATACTGTGAAAATTTGAAGGAGAATGCTTAAGAAAAGGCTGAGAGAATAGACAAGTGTAAATGAATAGCAATTTGTATTCATGCGTGACAAAGGAATAACTGATGCTGTTTTTGCTATAAGAAAAATGATGGAGAGATAGCGTAATATCCAGCGTGATATCCACGCTCCTTTCATAGACTAACAGAAAGCGTATGACCAAGTGCCGATAAAGCAAGTGTTAAGATGTATACGAGTGAAAAGTGTACCAGAAAAGTATGTCCAATTATTGTAAGGGATGTATAATACTTAAAAACGGAAATAAAAAGCAGTGTCGTTAGTACAGAGGGTGCATATGGAGCTCCACCAGAGGTTGGTGCTTAGTGCCTATCTGTTTAGTAATGGATGCTATCACTGAAGGGATAAGAGGTGAAACCCCATGGGATATAATGTAAGCGGATGATATTGTGATCGTAGAGTTTGTGAAAGAGAGACTGAAAGGAAAACCTGAGAAATGAAGAAAAGTGTTAAGAATAGAGAGTTGAGAGTGAGAGGACGAAGACTGAGTATATGACAACAGACAAGACAAATGTACTCTAAAACAATCTGCAGGACTAAGTGCTGCCAGCAGTTCCAGCTGTCCAGAACTTCGAATATTTAGAGTCTTTGCCAGAAAAGAATGGTAATTCAGTGTGGATGGATAAACTGGAGAATAATGAGTTTTGTGTGACAGGAATTTGAGTGCAAAAATGAAAAGTAAAGTGTACAAGATATAACTCAGCAAGAGAGAAAGTTAGATATGTTACTTTGGATGTGTGGATTAACGAAGAGAGATAAGAGAGTAAGAGATACAGTAAAAGTGGAACAGTTGAACATCGATCAAAATAGGTTGAGATAATTTGGTCATGTAGATAGAGGGATGAGAATTATGTGAGTAAAAGTAGATGAATATGAGATTGCTGCTAAAAGAAAGACCGAAGTTGAGGTGGATGGATAAAATTAATAAGGAGCTAATAAAAAATTAAGATTTGTTGAAACGAATGATACAGAAGGCTAATACCGACCCCAACTAGGGTTGAGATAAGATTAAGAAAAAGAAGAAGATGGATAATTATAACTTCTATATCGTTTGACATGAAATTATCTGAAATAAAAAATAAGGAGCAGAATATACCAACAGTTTTGTGCAATCTCGACTTTTTCTACACAAAATTAGAGTGGAAGATACAAAAGATGCTCATCGTAAGGATCTAAATTATATTTCGTCTAATATTGTAGAATAAATTATATATGATTTGAATGCATTTTTAATACTCCTTAAGATTCAAAAATCACCAAACAGTTATTTTTTGGTTGAAATTTTGATCTTGGCAATTTTTTGTTACTGTTGTTGAAAGAATTCGTTGTGGAGATATTTTTAAAGTTGTAAAAAGAAGTCTTGATTATATGAAAACTATTATAATTTACTACGAATAATAAACATTAATGTATACATTACTTACATGTATGACAGGGTTAATGAATTTTGTTTAATATTTTAAATCGACGCATATAAAACACGCTCCTACAATTGTATGGTAATTTAACAATGTTAACAACCGTCTTTGCTTAATGTTCCATATTTCAACTTCTAGGATAATTCCAATGAAATATAATAATAGGACTATTACATATAACATACAAACGACAATAAGATTATTATTATTTGTCATTGCATTTAATGAATGTCAAGACTGCGATAATACTCTAATTACTGAAAGGAAAACTTATCACGAAATCTCAGGTTTATTGTGATAAGATAAACTTTCTTGTCGGTAAGAAAAATGGGTTATCATATTTAAACGTTTCCGTGGAAATATTGGTATCAAAAGTATCTAAAAATTTCACATGACCACATCGTGACTTTTATCAGAATTAAATTAAACCAGTTTATTAAAAAATTCTAGAACAATTCGAAAATTTAAATTCATACTCGATAGCCGTTTAATTTCTAAATTTTAAAAATCCCATAAGAGATGTCTCAAAATAATTAGTTTACTATAAATCTATGGTTACGGTCTCCATACCGAATAAAAAAAACTAAAACAGTAAGCGAGTGGATTATTTTAGGGAACATGGTTTTATCAAAAGCTTCCGCTACATCTATGAATACGCTCAGGGTAGACTCTTTCGTGTCCAATGACCACTCGATCTAACCAACCACATGTTGTAGGGCCGAATCTGTGGATTTCCCTGAGATGTAGTGGTTTGGTGTTAATCACAGTATTCCTTATGTACCTTTCTTTCAGCTCCTCTAGCGTTTTTAATGAGAATTTTTTCGTATGAAAACCACATTTACTTCTCTTCACATCGTCATATTTGAAGGGGGGGAGAAGCTAGATATTGCCCATTTAACTTTGTCCTCGAAAATGTCATATGTGACATAAGTTAAATAAATATATAATCAAAAACTACTACTGACGTGTTTAGAGCTGCTACCTGCTAGAGGTAGAGATCACAGGTTCGACTCCTGCCAGATTTGTCATTTTATTCCCATTTCGTACCGTCCCACTTTGTACCGCAAAAGAATTTTACCTCTTTTAGTCTCGTTTTGTACCGCGGATTATAATATAATTATGAATAGTGGCATTTCGTACCGCAAAGCTTAGTCAGGTAAACAGGTCAAGAAAAGGTTTGTTAATAATTTAAAGATAATAAATTTAGCCAACTTTTTGAGATACACTTTATAGTTTTGTAAATGTTTACTGTACAGTGAGAAATTTATAACCTTTCATTACTAATCCCCTCAGGTAAGGTACCGAGTCAACGAATTATTGTGAAACGTACTTTAAATAAGATTCACATTTTTATTTAGTTTTAAAATTTTAACCTTTTCCGCAATTTAAACAAAGATAATTATAATGCAGGAAGGACAAAATTTATTGGTTTTTCCAAAATCTTAAGTAGGTTTTTAATATCTAAATAGGTGGAGGTAAGTAAGGGTGAGAATATTCTATTTGTCAATGAATAAAGAATTTTTAAGTTTTGAATCATTTAAAGTATTTCTCTTAGAATAAAAACAGTGGTTAAAAGATGGAAAATGAATTAATTAAGTTGGTGCAAAGTTCCAAAGATCGTAATATTGCTGTATATAAAGGTCATAAGCATTATTTCAAAAGCACAAATAAATGTGGAACAAAAAGTAGGTGATGTGTAAATAGAAAAATCTGCAGTGCGACTATTACAACATTGAATAACAAAATTATAAGAAAAAACTACCATTCGTGTGCACCGGATGATGCGAACATTGAAGTCATGAAATGCATTTCTAAATGCAAAAAAAGAGCTCGTTAAGAACTAATGCCCATTCCGAAAATATTTAATGAAGAATTTTCGGAATTAAAAGATTCAGGATTAGATTTTGTTACGGAAATTCCATTATTTATTAATAAGAAAACAGCATTGTACAGAAATCGGCATAAGGCTCTTGGCTTGACAATCTTTCCCAACAAAGAGGCAATTATAATACCAGAAGAATTCAAAGACTACTTTGCGGATGGAACTTTTAAATCCTGTAGTAAATTATTTGCTCAGTTATATACTATACATGCAGATTTGAGAAGTGATTTAGAATTAACCAATATTATTCCAGTGATATATTCTTTAATGCCCGATAGAAAACAAACTACATATGAGAGACTCTTTTCTTTAATTAAATTAAAAATACCTCAATGGCAGCCAAAAAACTTTAAAACAGATTTTGAAGTTGGTGCTATGCAGGCAATCAAGAAGATATTTCCAACCGCCAGGGTTACTGGATGTAATTTTCATTTTAACCAGTCAGTTTGGAGAAAAATTTAAGAATTAGGTGAGTCATTTATATTTTTTTTGAAGTAAAACTTCTTTAGCGACACTAGGAGTAAAAAAGTTATTCTAACGGACGTGACGTCATTCTAATAACAGAAACCGGAAACAAAACCTAATACTGACACGATTTTGCATGGGCGCCGGCAGCAGGGTGCAAGAGGGTGCGCTTGTACCCCCCTGCTATGAAAGAAAATACCTGAATTTACCAGAAAATTACATATTTTTTTTAATTTTTTTATTAAATTATTGTTTGAATAAAAACTAAAGGCGTCGCGGTTGCTGTCCAAATCATTCTACATTCTATATATATATTAGATCATAATAGTGTGTAGATGCAGATGCACCCCCTGAAAATAATCCTAGCGGCGCTCATGCGATTTTGCCTCCTATATGAAATAAAATTAAATCTGTAATTGTATGAATTGACAGCTGATCATCTTGTCAATCGAAATACATTGTATAAATAGTTTTTTGTGTATAAAGTGTTTGTATTAAATATGAATAAACAATGTGGATTTATTAATGAAGAAAGTGATGAAAAAATATTGATTGAAAATGAGTGAATAGGTAGGTACTCTATATGCATAAATTTTATTTTTGGTGTGTAATTACACTATTTATACCTAATTATTTATACCTATTATTTATACCTAGCTATTTTCGTTTTATAGACTTAAAGAGCTAAAAAGAAAAATAAATTGTGAACGTCAAAGGGGATATTATAAGCGCCAGAAAGATTTGAAGAAAAATGACAAAAATGAAAAAATGAAGAGACAGCCACATTCATTATGATTTGATTAAGTAAGTTTATATACATACATACATATTATGATAGTAAATAATTGTTTATACGGAATCTTTATGTTGAGTAAAGAAGCATGTTGCACGTTTTTGTTCATAAAATAATAATATTCAAAATATTTTAACACTTTCTTATACTTATTTTAGGTTTGGTTAGGTAGCCATAAAGGCCATAAAACCACTGGTCAAGATGGCTGACCTTTGACCACCAATAACAGATCCTTCGTAGACGTGAAGGAAACAAACTTAACTCAGGATTTTAAATTTTATGGAATATGCTATAAAATGCTACAAAATGAAATGGTTATCTAACTATCGAATGCTCTTGTGTTGTGATGTATTACAATAAGGTAGATACAGCTACAAAATCACACATTCTAAACGTAATGTGTGTATATTTTTAATATTGTTTACCTATTATTGAAGCAAAACTTCTTTAGGCACGACTAGGGGTAGATTCTAACGGAAGATTCTGATGGAAGTAACTGTATAATTTCAGCTATGGGAGGAGTTTAAATTTCCGAAATTTATTTATGAAATTTTCAAACGGTTTCAAATACATTAATGACTAAAATCTATGTTTCACATTTTAGTTATCATAAACCTATTATTTCATATATAAAAAAAATAATGATAACTTTCAAATTCCTATTTCTAATGAATAATATAAATATAACATCTCATTTTTTTTGTAAAGTATATAGGCAATAAATATGATTGAATTGTAATTAAATATTTATTTTCCGATACGTACGTCAACAAGTTTTACTTCAATCGCGCGTAAAGGTTACACGCACACTCTTTTTTTTTCAATTTAAGGTATGTCGGTTTTATATAGAGAAAATCTTGAAATTAAAAATCATGTCAGATTATGCGCGGCTTTGTCTTATTTACCATATGAATACGTAGATGATGGATTTTTATATGTTATGGGACAATGCCCAGAAGATCCTTTTCTCCAAAAATTTATGGATTATTTCGTCGAGCAGTGGCTGGATAATTCAATAATTGGAAAAAGTTGGAATTGTTATGGAGAAAAGCATAGAACAACCAACAGCTTAGAAGCTTAGCATAGTAAGCTAAATAGAGCAATTTCAAAACAAAAGCCTATTTTGCTAGAGTTATTAAAAAAATTAAAAGAAGATTCGATTCAAGCAGTTTTTAAGAAAGAAAGAGTCTTTTTATGCCTGACGACATCTAAAAGGAGAAAAATTTATAAAAATATAGATTTAAGTATTAATCAAATTGTTGATACTTTTGTAAACTGACAAACTAATATAGGTGATTGTTTAGAGAAATTAAAATATGTTGTAAATTTTAAATAATATAGTACGTATAATAAAATTTTTTAAATATTTTTTTTTTTTATAATGTCCACTATATTATTAAATTATATTTTTGATTTTACTAATTTTAAAGTTACAAAACATTTAACTTATGGACATTTTTTTTCCGCATTCGCTTAAAAAATTTACAAGTAGGTACCAGATGTAAGGTTTTAAACCGTTAATGAAATTAGGTACAAAGTGGGAATTATGTTCAGGTAATTTTTGGGTCGCGGTACAAAGTGGGAAATAAAAGGGTCGCGGTACAAAATGGGACGGTACGAAGTGGGAATAAGCCATTTTTTCGAGTCTAATTTTTAAATTTCAAAATTATTAGTTTATTAACATTCAATAAAGCATTTCATTAATTGTAGTTTTATTTCTATATTACTGATACTGGAATACAAATTATTATTTAATATCTAAGAAATTTAATAGGTAATATTTAAATATACTTTGCTACTTTGTTACTATCTCGAAATACAGGAATAATCCTGATGACAGATTTATTGATATATAATTACAAAGTATCATTATCGAAAAAATAAAATTAGGAATTTGTATCTATAGAATAATCAAAATATAAGAATGATTAGGTTTTTATCACAATCGATTAAAAATGAACATGAGTATTAAAAAATATTTAAAAAACTGGTTTATATTTTTCCTAATTAAAATTTTCCAAAAATCCAAAATATTAATTAGTCATAAAAAATCGAGCAATCAAAAAAATTTTCATAACCAGTAAATTATACATAAAACGATAAAAAAACTGTCAAGAGGGTCAGTATTAAACCAAAACGGATGTTCTGAATGGAATTTAACTGGAACTTTAATACCATGATATATGTTTATCAACTAATTTGAAATAGACTCAACATTACATTCCAAAGAAACAAACAATGTAAGCATAATTTGTTGAGCTTGTTTATCTGCTATTTTTACAATAACAATATTATAGAGTAAAAGACAAGATTAGTATAAGTATATAAAAAAATATATCTCTCAAGGGGTATGAGGATAGAACGTGAACAAACAAAATGAAATTAAAGCAAATTTAAAAAAAGTCTCAAAACTAAAAACTTTGTGAGGGTGAGTTGAGATTTTTTTCGTTACGGACAATTTAGCAAGAAGGGCTGTGGGCTACAAATATGCATAGGCGTCGCCACCCCAGAATTGTGGAGCCCAGTATTTTGCCACCCCAGAATTTTAAAGTAAAAGTCTCAATAATTTACAATCCTTCAAAACAGATGAGTTTTTCACAAAGTTGTTCAATCACTGCACAGAAATTGCTGACAAGTGCTGGTTTAGAGCTGCCCAGTTGCCAAGAAAGGGCACAATTCCCTCAAAAATTGGGGTTGGTAGTAAAATTCTATTTGAGTCTGTACAGCAGTACTACAAAGTTACAATCCTCTGGCCAGTTATTGATATTCTAAAAGAGGAGATAGAGGTCAGGCTTCAAGAAAACAACCTAGATGTATTTAACCACTTAAGCAAAGTTCTAGGTGGAAGTGATATAGACACAGCCAGTATACAGTATGTGTGTAAATACTATAGTTTAGACGATGAACTTTTTCTGTCTGAACTGAAATGTTTTACTAGAATGGTAGAATCAAGAAACAAAAGTATTCAAGAAAGAGCTGACGTTTCTGTAAAAAAATCGTTGAAAAGTGTGTTCCCTATGCTTTTTATACTTTTTCGTTTGTATTATACGATTCCGATGAACTCGGTATCCTGTGAGAGATCTTTTTCATGCTTACGGCGGTTAAAAACATATACCAGAAACTCTATTGGCCAGGAGAGATTGTCTTCGTCAGCCCTTTTGGCTATTGAAAGGAGTGTTGAAGTAAACATTTCTAAAGTTATTGATGACTTTAACTCAAGCCAGAAGAGAAGGCTCTATTTTGTGTAAAAGTAACTTGTGGATGTAGCGGGTATGATAACATTGAGTAAAAGTGAAAATTGTTTTATCATGTTTACTTTATTTTTCCTTTTATAAAAAACAAAAGGGCTGGGCACACATAAATTAAAATTAGGCACACTTTTAACTTGTGTGTGAAAGATACTTACCTCACATGTGGCATGTGGATCATGTGGTTTAGTTAATAACTCAAGTCATTAAAAATTATTGTTTTAGGCTATATTTGTTAGCAATAAAATTGTTGTAAAAATAGTTTGAAAAAGCTTAAAAAACTAATAAATTTAAAGCCAGTTTCTTAAAATTTTCTACCCGTTCACATGAGGGGTATTCCATACACCCCAGACTCCCCAGTAGATCGTGCCACCCCAGTTGTAAAGCTGAAATGACGCCCATGCAAATATGTTAACCTTATCCCAACTACCAACCTTATCAAACAGCACTCTCACCAAAACTTTATACAGTTCTGGGATGAAACAACGAACTGTAGACACTCCAGAGAGTTATTACCTCATCATGGCTAGGAAACACCAAGAAAATTTAAGGCATTGACCAGACAAAATCTCCGAACTGCAGTGGGAATCTTAACAGGTCACTGCCAATTGCGACAACATCTCTTTATGATCGTCCTTATGCAGAGGTTGCAAACAAGAAGAGGAAACAGTAGAGCATGTACTCTACGTTTTCTGAAATCAGATGATCCGTGTTGAGCGAGTACACCAGCCGATGTCAGGGAAATCGCTCTCAAGATTTTCATCACCTATTTTAAATCTTTAGGTCTGGTGGCACCCTGAGGTGTGGATATTACTATACATGAGAGGATGCACAATGGGCCATATGTGGCCTCAGTGTCGGCAGAGCACTTACTTGCCCCTTTTCAATTTTCGAAATCCAGAATGGTCTGGGAAAAATATTTCACTCGCTACAACAGTTGTTTTGTGGCAATTTTTTACGATCCAACACTATACGTTTGAGATCAAACTTGAATCGAAACAAGTAGTGAGTAAGTGAGAACCAACGCCGAAGAACGCAAAAAAAGACCATTTAAATGTTGTTTTTTGGGGAGGCGCAAGAAATTGGTTGATTATCTAGAAAATGGCAAAATAATTAACGCTATATATTATTGTACGCTATGCATTAATGAAAAGAGAAAAGAGAGAGAGAGAGAGAGAGAGAGAAGAATAAAAGATAGGTAGGTAAGTGGGATAATTTTATAGGAGTATATGGTAGGTAAGAGGACCCTACTGTAGGACTTATATGTCCTTTTCAGGGAGTGGATGGGAGTGTTTGGATTGTGTTAGTATCTGTCGTCGGCCCCGCTCCCACACATTTCCCCATTTGCAGCAGGTTGGATTGCTTTAACTGCAGCTCTTGTGTCTTCTTGCCATCCATGGCGCTTGAACGTACCTAAACAGTCTTCTTCCTTTGGTGTGTGTGTAGGTGTTGTGTTGCAGTGTAACCCAAGTGGTGCAATGTGGAGTTGGGAGATTGACGCTGTGGCGTGTCTCCTCCGTCGTGGAGCCCTTCCATTTGGCAAGGACGAAGGGAACCACAGAAACCTTCGCCAAGGGCCCAAGAGAAAATAATCTGTTTCAACAAAACCTCTCTGTGTGACGGTGAAACTTTGAAATTCACCAGATTTGGTTCCTTCGGATTTCTCGAACCTGAAAAAATTCTACGCTGGAAAGAAATATGGATCCAATTCTGGTGTCATGGCAGCGACGACTACACATACAAAGAAGGAATAAAAGGATTGGAACACCGATGGCGCAATTATAAAAGTTTAGGGCGAGATATTTAAAGAAATGTCAAGATTTTTGTATGTTTTTAGCTAGTCAGGAAATGTCTAATCTCGTGCTCGTATTATAGCTGAAAGAGTAGTAATTAAGAACGTATGTTTTATATTTTATCCTCTTTTTGGAAACATTTCTTATAGGATTTTTAAACTTAGAAAGTATACAAAGAAGAAATGATTTAAGGATAAATCGAAAAAATGTCAAATGAGACAGGAGACGAACCTGTGATCTCTACCTACCCCGGAAGCGTCTCTAACAACTTCAGCCATAGATGTATTAGTAGTTAGTCAGCGTTTATGATCATACTACATTTTTTCGATTCTAATACTTTTATTTATTCTAATATTTATGATAGATACATTTTTGCAGGAAGACAATGATCTACTATATAATCTTTAGTGTTCAGAATTCCATGATTTGATAAGAACAGTTTAAGGTGTATTAAAAGTATGAGTCAGATAGAAAATTCCAATACTTACGATAGGATTTAGTAAATTTAGCATTTATAAATTAATCTTGATTAGGAATTTTCTTTTAAATTTAATTTTAATTAGGTAATATAATTTGGTTATTTCAACTCGTTAAAATTAATAAATGTAGGTAATTGCGTAGTGCTATCCAAAATTTTCCAAGCTATTGGTATTATTATTACATTATTATAATTATTTTTTGCGGAACAATTACTATTTGTTATACCTGGAATTGCTATTTTCTTGTTTACAAAGTGCGTTAATTAGCTAAAATATATAAGTGGAGGATAATTAATTTATAAAAAATGCACTGTCCAGTTCTTGTAGTAAATTTTTTTTTCTATACTAATATTATAATAAAGAGGAAAGGTTTGTTTTTTTGTTTGTTTGTTAAAAAATTAGGGATGCTTACTAAAACTTGAATAATCTAACTAAAGGTGTAAAAAAATAAACAAAAAACTTCCTTCAATCGCATGCGCTGCGAAAACTATTAATGATAGAACAAAATGATGTATTACAATTTTTTAGGACACATCACTATCTATAAAAAATGTCGCGACAGCATGTCTCTATCTTTTATAGTTAGGCCACAATAAGCGTCCTTTTATTAATTTTTTTTTATTAAAATACCACCGCTAGAAAAGGCTCTTCCTTCGTACCTAGGTATTGATCCTTATCTATACTAATATTATAAAGAGGAAAGGTTTGATTTTTTGTTTGTTTGTTTGTTTGAAGTGAATAGGCTCCGAAACTACTGGACCGATTTCAAAAATTCTTTCACCGTTGGCAAGCTACACTATTCCCGAGTGACATAGGCTATGTTTCATTTAAAAAAAAATGGGGATCCTTACTAAAATGCCATTAATGTAACCAAAAATGACCTTAAAATCCTTACATCGCGTGCGCTGAGAATACTATTGATTATAGAATAAAATAATCTACTATGATTTTGAAGAATATATAAATATCTACAAAAAATGCCGGGACAGCATATATGTCTAACTGTTATAGTTACGTCACAATAACTATTTTTTAAATTTTAAAAAGTTTTTATCTTGGTATTATTCCTTATCAAAATAACTTATTTCATAATCAAGACAGATACCACAAATTTAGTATGTGCAATGGGACGAGGCTACTTATAAAGGAATTAAAGGACAATTAAGTTGTAGCAACCGTTAAACTGAACCACCAGCTGGTCAACTAGCTCATACACTGAGGATACCGATGATCTCAACTGATCTACCAAATCCATTTAAACCGCTTCAATTTCCTATAAAAACATTTTTCGCTTTTACTAATAATAAGTCTCAAGGTCAAACCTTCCAATTAGTAGGGATTGGTTTTCCTCATGGCCAACCGCCTAAGGCGGGTTGCGCACCTGAAAATCAATTTATTTTGCCGCCAGAAAATAAAACAACATGTAATATTGTTTACAGGAAAGCGTTGACCCAATAAATTTAATGGCTTTTGTTATTTTTCTTTAATCCCCGTGTAAAGCCGGGGCGGGCTGCTAGTCTTTTATAAAAATAATATTCGAGTAAACATTCATCCTCTCTAGTTTCTTTCCATAAAACATCCATCAATTTTTTTCTATGTTAGTACAGTAAACAAATTTTCTTAAGCTATTTTATTATTTGATATTGGTGTGATAATACATTGTTTCATTATTTGATTACCAATTCATAAAGTCAATATTTTCTTAGAAATTAATTACATTATTGACTACTGTTGCTAACTCTATAGTGAATAATTAAATTTAACAAGGATCAGTTAGTTTTAAGTTGCATTATCAGTTAAAAGAATATTGCAATATTATTAGTAAATCTAAATTGCTGTTATGCTGTTTCCTTTTTTTAAAACTTAACGATAAACAATTTAACTCTAACCTTGGTATAAATAAATAAAGAAATTTATAGTAATTACAGTTTTCTAGACTATTCACTAGTAGCTATTAAGTGCGACAATAATATTAAATATTTTCTTGAATTTGAGTTCTTAGGTTGATTGATATATTTCCTTTTAAATACGTTAATTGTATTACCGCCTGCTAAACACAACACTTTTAACAGTAGCTATTGTAATAAATTTTTTAAACAAGAACCGTGCATCTGATGAAAAAAAAAACGCAAAAATGATTTTTATGTAGATTTGATGAAACTAATCAGAAAATTATGAACATATTAGAGGCGTATATTTTTTTCCTAAAAAAATCTAAGAAAATGTTTGTAGGGACGCCGGTGGTTGAATGATAGAATCACTGAAGACATAAGAGGCAATCCTCTAGTTTAGCGCTCCCTTATAACTATACAAAACCCATTGTTTTGAAATGTTTGTTCTAAAATACCTCGAAGTTATTCTCGAAGAGAAACTTATGTAGAATCCATACCTCACAAATCTAATCTCTAAAACTACAAGGCTTTTTGGAAAAACATGGGACTTTAAACCTAAAAAGATCTATTGACCATATCTAATTACCTACGGTGTGCTAGTTTGATGAAAAAGAACAACGCAACCAAAGACAAAAGGTGCAAAGACTTGTATGTCCTAGTGCGGCCTAGGGCACAATGAGATCGTGTGTCCTAGTGCTGCCTTACAGATAATTCTGAAACTTCCTTCATTTCATTTACATGTAAAGAGGATTGATTTGGAAAGTGCCCATAGGTTGACAAAGACTAAGTCTCTAAAATCCGGCGATCTTACAGGTCATCCGGGATTCTAAGGACTGAAGCAACCCAATTCATGGAGATGCCTGCAGACATTATGTTTTCAAAATGAGATCAGAAGGTAGTTACAGTTCCTTACGTTAGGTTCTCAATAGTCCTGGGAAACACTCACAATCTTCCAGGCAAAGATTTTAGCAATAGAGTTCTGTGTCTGTGTGTTCAAGATTGCATTCAAAACATCTCAATTGATCCAGAATATTTATATTTATTGCCTCCGATAGCAAAGCTGCTTTGAGGGCTCTGCAATCTACCACGTTCGAATCCAAAACAGCCAGAAACTGCAAACAATCTCTTAAGCAACTGGGTAAACACAACAAAGTAATTTTGCTTCGGGTACTAGGGCATAAAGAGATTGTTGGAAACGGGATTGCTAAGTTTCGCAAAAGAAGGAGCTAGTAATCCTTTTATCGGACCTGAACCTTTCTGTGGTATCTCAAAATGCCGCATTATAGATGAAGTTCGTGATTAGTGAGTAGACCAAAGGGTTAAAACGGGCTTCGCTGTGCCACTCTAAATTACTCTTAGAGTTTCAGAATCCTGAACTCAGAGTAATCGTAGGAATTCTCACACGACACTCTGCACTTAGGTACCATCTCTATTAAATGGAAAAAATGGAGAATGGAACATGCAGATTCTGTGAGTACGCAGATGAAACTCTAGAGTAATCGTTCTCCAACGATATAAATATCTGAGACATGTCTTTTTAGAGCCTGATCAGGCTACAAACGTGACATCCTGAGCTGATAATAAACTTTCTTGAAGGTTCAGGTTTTATGGACTCATAATTAGATGTAGAGTATACATCTAGATCACAGTGTAGAAAGATTACCTGGACCCATCGATTCTACTTATAATCTACAATTTACAGTCTACTTTTTAATTTTTTTTTCTTAGTTTTTCATATCCATATTTTTTTAGTCATACTGGAAAACATGTTACAATCATAAAATTGGATTTGGTAACATCGTCTTGTCTAATAGTTGTTTATAATATAACAAGCTAAACCAGAAGATTTCCAACATAATATATAAGGAAAATTCTGTATATACTTACTGATTTTTATTCCTTCTCTCATTGGTTTTTTATTATTGTTCTTTAGATATTTTGCTATGCAATATATCATTGTAATAATTTTAATTACCCTTTAACAAAAATTTGTGTGTTATTATAGAGATACACTTATCTGATGTTCTTTTGGACTTGGACCCCGATTTTCGTGAATAATCTACAGGTGTTTTATTATTTATTTATATCCTTCATATATCATTAAACAAACAAGGGATTAGAAGACTACTGTTTATTCTGTTGGTCAGTTTAACTACTTGAAGATACCTAAGACATCTGTCAGTCAAAATTGTTGTTCCGAAAAAAGTATATTCGAATATTTATAATAATAATAATATTTTTGTGTGTGATTGGTCCAGCAAAATATTTACCTTATCGGTACGTTTACTGAATTTAGAACAAAAAAGCGCAAAAATGTCTCTTAAAAGTATTAAACGAACAGAGCGTTTTCTCTGGCAGTTTTATAAAAAAAAATGATACAAACATATCTCGTGCCATGCTGGCAACGTGAACCAGATATAAAAAACTGGATTTGTGCGTGGATTAGAATTCCTAACTTCCTAAGCACAGGTACTTATATCCAGCCCCGGATCTAGGGGGGGGGGGGGCAAGTCGGGGCCTATGCCCCGGGCGGCAGGTTCAGAGGGCGGCAAATTCTTTGCAGACGAAAGCACAAATCATCATTTCAAAAACTATTATTCGCGGGACGAGTCGATGCGACACAGTTAAAAAAAATGCCAAATATAAGAACTTGCAGGGAAAACAACATGCAGACAAGATCAAAAATTGGCTCCGTAGAGGAGCAGAGGTGACTCGTCAGTATCTGCTGCAACTTTCGAAATTGATACTCAGTTAGAGGTTGATCAAACGGACCAAGGTCCTACAGTCACCAAACAGTCTGTAAGTACCGATTTCAAAGTGGAAACCATCTCTATCGATGTGGGAAGAACAACCTGAGAAACTTGAATTAACAAAACAAGAATACGAGGAATCTGAATCCCCGCACTCGGATTTGGATGAACTGCAAAAAAACGAATTTGAATTGTCAGACCCAGGCAACTGGCCGGGGGTAGAAAAAATGACTGACCAGCAGCGGTCTTTATTTAGCAGTCAAACTGTAATATTAGCACAGAATCACCCCGAAAACATTGAATTTAGATCTATTGAACGCAATGGCAGGCATTTAACATCTTCTATGTGGTACAGGACCTTAGCTAATTGCGAAAGGGTTAAAAAATCTTGGCTTATATATTCTAAACCAAAAAATGCATTGTTTTGTGCGTGCTGCAAGATTTACCAGAAACCGTCTTCTGTTGCCATATCTGCTTTGTGTTGTACAGGGTTTACTAATTAAAAAAAAGCTTCAGAGAGATTAACCGAAAATGAGGCAACTCAAACGCACAATGATTATATAATCAAGTGAAAAACACGGTTTACAACAAATGAAATCATGCCAGGGTATTGATCTTATTTATTCAAAACAATCAAGAATTAAATTATCAACATGATGGCAAAAAACAGTTAGATTAGAAGTCAGATTGTAAATGACATCAAAGAAGCCAAATACTACACAATAATGCTCGACTGCGCTCCAGATGTGTCCCATACAGAACAAATGAGCCAAGTAATTCAAAAAAAAAAAAAACTGGTGATGTGTGCGAAATAAAAGAAAGTTTCATTGATTTCATACAAGTAGCAGGAAAGACAGGACAGGAATGACAGGATATTTGTCAACAGATTTTAGAAAAATTGATAGTTGGTGATTTAGATATCGGGCAATGTCGTGGTTAATCTTACGATAATGAGTCCAATATGGCCAGCAACTATAAAGGAGTACCTACAAGCCAGGATTGTAAAAAAGAATGAATTGGCAGAGTTCGTGCCATGTTTGGCTTACTCCTTAAATCTTGTAGGTGTTCATTCTGTCTCATCATGCCAGGAAGCTATTAACCTATTTGGACTAATTCAAAAAGTATATTGCTTTTTGGTGGGCTCTACTACTCGGTGGGACATTATGAAAAAATATTTCAAAAGAAGCAGTCAGACTAGATGGTCGGCGAAACATGTTGCTGTGAATGCCCTGTTAATTAATTCACCAGAAGTAGGGGAGGCCTTGGAAGAAAATAAGCAAACTTCTCATGCAGCAAAAGCTAAGTACGAGGCAGATCATCTTTTAACTGATATAGGTAAGGAATTTTAAATTTATTCTTAATTTAACTTTTTAATTTTTATTATATTATGTATACTAGCGGTCGCCAGCGACTTTGTTCGCGTTTGAAGGTTTTTCCCGCGTAAATTCCGATCCTATGGGAATATTCATGTAGGATTTTATTAAAAACCAATATAATGAAATATAGTTTAAACTCAATAAACAACTTCTTTAAACCATAAACTTGATGCTCAGATGAAGTAAAAGCAATAGCGTTGTATCGTTCTTCGTCTTAACGTCATTTGCGAATTGACTTTTTTTATAATAATCATAACAAAAACAAAAACAACATACATTCTAATACATAGTTAACATAGGTACATTCTAAAAAATATAATCAAATTCCTACATTCAAAAATCCGGTCTAGCGGATGTCTATATCCTATAAAGAACCTACCTGCGAAATTTCATGTTTGTAGCCTGGCGATGATGAATCAGTCAGAACATGTTATTTTATAGGTATAGATTTTTAAGAAAAAGAAAGAAAAGTGGTAGTATATAAAGTTTATATATCAATAAATAAATTCTCGAAACAGAAAGAACTACATGCACTTTTACCGGTTGGCCTACGAGTACATAATGGCTAAATATTCGTCAATAAGTAGACATCTCATAGCTAAAATTATGAAGATAAATGTATAGTTTCGTTCAAAGTTAATTTTTGCATTTTTTACATTCAGACTTCATGCCACCAAAGAAAATCTTTTGTCGGCATGAAGTGTGAATGCAAAAAAAGCAAAAATAACTTTGAACCAAACTATAATTAAATATAAACATAAATGGACAGGGGTGGCATTTATCGATCTTTGCCCCGCCTAAAAAAAATCGTAGATCCGGGGCTGCTTATATCTATGTCGCAGCATTCTGTGCTTAGGGTTAGGAATTCTAACCCACGCACAAATCCAGGTTTTACATCTGGATCACGTTGACAGTATGGCATGAGATACGTTTGTATCATTTTTTCATTATTTTATAAAAATTACGAAAACATTAAGATTAAGATTTTTTTAAATTTTGAAATAGACTCCGGGTCTATTCTAATCTGAATATTGCTCGCAATATTAGTTAAAGTAGGTAGATTAAAGGTACTTTAAAAAGACGTTCTTTAAAACTTTTGCGAAACTTAAGATAAACCTAAATTCGTATCTGTGACATATTTTTAGCACCTGCAAAACGGTTTACTAATATTATTGTCAAATATCACATAAATAAAGCAAGGTTATTATTATTATTCACTGAAATCTTTATGTACAAAGTTCGTTTAATCTTTTGTAATATTTTAGTTCCTGTTTTAGATAGTTCCAAGATACCTAAATACGTTTTTTTTTTATTTTTTTTTTATTTTAATTAATATTATTGAAGTTATACTTCTATTCATGCACTTGATTTTTGTGTAGTTAAATGGCAAAAATCATTACATATGTAATGGTGTGAGTAAGAGAGAGACAGAAACACATATAAGGTATCAGCACATTGAAAAGAGATAGATATACAAAAACCAGTCTGAGCTAATGTTTTGGAATATCATAGTGACGTATTACATTGTATTTGACAGATTATTTTATAATTATGTCACGTAAGTAAACATATAAAGTTTAGTATTTTATATTAATAATATTAATCATAATATTCAGCAATGAGTATTGTATTGTAGTCCATACTACCGTCACATGGTTGCATTATATTTTGCACTATGGGGTTTTGTAAACACTTTTTTTGTACATTGATTGTTTTACTGTTTATTTTTCGTGTTTGAAGTAAGGACACACATCAACTGGTCTTATTTTTCTAAATATTTATTTAATTAAATACAGTTAATTAAAAAAAAATATTTTTACTTGCCTGTGTTTGTAGTTATTAAGTTTTATTAGTTAACAGTGATGCCATTGATATATATTTGATGGCGCCGAGTGATGATGATATAAATGGGAAAATTACATGCGCGAGTTGTAAACGATCTCTAAAAGGCGAATTAAAATGTACCAAATGTGAAAAACAGTATCATCCTGCTTGCTTAGTTCGTCTAAGAGGCGCAAAAGTGGTTGGTCAAAATTTAATCATCTGTCCATCATGTGCTGAAACTGAAAATGATGGCGACCATGTGTGGAACAATGTCGATGCTCTAAGAAGAGAGAACAGTTTAATGAACAAATTGCTCAGCCAGATGATGGAAAATCACGACTTAATACATGGTAGACTGAACGATATGGAAGACCTGGTAGAAAAACTCTCCATAGAATTGAAATCACTACGTGACAAAAAGGTAAACAAGATAACAACCCCTCTACCTCCTGTTCCTCACGCCATTGCTTTGTCATTGCCATCGGAGGCGCGCACGAACAAATCGAGCGCACGTAGGACGCGCTCTACGACTACGCAGGTTGAGGGTACGTCACACCAAACCGAGCTGAAGTTGGATACAGGTTGTGATCGTGCCCGCAAAACATATGGTCAAGTGGCCAGTCGTCCTGTAACAACAGCAGAAACAGAAAATTTTGATAATCCGAACAGAAAAGAAGAAGACCTGGCCAATAACCAAGATGGGATTTTTCAGATTCAACTTTATCAAAAAAAAAAAAACGCCAACAATACAAAAAACGTCTGGGAAATGCGGAAGTATCCCAGGAAAATGAAATAAATGGCTTCTCGGGTGGAGAAAGAAGAGCTTGGATATATTTAAAGACAAGCAACTGAGGCTATGATAACAGATTAGATAAAAAAAGGTGGGTTTTGAAACTGAGAATATTTGCGTAAGGGAGATGATACTCACTGATCCAAACAAACTCAAATGTTTTGTTGTAACAGCACCGTTAAAGCGCAAGGATGAGCTATACGATCCAGATTTCTGGCCTCGGATGGTTGGCATTAAGAGATTTGATTTTACGAAACACAGAGAATTTTTGCAAAGTGCCGGTAATTTTTTATAAAAGGCTACATACCTGATTTACTACTTGTTGATAATAGCCAACCTGAAATTATTAGTCATAATACGAATATATTTAGCATATTTTATGTCAATATCTGCTCAATTAGAAACAAGATAGGCGTTCTGGAGGCCTTTCTTCATGATCATAATATAAAATACAGTGCTATTTGTCTGGTCGAGCACTTTCTTTTAACAAAAGAGGTTCAGCATCTTAGTGTCTTTGGTTATGACCCGAGCTCTTATTTTTGTCGTGTACAGAATAAACGTGGTGGAGCTATGATTTTGGCAAAACATGGTAATCCTTTAAAAATGATCGAAAACTTATCAGTTGAAGGACGAAACACCTGGTACTTAAGACGAACCTCGTCTCCAGGAAATGTTATGCAAATTTCATACAAAATGAGTGTGTACTCGGTACTAGGAGGTTTTTGAGGTCGCTGAACACGAATATCATATAATGATTTTGCTAAATCATTCTCATAAAAATTTATGAATCCGGGCGCGTGCATAGAAGTATAACTTCTGCCGGCAGTCCCACTGACTGCCACACCCTTTTTTCTTATTACCGTTATTTTTTTTTATGCACTTAGATTAACGTAATATTTACTTTATTGGTACATTTAACCGGTTGTGTAAATGAGGTTGATGTGAATGTGTTGAATATTTTAGGTATAAACAAATTAAATCAATTAAAATAGTGAACATGTAAACATACGCAAAATGTGAATGAATATTAATTTTTTTAAATTCTTTAAACCATAGTGGTTTATTCATTAAGCATTGTTTTATATGTTTTTAAAAAACCTTTTAGACGGATTATTTTAACATTATAAAAAGCTATTCACGGAAATTTTATTTAGATTTGATAAATTTGTAGGAAATTCACCTTCAGTTGCGATAATATTGGATTGAATTGAAGGCAATCTTTTATTGTTTTATAATAATCTAAAGTCCATTTTTTAAAAATAAATGCCTTATGTACTTTGTTCTGAAGGTGTACATACCAACAGACACTTTATCTCATTTATTATAGAAATTTTAATATCTAACTCGATAGCAAAGTTTAACTGTATCTAATGATTCAAAACGCTACAATGACCTCATTCCAAAACAAAATTATATCCTACCAATCAAATGTTAATCTTATCATTTTGTTTTATAAAAGTTATTTAATGTTTATTTATTTTTTATGTATTAATCAACAAATAAAAATGCAGCGGAATTTTTTTCGTGCAATAAATAACTTTCGACCAATCGCAATACACTTAAGAAACCTTATAGGGTTCAATCTAACAGACCGTGAGCCATCACACAAGAATTTGGCATCAATTCAAGTCCGGCAAGTTGAGGCCTCAAAAAGGTAAATTAGGTAGTTAATGAAAATGAGGGTGGTTTTAATGGTTATTCCTTGTTCGAAAATTTAGAAAACTTTTCTTTTACATACAAAATATCGTTTTTCAATCATGTTTAAATGTCCCGCAGTTAATACGATAATAAAAAGACATTAATAAAAACAAAATCAAAGTTAAAAAACAGAAGGTGGCACCGAATTTATAGATACTGTGACTCAGCTACCCCACCCCTATTATCCTTACATAAAAAGCTGTGGTTAAATTACTTGTTACCCTTAATTTATGGCCTCGTGATTCGTCTAGTACTCCAAGTTGTATTGTTGTGGTCCCACATTCTTATTTAGAGTTTGGTATAGAAATTGTGAAATAAAAGAGTTAAATTCGAGCAATTATTTATTCATTACCTATTTTTATAATTCTACCTTTATATATTTTTATTATGAAATTTGAACCTATACAGGAGGAGCTTATTTTGATATCACTTCCTTCCTCAAAACCATACAATAAAAATCGTTTCTGACTAAACTCATTTTGAGTTATATCAAATTTATCTTTGATTACTTTTTGTCGGGTACCTATATCTTTAGGTACACTTCGTTTCACCTTTTTATTAAATGACTTATGTATTTTCTCATTACCTTTTTGTTATTTATATAGTTAAGTAGATACCTGAATATTTTTGTTATATTATTCAACTTAATACCTTTATAATAGCGAAAATGGGCTAAATCAAGTGGCCTATTCCGGTCAGAGGACGCGAGAATGCATGGGATCCTTTAGCGGATTCTTACATGCACTTTCAAGGTTCTCCATATTGTTACCTCTTTGGGTTAACTGGAGTATAGGTGTAAGACTCTGTCAAACACATGCCACAGAATTCTCCCACAACACCATTATCACGGTAGTGTGTATGTGTGTATTCTTAGAGTGGAATTGCATGCAAAGTACCAATTTAAATAATATAACTTTTGCTTTTAATTACTGCTTAGGTAAAGTGTGTGTACCTCATACTCGCGGTCTAAAAAGTATTATTGTATTTCATTTATGACTGTCGGTCAACTCTTAACAAATGAAAGTGTCCCTCCACTTAAACATCTGTCGAACCTTCGGACAGTGCAGCAAATAGGATTGAATAGAAGTGAATAGAAACGGTCATTATCACAATAATTTAAAGGAAGCAAGTGGTTTCTTTGTAAAGCACCCTGTTTGCAATACCTAACTGAATAATAATGAAATAAAATTTAAAATAGATTAATTTGAAAGGAAAATTACTGAAATAAAGAATAAAATAAAATAAAATGAATGTTATTTATATTCATTTCATCCCTGGCTTTTGGAACGATATTTTACCAAGTGTCTCGAGGTCCATAGTCACCTGTCCGGCGGGTTGATTAACCTTACCACCGGTGGTCCTAGTCAGGGCTCCGGCGGCGTCTCGGGGGATGGTCACCTTCCGGGCGTCCAGGTAGAGGTTCCGGGTCATCGGGTGGTCGGCGTCGGCGGCGTCTACCCTCGCCTGGGATGGTCCGTAGTCCAACAGGTGTTGAGCGTCGTGGTCGTTGGGGGGTCTCGTCGGGGTTGTCGTCCGTGGTCCTTGGTCCGCGTCAGGTGTGGGGCGTCGTTGTCCGTGGGGGTCCTCGTCAGGGGTCGTAGGCCGTGGTCCTTGTTCCGCGTCAGGTGTAGGGCGTCGTGGTTGGCAGGGGTCCTCGTCAGGTGTAGGGCATCGTGGTTGGCGGGGGTCCTCGTCTCGTGTCGGCCGTCGTGGTCGGTGGGGCTCCTCGTCGGGGGTCGTGTTCCGTGGTCCATGGTCTTCGTCAGGTGTAGTGGGTCGTAGCTGGCAGCGGCTCGGTCCTCAATATAGCAGGCAAAGGTTGAATCACCTGGTCAACGGGGTCGTCGTGTCGCTGTTCTTGCTACGGCGGATTATTGCGTGATAACTTCTATATCTCGCAGTATTATGCAGTGGATGTAGATTAAACCAATTTCGTTATAATCGGTGGTACTACGTAATCAACTCTAACGAAATTAATTTCTTGATAATCTTGGCTCTACGAAGTAAACTTTTCGAAAACCAAAATCTTAATGCCTTTCTGTGTTAGAAGCTCGGTTATTTATATTGCTTCAAGTGGCGTGTTCTCCCCCTTGAAATCGTCCTTATTGTAATATTTAAAAGTTTCTGCACTGGTTTGTGTTTATGATATGATATTGATATTAATTATAAGATTTTAAATAATTTTATATGCACACTGGGGTAGGATAGCTTCAATACAAGAGTTTCGGAAAACCGTTAAAATTTTACCGTTGACCAAAATCAATAGGGTTCTTTTTAATGACATGCGGATTCTATATGCTAAATTTCAAGAGACGGATGGACGGAGGGACACACTTAGCCGATTTTTTGAAGTACCTCGATGGAACCTAATAATATACGATTTTCAAATGCCAGATTTGGTTGTCTAATTTTAAAATTTCCAAAAACTGACAATTTTATTTCAAAAAACAAAGCATAAATGAGCAAGAGTAATACCTTAAAATAATGCAAGTATGCGGTCCCTGTCTATAAAGTTGATGAAAGGGGATTAACTGAAATTCTTCTTCTTTGATATGGCCTGTTGCTTCAGCATAAACAGCCAACGGGAAAAAGCAGAATCACGACGAGTTTTTTTTTTAAGAATTGTAGACAGTAAATACTTATAACACTTAACAAAAACCACGGCCAATAGTAAAAGTTTCATCTATTGATATATCACAACTGTTATTAGATAAAATGTATCTATTGTAGTAATGTAGTCAATTTAATTTTGACACAGAAATAATGATTGTGATTTATTACTTTCTAATTTAGTTTCATTACATTTAAATTGAATTTGTTACCTACCTATGATTATTATTATTAATATTAATTAGAAGTGAATTTTTTTTTAAATAATCTTCTCATTTTTGAGACGCAAAATAACGATTTGTTTTTTATTCTGGTCTTATTAAGTTTTATATAAACAAATTTAAAAGGATGTATGTCATGCTACCCAATGATGACCATATCGTAATTGTATTAATTTTTGACAAACATTTCAAAATTATTATAAATATCAAAACAATTTTTAACTCTTATGTTTCTGTATTATTTGTTGCATCAGATTATAAAAACATGTGACACATTATTTCAAAACTTAAGTATTTTAAAAATAATATACAATTTATTCCAAATTTGTTCATTTACGCGGGAAATTACACCTATACGCATAAGTCACAGCACCTCTTCTTGCAAAATCAAATAATAAAAACCAAGGTCAATTTAGAATCTTTCTAGAGTTCTTTATATTAACTTAAATATTCGGATTTACCAAAGGATATGTAATATAAATCAAATGGGAGGCACAAAAAATATTTAAAATTCTAGTCAGTGTTTAGAATGTGATTTTAGAACGCTTTAATGCTTCAGGAATCTCAAGCGGATTTATCATCTTTGGTACAAATCTTCTTTGGCCTTATTTCTTTAAGATATAAGAGACAAACAATTGTCTTAATATGAAAAAATGCCAAAGGACTATCTGGAGTTTAAGTCACGGGTGAATGAATGGATACCTTTATCTGGTCACGAAATTTTTTTGACAATTTTGAAAGATTCCCTAGCGAATACAGATGATGCACAAGAAATATGCAATGTATTGTATTCTTAAAATCTTAAAGATGTTTATCCAAATATAGACATTGCTCTAAGTATGTTTTTAAGTATTCCTGCTATGAATTGTTCAGTGGAGGTATCTTTTTTCACCTTGAAAAGAGTTTAATCTAATTTACACTCAAATATGAGACTTAATGTTTTTTCATTACTGTCTCTTGAAGCTCAATTAATTCAAGAACTGGATTACGAGGATATAGTTGACGTTTTTGTACGGACAAAAGCCAGGAAGAAAAAATTTACTTGTAGCAGAGGAGGGTTTCGTCAAGAAGTTCGTCAAATTCTGTAGGAAGGTCCCTGTCTGTACAAAAAGAAAACCATACGGTGGCAATACATTCAGATAAGTAACTGGACTGTGCAAATCTCATAGAGTTTTAAGAGCTGCTCACGTGATGGTGTTGCCAAGAGAAAATACTTTTTAATAACATCATTATTTTAATGATTGCTATTAATTTCTAACAATGTCGATTTCTACAATTCTCTGAATTAATTTAAAAATTCCTTTGGATAACTTCTTACGTCATTCATTCTTAATATTATAATGAGCCGACTAAAACGTGGCTTGAATTACGTCCACACTCTGAGCGTGTAGCTGATGCATAATCCTTTTTTCTGTTGCTCTTTCCCCGTTTACGAAAACGTATCAAAGAAGAAAAACTTCAATAAAATGAAAATCGTGATAAAAGAAACAATGATAGATCAATACAGAGATAGGTAGGTACATTAAAATAACAGAAGAAAACGAAGATAAAGCGAATTTACAAAAAAAGTAAATTGGAGACATCTACTGTTACTGTCATAAATATAAACATGTTTGTTTAAAAACAATCCAAGGACTAATAAAATGTCATTTTTAAAATAATAATTATATTTTTATATTATTTGGAATTTACGCACTTTTTAAGAGAGTAGGTTACAACGTCATTCATAGCGTGATTTGTTATTTTGTTGTTTATACATTTTTTAATATTTCTTCCTAATAAGATATCGTTTAAACTATTACGACTCCTATTATTTCATAACTAAGTATCTCCATGTTGTTAAATCTATATTAAACCAATAAATCGTTCTGTAACTTTTTTTAAATACACACATCCTTAAAATTTAGGGATATTTAAAAACTTTATTTATAAAATGGTATTTTATGGAATAAGTTGTGTAAGTCTGATACATGGGAAGGGGTAAATGAACGAAGAACGAATTTAGAGAATAATTTAAAATGTATGCAAAAACGAAAAAATCAAGTTATCCAGATCTTTTTGGGGAATCGCTATCCAGCACTGTTGAAGAGATTGAAAGAGCTAATTGCGATTTTGAAATTAATTCTGGTATTGAAAATCTCTTCGCTGAAGCATATCTCACGCATGCTAAATAGGATTGAGTTCGGGCGATTGAGATAGCCAAGGTAAAACTGGAATATTCTGCTTTTCCAAGAAATTTCTTGTCACTCTGGCTGTATATGGAGTAGCATTATCATGCATCAAGATAAAATCAAGACCAATGTTTTGCGCGTACCTATGGAACAACTACAGGTTCTAGAACATTTGTAACGTATAGCGCTCTGATGATAAAAAAACGATCCAGCAGAACGAGCTCAGTTCTACTACCAAGTAAAATTTCTGCCTATACCGCAATTGTGCCTCCTCTGTAGCTGTAAACCTCTTGTGTATGTTGCATTCGATTTCATGCGCCAGGTTCTCTCCATACGCGTATCCTTCGAGAATATGGATACAAACCAAGTGAAATTTGGATACATACCAAGTGAAATTTCTGCATACCAAGTGAAATTTCTGCCCATACCGCAATTGTACCTCCTCTGTAGCTGTGAACTTCTTGTGTATGTTGCATTCGATTTCATGCGCCAGGTTCTCTCCATACGCGTATCCTTCGAGAATCTGGATACAAACCAAATTGATATAACATGTTCTTGTGCCCAACGTATTTGACTGGCGCGATTCCATCGATTTAAAGGTTGGCATCTCCAAGGTCTTCGGCTAACTAAATTACCTTCTCTACACTTTCTGTAGATGGTATATCTAAAAACAGTCACATTATGCGCTCAACGGAGATGATTAATTAATTGCTGTGCCGTGACTGTGCGATTTCTTCGCACTCCTAACTGAACATACCGGTCCAAATAAAGTGTGGTGATCCTTGATCGTCTCAAATGCCTTTCTCCAAGGCTTTCCATTTCTCGATAACGAGTCCAGAGACTTGAGATAATGTTCTCAGTTGCTTCTATAGTGTTTGCCACATCAATTTGGCGCATTCCTGACTTAATCATCTCCACAGCCCTCAACATGTGTAAAATAAATAAATAAATATTTAAAATATTTAATATACCTACATTTTGAGCATGTGTATATTTATATTTGTGATAGTTTATATGTGACTTTTTTGTTGTCTATACTAATATTATAAAGAGGAAAGGTTTGATTTTTTGTTTGTTTGTTTGAAATGAATAGGCTCCGAAACTACTGGGCCGATTTCAAAAATTCTTTCACTGTTGGCAAGCTACACTATTCCCGAGTGACATAGGCCATGTTTCATTTAAAAAAAAATAGGGATCCTTACTAAAATGCCATTAATGTAACCAAAAATGACCTTAAAATCCTTACATCGCGTGCGCTGAGAATACTATTGATTATAGAATAAAATAATGTACTACGATTTTGAAGAATATATAAATATCTACAAAAAATGCCGCGACAGCATATGTCTAACTGTTATAGTTACGCCACAATAACTATTTTTTAATTTTTTAAAAGTTTTTATTTAGGTATTATTCCTTATCAAAATAACTTATTTCATAATCACGACAGATATCACAAATTTAGCATGTGCAATGGGACGAGGATACTTATAAAGGACAATTAAGTTGTAGCAATCATTATAACTGAACCACCAGCTGGTTAACTAGCTCATACACTGAGGATACCGATGATCCCAACTGATCTACCAAATCCATTTAAACCGCTTCAATTTCCTATCAAAACATCTTTCGCTTTTACTAATAATAAGTCTCACAGTCAAACCTTTTAATTAGTAGGGATTGGTTTTCCTCATGGCCAACCGCCTAAGGCGGGTCGCAGCACCTGAAAATCAATTTATTTTGCTGCAAGAAAATAATACAACATGTAATATTGTTTACAGGGAAGCGTTGACCCAATAAATTTAATGGCTTTTGTTATTTTTCTTAAATCCCCGTGCAAAGCCGGGGCGGGCCGCTAGTGTTTTTAATAAAACACTGTTTTTTAGAAAAGTTGGTCTAACAAAATATTTGAATTTGTAAAAAAATCATATTCAAATCTACAACTTACCAATTTATCGCTTGTATAATATAGTTTATTTATTTTTTATTTTATAATAAAAAATACTGGTCTTTAATTCATTAGTGGCAATTTATTATTCTTTTCTCTAAGTATGTCACTACCTTGACAAAGAAGTGAAACAGTTTTATAGTTAACATAAATTTTTGTTGGATTTTTCATTCATCTAAATGGCGTAACTAGTTCGAATTGTTAAATAACATTTTTTTTTTATAATCAATCAGTTAAAGATTGCATGAATATTAATTTTTTTTAACTCTGTTACAATCAGATTATCAACACACATTTTAATCTAATATAAACCTTGGCAATTAACAGTGCGTTTAGAGTCACTTAAAAATGTCAATTAGTAATTTGCATTACAAAACTATTAGATACTGTTGAGGAATTGACCTGTTTATAACATATTGTATAATTATATAAACATGTCCAATTGTTTTTAAAAACAACACAAGAACAATGGTTTTTGCCATTTTGCTGGAATTTATCAAAACAGTCATTATGTCATATTTTAACATATAATCAAATCGAATCGGGGGTCAAATTATTTAACTATATATCCATTCAATGAATACATTTTTTTTTCATCGATATTTACATAAAGTGTATTAATTTTACTATTTTATTACGTAAAATACCTGTTTATAAACGACGAAAAATAGTAAACAGCCGTGAAAAAAATACCATAATGTATATACAGTGAGGTCCAAAAGTAACGGATACATTTATTTTTTCCGTTAATAAGCGTGTAAAAGAAAAATCCTGAAACACGTCAATTTTTAAATTTAAAATGACACTTTATGACGCTAAAAAACCACCCTCCACTTCAAACCCCTTCCCAAGGGGTGAGAGCACCCCATTTTTTTAAATGGCATGGGGGGTCATGTGATACCTCGTTTGAAAGAGCATTTAATTGCCTATTCAGCAATGTAAAAATTTTTAGATTTATTTTTTTTGTTTTCAAGAAAATTCAATATTTAATACTGCAATAGGTAGTTACAGTTAAATTTCCTAATAATAAAATAATCTAGTAGGCATGCTTGGTATATCAATACGACACGTTTTAAGTACATTTTGAGTAACACATTCCAAAATTGTAAATCAAATTTTCTTGAAAATAAAAAAATGAAATCTAAAAATTTTTACATGGCTGAATAGGCAATTAAATACTCTTTCAAACGAGGTATCACATGACCCCCCATGCCAGTTAAAAAAATGGGGTGCTCTCACCCCTTGGGAAGGGGTTTGAAGTGGGGGGTTGTTTTTTAGCGTGATAAAGTGTCATTTTAAATTTAAAAATTGAAGTGTTTCAGGATTTTTCTTTTACACGCTTATTAACGGAGAAAATTAATGTATCCGTTACTTTTGGACCTCACTGTATATATAATTTTATTTATTATTTTAACAGTTCTAAAACATCAAAATCATAAGACCTTTTTCCTCGTGTAATTCTAGTCAAAGTTTTCCAACATCTTTCTTTAGCAGCATGTGTGGGACGAGCGGAAATCTGATTGTTTTCATAAAGGTTTTCTTAAAATGATTATTGACTGAGTGGAGTTTAAGAAACCTGACCTGACAATAGTCAGATAGAGTCATATTATTTAGTTATTTGTAGCAGTTTTTTATTGCCTGTATAAAACAAAACCTGACAAGACGATTCATCGCCTTCCCAGCCCCTTTCATACAAAATTTCATAAAAATGTTTCCGAGATACAGATTATGTATATATTGATATGGATTTTCTTCGGATATACATTCCTTTCAATGAATTTTTGGGAATGTGATTATAAGAAAATATGAAATTGTCAAAATTCCCAAATTGTTTTTTATATAAACTTTAAATGTATTTTCATATTTATTTATATTATACCCAAATATATTCGTCTCCAATATTTTTTTTTAATTTGATATACCTACCTTTAATATGGTAATTTTAATTTTATATTATTTTAATTTGTTTCCCAGATTGAAATTAAATATAATTGAAGGTTACAATAATTATGATTTATTACTTAAATATATTTTTATTAATATTTATTACATTTTAAATTAATGCGATTTTCTTCTTATTTTTTTCAGAGGATTAATTTAACTTTTATGGGACTTATAAAATCTAGAAATTATGCAAACCAAAACATTAAATAAACATTCCATCCGATAGGAATTGAACCGGTGAGATCTGTCGTTACGAGACGACGCCCTAACCAAGGGATAATCAAAGCGACATATGGCGTCAAGACGTACGTTAGATTACTGTCGGGTTAACAATTTTTAATGTCATTTTTTTGTTTGTGTAATTTATTTCTTTTATTTTTATTTATGTTATTCTAATTCTAATTTTAATTTTAATATATTGTTCATCAATACTGTAATTATAGTTAACTAGCTGACCCGGCGAACTTCGTACCGCCTACTGATGTTTTTTTACCATTTTTCCAAATTTTTACGGTTTTGTAAATTATCGATTAGATATCTATAACTTATTTATATTATTTATTATTTGTGTGATTATTTTAAGCTTATTGACAGATGATAGAAGTGAAGTTAGTTGATATATGTGCATTGTTGTACTCACTTTCGCAACTGTTTTACATCAAATATCAGCTTGTCTATACCAGGGATGTCTCTTCATTAGTGACTGGAGAGACAACCTATATTGTACTGAGGAGATCTAACAAGATCGAAACATGTCTGCAGTTGGTTTTGCCCTGTTATAGACTGGTTGATATTTATTTTTCACGTTGGAGCATCATGTGCATTGTGAGTTAGTAAACACTAGCCACGCACAAATCTTAACAGTATAAACGAGATACTTTGTATCATTTTTTATTTTTAGTAGATTTATATCTACTATTCAGCTGGTTCGCAAGTCACGACTTCGGGAAAATTTCACTACAGTTTTTCGTTTTGGGCCCCCCTGACTTCAAAAACACCTTCCGTTCAAAAGCTTATATATATATATATATATATATATATATATATATATATATATGTATATATATATGTATAGTTCCGATATATCGAAATCTGTGGACACGATAGCGGTCGCATTTCTTAACGGATCGAAATGAAATTTGGTACAAAAATCAATCGTCCAAAAATCTCGGTCGAGTTCGTTAATGGGCCAAATCGGTAAGGCCGTTTGGGCGTGACATTAAATCAAAATGGAAAAAAATCGTAACTTTTTTACTACACCCTCTACAAAAAAATGTTAGAAGACTTTTTTGTTTGTCTTAAAGAGACCTACAACTTTTATCTAAAACATTTTTTTCTAAAACGTATACTTTTAATATATTCAATTAATATAAATCTACTGATGCGCCTGGCTTACCAAGGGCCATTTTTTTGTATTACAAGACTGTCACAATTTTGCTCCGTTTCTTTAATTATATATATATATATATATATATATATATATATATATATATATATATATATATATATATATACGTGAAGGTATTAGTGACTGTTTAAATCTAAAGATTGTAATTCTTGGAGATGCAGTCAAGTTATAGGCTCTTATAAGAAAACTCTTTGAAGTGTTTTTTTCGTCTAGCTTTCGAACTTTATTCAATTCTTTATCAAGACGTTCTATAAGTTAAAGAAATATTGTTAAATACAAATATTTTTTTAAAAAGAAAATTTAAACTTACTCTTCTTGAGGTTAACATTTTTTAGCAATTTCTACGTTTTTGTATGAATACATTTTTACGTGTACTTACTGTGATGTAGATTTTGTATTACCTTAGAAATTTTGAAATTTTATATTTAACAAATGTCATTTTAGTAGAAACGTAAAAATGTATTCATACAAAAACGTAGAAATTGCTAAAAAATGTTAACCTCAAGAAGAGTAAGTTTAAATTTTCTTTTTAAAAAAATATTTGTATTTAACAATATTTCTTTAACTTATAGAACGTCTTGATAAAGAATTGAATAAAGTTCGAAAGCTAGACGAAAAAAACACTTCAAAGAGTTTTCTTATAAGAGCCTATAACTTGACTGCATCTCCAAGAATTACAATCTTTATATATATATATATATATATATATATATATATATATAGAATGGATCAAAAAAACATTTTTTGGGTTTACAGGGATGCAGCCAAAATTAGGTACTTTAGAAAGATTCTATTTTTACAAATACCAAGCTTTCGAATTTATTTCAAATTCTTTTTCAAGGCTATAAATAAAGAAATTGGTTATAAATTACTTAAACTTATAAATGTAAAGATGTACTTACAAGTAAAGTGAATCAGTATAAAATTGTTTGTAATGTAAATAGATATAGTTGAGTTGTTACACACATTTATAAAAAAATATAAACACAAAACTTAAATATTTTAAATTGAAAAGTATCGTCTTTTGGAAATTGATTAATTTGTCAAATTTTTGAATTTAGGTTGTTTGATATTTATAAATTATTTTTAATTATTGTGTAATACTTAACTGTGTTGTATTTTGACTTGTATTAATGCAATCATTCACTGTTAAAAGATAACAATAAATTATATTTAAATTTTGAGTTTCATTTCTTTTGTTCATTGTATTTTTATTTTTATTGATATGATATATATATATATATATAAAAGGGGTGCCAAGTATGCGTACCTATAACAAACAAAAGGGGGAAAATTAATGGGCATGTACGCAAAAAAGATCATAGGGTCACGAATAGGGAATGGTAACCGCAGACATGCATGTTTCTGGCTCGTTAGCCGTCATCAGTGCGGCATAACCAAGTAAGGTATTGCACTTGGCCAGCAAAAGTGTTGAGTACTTGGGAGCAAAGGATGGTAGGGAAACTGTGTGGGCACAGCTGGCCGAAGCCACAAATGGCGATAGGACTCTTGTGTGAGTTTCGTTGTTTGTGTTTTTCGTTTTTTAATACATGTTTCCCTACCATCCTTTGCTCCCAAGTACTCAACACTTTTGCTGGCCAAGTGCAATACCTTACTTGGTTATGCCGCACTGATGACGGCTAACGAGCCAGAAACATGCATGTCTGCCGTTACCATTCCCTATTCGTGACCCTATGATCCTTTTTGCGTACATGCCCATTAATTTTCCCCCTTTTATATATATATATATATTTATATATATATATATATATATATTGTGTTATCAGTTTATAGTTGGGAATCTACTAATAATAGTAAATAATTTAATTGATATTACTAATTTCTACTTATTATCAATTATTTTGTCATTATTTAATTTGTTAATTAAAATTTTAAATATGAATGTAGCACTTTTTTTAAGATGGAAGCCGTCTGACAGATAGTCACCGGTGATACTGCACTCTAGTTCTAGTTTTATGTCACCGATTTCAGGGTTTTTGGTCTTGGTCTTGGTCTTGGTCCACAGATGCTTTGGCAGTCATTTGTGGGATCCCGCCGATTGACTTATTGATCGAGGGGAGAATCAGAGGACGGAGACTATTACGGACGCAGTTAGGCAAAACAAGCCAGATGAAACTATGTGTATCTGACAGTAGAGGTGTGGGCCGCACGAATTTTCGATCGGATAAGTTGATGATGGGTTCCAAAGTTGATCATCTTGCCCGAGAGTGCAATTATGGATGATGGACTTTCGTTTTTCGATTATTAGTGTATTCTTAGAAATTTCAAAATATTTTTATCTTCAAAAAAAGTTTTTTTATTACATATTTACCATGTGGTAATAGTGGTTGATAAATTATGTATACATTGTATCAAAATATTTTCTGACTAATTAAAGCTTTAATAACCTACAATATTTACAAATTTATTATGATAACAAACCCATTTGTTCATAGAACAAAATATGATTCGGCATCAGTTATTAGTCGTATGATCCAAAATTTTATCTTATGTATTAGTCACACATATTAAAAATATTGTATTTCGCACTTATGATACCTACAATCAATTCCTGAAAAATAATTGAGTAATAATCCGATGTTCACTGAGAATGTATTTTTTCATTATTTATTTTGAAAATTGTATTTATTTTTAAAATATGTGTGCTAATTTGTTTATGCCAAGATATTTTTCGTCATTTAAAAATAAAATAAATTGAATCAAATAAAACAATATGAAACAAATCACCATCTGAATTTTGATATTTTCGTTATTTCGTTTTTTTTTCCAATTTTCTCAATTCTTTATTGACACTTTTTTTATCATATACTTATTTATACTTATTATTTCATATCTGACGAAAACAAATCTAATGATATAGATCGATCCACGCCATCTATTAGGAATTTATATATACACACTTTGTATTTGAAAATTTTTTAAAAGCTATGATTAATTACTTGTAAAAATCCCCATTTTGAATATCTTAAATTCCGGATTCAATCACTACTATCAAATTAAAACTTATATAAAGTTTGTAAAAGATATTTTTGTTAGAAATTGCATCAATCTTAATTAATAAGAATTAAAAAACTAAGTTAAAACCATATTTCTTAGCAGAATTTGAACCGGGTGGTATTTTTTTAATTGGCAAGTTATTTGGCGCTACAGTTAACGTGACGTATGATATTAGAAAGTATTATTAACAAATTAATAAACTTTTATAAACATTTATCACAGAATCTTGTAAAGTATACATATGAAAAGGGCTCCAGAAAGTTTCAAATTTTTAGGCCAATTATTTATACCTTTTATCCCATTGTTTATGTCAACAGATATTAGGAAAAAAATTGTTAGTTAACAATTGAATAACTTTTTGAAAAACAGTGATAAAATGTTTTTTCCAACTGATTTAGATTCTTTCAAGTGTTAGGAAAATACTGGAATTTTTTCAAATTTTTAAAATAACATTTTATGTCATAAACAAAATATTTTATCTGATAAACACCGTTTAGCGGTAGCGCGCGTCTGCCGTAAAAGCCGCTCAAAGCCCCATTTTCAACATCAAATTAAAATTATAAATAATGGAGATAGAGTTCCGGGAGGACGGACTTTTTTTTCGGAAATTTCCTCCTCTTTAACGAGCTTTTTTCAAAATTGCTTAAATATAATTATTTTTCGAGTTATAAACAAAAACATTTTTTTTTCATCTTATTTTGTTAATAACAATTGCAATTTTTTGCCTGCACACTTTTCCTTTAAAAACATTTTTCTACAGGTGATTCCGAATCCAATGAGCTATCGCTCATATTTTTAGGACCTTTATTTTAATTTTTCACGTTTTTGAAGATGTTGACTAGAGTAGTATTAAGTAATAAAATTGTTGCTTTTTTTAAATAAATCAAGAACATATTTAAAATATTACACAGTTATAATATAGAAACACACATAGACAAATTAAATTCTATTATCTCTGGGGAATAACCTAAAGTGTAGGCAATTCTTCATACTCCAATACTATAACTTGGTTGCCTAACATAAGTTTCTAAATAATAGGGAAAATACAAAATCAATAGCTACAAACTACAAAGCGCAAATTCATTTTAGTTCAAATAAAATCTTATTTAGTTATATAGACACATATTTTTTTATTATGCAAATATATTTTTCTATGCTTTTATTTCATTTGTTTTAATAAGTCTTCAGTTTACACATTTAATTTAAATGTTTGATTTAAACTTTATTATAGTTTAAAATTAAACTTGTTTTTATTAAAAAAAAAACATGTTTAATAGTATATTATTCAACGAGCGTATAATGGTAGCTATTATTCACGAAGATGAAGTTTACAACACGAGCCATAGGCGAGTGTTGTAAATCATCTGAGTGAATAATAGCCATTATACACGAATAGAATACTATACTTTGTCCACGACACAATTGCTATATAAACACAACTTTAAAATTCTAAATTTACGCTATAATTAATGTAATTGAAGTTTCAAATGTATATGACTTACACTAACTACGATCTAAATTTAAAGATTAAAGTGTGTAGCTTAGATGTAGTGGTAAAAGGTAGGTCGATTCTTTATACATCTGTTTTGTTTGTTTACACCATTGACATATAAATACGGATTGAAATGTCAAATGAAAATATAAAATTTGTCTAATATAAGTTATTCTCTTATAAAGTTTGGACATACGTTCTGTTGTGACGTCATGCAGTGAATAATGAACCATTATTCACTAGTGAATAATAGGTACTATTATTCTTTATGAAGCACTAGTATAATGAACGTTTTGCAGAACAGTCGTGGACAAAATATATTAAATGCCAATTATGACTGCGATTCCGTAGTTGCCTGTGTGTCAAAAACCCCAAGTCTAAAAAACCGTAGCTTTCCGACAAAAAGTTAGTAGTATCATTTTCTTGCTATACAGGTTTTTTTAAGAAGTCAAATGACATGGTCACAGGTCGTACTGTTGCGTAATGAAGCTTATTATCCGTCTTCCATTGGTTCATATCCTCAAAAGTCTCTAAAAACTGTCATTTGTGATCTAGAGCTTGTCATCAGCAAAAATTTTAATAAAATGACAATTCACAAAAAGATTAATATCATTTAAATATTAAATAAAGAATAACGGCCTTAAAACACTTCCTTGCGGTACCCCTATATCAGTCCAAAATATATTTGTGTTCATTGTGTTGTCTAGAAAACCAAGCTTTTATTTGTTTTCGAACAAAATCTTTTGGTATCTCTAGAACAGACCTGTAGAAGATTGAAGCTGAGCCTTTCTTTGCACGTTTATCAGCTATTCTTTGTATTCCTCTATATCCTGGCAACCAGACTAGTTTGACACTGTTATGTTATAGCAGAATATCAAGTTATTCTCGGCACTCATATATTGATCTGATGAAACCATCTTTAAGGTCTTTAAACAGCCCCATGATATAAATATGTCCCTTTACCCTTCATGAATTCTGTAATGACTCTTAGCTGATTCCTGTTTGTTTCACGTTATGCTTCTGTCCCCAATATATTTGTATATCTAGTGTTAGTTGTGTTGTCCACAAAACCAAGCTTTCATCAGGTTTTGAAAAAATTTTTGGCTACCTCTAGAACAGACTCGTAGAATATCGCAGCTGATCCTTTCATTGGAAATTTACCAGCTTTATCTTGTATTTCTTTTGATCCTAGTACCCAGACTGTTATGTTAAAGTATAACATCGAGTTGTTCTCGGTACTCATATACTAATCTAATGAAACCGTCTTTAAGGTACCAATGGTCATCGAGTTGTTCTTGGTACTCATATACTAATCTAATGAAACCATATTTAAGGTACCAATGGCCATCTCACCAACTGTAATCATAGAGATCGGCTAGTTAATTATAAAAAAGGGTGTATAGCACTTGGGTAGTGCCGACAAAAGTGAAACTTCTTTAGTAAAGTTATTTTTTATTCTGTCTAATTCATTTTATATAATTAAACGATAAAGCGATAATAACAGTTAAAAAATCAACCTCTCTAAACACATTTTATATTTTTCCAATGCTTTCCATCAGGTTGGAACTTAAAACCTTTAATTTTGCAATTCATTTACAAGTCACTTAACTGAAACATATTTAATTAGCGCAGTAAGCGCTCGTTTATAGCGGAAATTAAACTGCGTTATGTTCGCATTTAATTTCCACTGAATGCGTCTTTGACAAAAAATACTTTTAAAAAGTCAGTAAACGGTATGAAAAGTCGACTTTATGTTCACGTTGTGTAAACTCGAAAAAAAACCTCAAAATTGTTAAATGAGAACAACACAGATAGTAATTGATAAACTGGGTAAAATTAAATATTTGGAAAACTTTTTAAAGATAAGATTAACAAAAAAGCTGCAAATGTATTTAATATTTGAGCGTTTTATATAAAAAAAAATGAGTGTGGCAGTCAGTGGGACTGCCGGCAGAAGTTATACTTCTATGCACACGCCCGGATTCATAAATTTGTATGCGAATAATTTAGCAAAATCATTTTATGATATTCGTGGTTAGCGACCTTAAAAACCTCCTCAAAAATCGAGTGCACACTCTTTTTGTACCGAATTTGCATAATAATCCCGGAGACGAGGTCCATCTTAAGCACCAGGTGTTTCGAAGACCATCGTCATTATTATAATCGTATTTAGCGACTCAAAAAACCACCGAGTATCAGGTGTGCACTGATTTCGTACAGAATTTACATTAAACCCTAGGAGAAGAGGTAAATACCCTAGGCACCAAGTGCCGCAGAGACTTTCGGAATCGTGATATTCGTGTACAGCGACCCCAAAAACCCCGAGTTTATAAATTGAACCCATTTTCAGCAATACTTACAGAAATGTAAGGTTTCTCTCTATTCTCTGTTCGGAATGCACTTTTTGAATGCAGAAATGCAATTTCCTATTTTTACATTATAAAATATAGCGATAAATTTCCTGATACTTTAACGAATCCAATCCAAAAAAACGCATTCCGATCCATCTTACGTTACAAAATTTAGAAGTTTAAGTTTATTTCCTCGACTATTCGTAAAAACTCTGTTTATGTAGCCAACAACCTTAAAAGCATAGAGCAAAATATACTGCAACCATGTGACGGTACTTTAGACTACAATACAATACTCATGACTGAATAGTATTATTAATATAAAATGCTAAACTTTACTTCACTTACGTGACAGAATTATAAAATAATCTGTCAAATAATCATGTGGTCCGTCACTATGTTATTCATACATTAGTTTAGACTGTTTTTTGTATATTTATCCCTTTTCAATGTACTGAATGTTGAAACGGTATTCAAAGGACTTATAGTTATGACTAATACCATGTGGTAAATATTTCATCTTTGTTTTTACCTACCAATATACCTTATAAGTGTTTTTGTCTCTCTCTTACTCACACCATTACATATGTAATGATTTTTCCCATTTAACTCTACACAATCTTTTTCTACAGAGTGTACGAATAGAAGTATAACTTCAAAAATTGTCAAAAATTAGTCAAAAGTTTATGCATCTTCAATAAAAACATCAAAGCAATAAAGTACGAGGTAAAACTAATTGAAATTATATAAAGTAATTTTAAAGAGGAAATTGTTTATTATAAAAAAGGTACCTATTAATCTAAGTCGATTATAAACTTCTAATGTTTGGTTGATATGCGATACACAAAAGTGGCAGTTGTCTATCTTTTTCGGTTCGGTATACGGGGCTATCATCATATGTATATATGTAATATTGCACCTGGCATAGGGTGGACGGCGTAACACGAATTTTCTCTCAATACAAACAAATATTAACTGGTGTTCTTTTACAAGATAATGTTTATTAAACACAGGCTTCACTAGTTAAAAATTCAAATCATATTGCAAAAATACTTTACTTGTATCGATTTACTTTTCATAAACAACTCAAAACATGGAAACTTAAAATTTCTGGTTAATAACAGAAAGATTTTATAAAGGATACTTTGAACTACAATCTGATCAGAAATGATCAATGATCAGTTCTATTCTAGTCAAAATTCTGGTAAAAAGTAAGGGGTTTCCAAATCCATTTTTTGCCAGCTTATCTGTTGTTTCGTTTCCTTCTATTCCTATGTGTCCTAGAACCCATAACAGGATAACAGTGTTATTTGGTCCTAATTTATTTAGTTCGTCTAGGCATTCCCAGACCATATTTAAACTAATTGTGTGTGAGTTTAGAGCTGTGATGACTGCTTGACTATCTTCGATAGTTCCTTTCTGACTATTTGGCTCTTGGTCCAAAAACCACTGCTCCTGTTCCTTTATCTCTCATGGAGCCACCCGTATACTATTTTATAGCATTTTGGCGTAGCCCCAATATGGTGTCTTTGTCTCATTCAGATTCTACCAGAGAACAGAGCTATAGGTAGACCGAAGATAAGATGGAAGAACCAACTAGAAGACAACCTTAGAAAAATGAAACTATCGATAAGAAAATACAACATGGAAAGAGTGGAGACACTTACCGGTTTTTTTGAGTCTCAATACATCTTCACAGTAACTATTGGTTATTGGGTTTTGTCTTTATTATTCTTAATTCTGAATATTTTCTTTTATTTAGTTTGTACTTGTTTCAGATTTTGTTTTGTTATGTAATTTATCTCACTTTAGATTATTACTTAAGTTCGTATCACTCTAGGCTCTCTTTATTTAATCCTAAATAATTTTCTGTATTTATTTGATTGTTTTATTTCACGATTGCCCATAAATTTTATTTAAACTAGTTGTCAAACCAGTATGGATGTATTAACAAAAGAAATAAAAACAATACAACGAAAAGTTAATTTAATAGTCCACACGTGATTTTATTCACATGGTGTTTAAAATGGTTTTATGAGGGTACAACAATTCTATTATATCAATTAATATGTTTTATTAAAACAAGACATTTACGTTAGGTGCAATCTTTTAAAAATGTGTGGGAAACCACAAACTTTTTTTTTAATTGGTAACTGTGGAATTAATATACAAATCCTGAAGAAAAACTAAGTAACTCTTATTATTTTATTTTCATCAGAATACAAACATAACGAACATAAGTACTACTCATAATATATATGTAAATTTCACAATATCGTAATAGAAAATTACTGTGAAATGGAACTTTAAAACATAGTTCTTCCTAGTCAAAAATGTCATTTTCCTACCTATATACTACCGCTGAAAGTCGAGGGTTAGGCTACGGCCACACAGGCAAAATTTCACGCCGGGTAGGAATAAAAATAGTACACATTACTTAAGGCAAAAGTCGATCATCCTCGACTTCGCTGAATAATGTAATATACTATTTCTTAAAAATGTTACAACAGAACATAAATAAAAATAAAGAAATATAATGTCAATTTTACTCTTTTATAGCGAATAATCACAAATGTTTTATATTAGTTCCCTGTAATAATATAGGCTGAAAGTATAATCAATCATTGGATTATTCTTTCAATCTATGTCTACATCTATTATTATCTGTCCTGTATCATTTAACATTTTAAAAAATCCATATTTATCAATATTTATTAATTTATAGAAAATAGTAGGAACTCACTATATAAGAGTCCTTTTATTAAGTATATAAAATATTTATTACGAAAAATTATAATCAAGAGATAATATCAATAAATTAAAATTTTCTGCTATAAAGGTACTATTTGCTGTGCATATATTATTATTTAAGTTCTAAATATAATATGAGAAACTTTGAAAGTCTTTCAACTCTGAAATTTTAAGATTAAAATATTTTATTGTATAGATCTACATTTAAATAATAAATATGTAATAATACAGTATAGTGCTATAAATAAATTTATTTGTTTGGGATTTGTTCGTGGCAACTTTATCCCGTAGAAGAGACCATTTGACTTCCAGAAACAATTTATTTTCAGATTGAAATCATACAAATCTCTGCTTACTCCGAGTACAATTTGCCCTAACTTTGTTAGATACTAAGTACAATATATTTTATTTTAAACATAATAACGGTGCTTCCTTTTGGAGATCTGCTGGAAAGCTTCTTAAAGTAATCTCACCTGATGAAATTCGTAGGGTTAATAGTGTCTTCTTTGATGATGCTACAACCGAAGAACCAGGATTGAAATATTCATGTGAGGAGGGATAGCTGTAATGGAGATCTGTCACGGCTTTTCTGTTTGTCTAGTGGAGAAAGAGGGTTCACATAATGGAACAAAGAGAGTCTCTTTATTTTGTTGCTTTGGACTTCTGATGCCAGTTGAATGGGCGCACTCCCAAGTCTCTTCAAATCGTTGGGTCAAAGAATTAGAGAGTTTGACTGGGTCTACAACCGAGGAAAATGTAATTGTTTGAGGTTTTTGAAGGTTTGGAGATATCATCCATCTTTTGCACCGATCCGTAAACTGATCTAGCTAAAGTTGGGTTTTGGAGGAATATCGTCAGAGTACAGCTGAATATATTGAATGAATGTAAATTAGATATAGCATAGAAGCTACTCCTGTTTATGCTGTGAATGAGTTGAACAAAAATTGGTCCAATATGGGGTGAAAATTTATGGAAAATAATATTGTTATGGAAAAAAATATGTTCAGATCAACAAACTACCTTGAACAAGTTGAAACTAATTAAGTTTTGTAGTAAATTAAATTAAAAAATTTATATCTAGTCTTCAAGAGATCCTTATCATAACAATGAGGATTCTTTGTTGTTTGGATGTAACCTCTAAAATGAAGTATCGAATTTTCTCAGTCCTATGTCAAGGACGCAAAGCGCATTTACTATATTGATTAGATCCCTAAAGACTAGGAAACTGGATCTTTGCGTTTTTCTTTAGTCCAGTCCCAATGTTGACTTCTTTTTATCTTTTTCGCATGCGTGAGTAAAGACATAGTTTTCTATGTCTTGTTTGTAGATAGTATTTTAGACTGTTGTTTTGGATCGTTATATCAGCTGATACTGTTAGAGATTATAATCTAATCACTATTTTCTCACACAAACTTCCGATCTTTTCTGCCTTTTTCAACATTTTTAATAGCGTTCCGGTGAATAACCTTTTTTTTATTAAAAAAATTATTTTATTTATTTATTATATATCATAGATAATATATTTCTGGAACAAATTTATTCACAGAAAAGATTGATTTCTTTAAAATTCACTAGTCAGCGATACAGCGATACGTTTAAATATTTCGTTTGATTATTCATAAAACCATTAAATATGAAATTACTACTCCACTTCTAGTAGCAGTCTCATTATTTATTAATCTTAGATTAAAGTGACTTAACCTAGTCACTTAAAAAATCAATATCATCAACAAAGAACGGATAAAATAATGCTGTTTACCTATCAAAAATAATATTTTGTAAAAAAACATAAAAATTTCCAATTGGATTCGTAATTACTAATAATATTGATATAATTAACGAATTCATTGTATCCATTATAGTAAAGACTTGAATATTCAATGTTATACATACATATTTTTTATTTGAGATCTCTCATGGCTTTTATTGACATTTTAGAAAGTAGGTATACAAACAAGAATGTATTAAACGACATTAAGAAGAAATTGAAAAAAAAATGACACATTCAAACCCGCACCCTTTGCCTCTACGCGGCAAAGCTCTAACAATTAAGCTATGAATGCATGGTAATTATTTCGTTTTTTGGTCGTTAAATTCAACTCATGTCACGTCTGACTATTACTCACTTTCTCTCTAAGTACATATAGACAGTGAGATGAGTTAAATTTAACAACCAAAAAGCGAATTGTTGGCTAAGCATTCATAGCTTAGTTGTTAGAGCTTTGCCGCGTAGAGCTAAAGGTTGCGGGTTCGAGATCTGCTGAGTGCGACATTCTTTCAATTTCTCCTTAATGTCATTTAATATATTCTTGTTTGCATACTTTCCAAAAAAAATTAAAATAATCGTTTACAAACAGTTTTATATATATAATAAATGTTATTTAATTATTTTTTATCCAGATCGCATTTTTCTTGTTTCATTTATATCTGCATAGATTAAATATTTTCTTAATAAACTGAATTTTTAGGTAAATGTAATTAAAGAATTATATAAATAGTTAAAAATATATTGTAAAGCACTTTTAGTGTACCTAATATTCAAAACGCCTGCTACCTTCCTTTCGTACCCCTATGTGTGATGGTAGTCTAATTATTTGCAATTCTTTGTTACACATACTAATTAAGACAGTAACCGAACTATTCTTTGAAAGTTAAGAAAAAACCCATCATAGAAAAAAATTAGTTTTACTTTATAGACACAATAAGTTATTTTTTAAAATATATCAGTAAAATTTGTTTAAATAATTTATATTTTTTTAACAATATTAAATTTTAATTTAGTCAAATATTAACTGCTAAAACAAGATCTCTTAATTTATACGCTTTAAAAGTCACTATAAACAGTTAATTTCCTGAAATCCGCGTGAGAGGGGCTTTACTGTATTAACAAGAGTGAAAATGTAAAGGGGTTGATATATGCCTGATATGAGAGGGAAGACGAGAGGAAAAGGAGAGATGGGAAAATAGCGAGTAGAAACAGCGTGGTGCTAACTGCTAAAGTGGTGAGTGTCAGGTTAGGCTGTCCCCATGAGTTAGAGGGAGCTACATTGCGGGTCGGCGCTGGGCGACGGCCCACAGGCGCAGCACGAGGGAGAAAGATAAAACGCGCGCATAACCACCTGGCGTCGTACGTTCCCCCATTCAATTCAGTATCGACCGGCTGACGAGTTACCATTTTAGAGAATACAAATCGAAATTTGGCCCGACTAAAAGTCGAAACTCGGTACGGCACGGGGCACGGGGTGGCCAATCGAAGATCGAAACGAGCATGCGAATCGACTAGCTTGCTGACACCTAGTGACAATCATAATGGTTGAAAAGAGCTACGGGGATGGTTTCGTGTCACCGTCGTCGTCCTCCTCGATGTGTTTACATCCCTCTCGGATTTCGTAATCGTAAAGTTAAGGAGAGCGACGACGACGAAGACGACGATTGGTTCAGTGCGTCGTTCCCGTTACCGCACCCGTTTCCGTTGGCGGCGTCGGTCGGTGGCGGCGAGAGCGGCAACGACGCCGACGACGATATTCTCTCGAACTCAAGTCAAGTGTCAGTGTATTCTTTCTCCTCCCTGTGTCCTTTTCTGTTTGTGTGTGTCAGAATCGGAATCGTTTCTGATGCAGACGGTCGTCATGGCCGGTGCTGATACCTCCACATTGGGGACGTCCTTATGATGGAAAATATTGGAAAAATGATCGAACAACACGCATTAGGTGAGCAAACGGTCGATTCTCCAGACAGTAGTGCGCATGCGTTAATAGCCGGTGGCATGGAGACGCAGGTCGTCCGTATGAGGCTCGTGTCACGCGCCGTGGTCGAAAGACGTCTCGTCAAACAAGAAGAGGCTGATGGCCCTCTTTCCGTTATTGTGCAACCTCAAGAAGAATCCAGGGACTCGGAATTACTTAGTCCTGGAAAACTTAGCCCCGGTTCCGTGACCGTGGCTAATATGATAGACAACAATGAATATCGCACGTTAAATCCCGAACCTACTTATCAGACTTTAACGTCAGTGAACGGCAGAATGTCGCCTCCAGTATATAGTCCCAGTTCTTCTTATGCCACGTTGACGCCTTTACAACCCTTACCACCAATTTCAACGATGTCAGATAAGTTTGCCTATGGACATGCCAGCAATGTGACTGGCTCTTTCACTGTTATGCAAAATAATACTATCAGCAGCATTAATTTGGGTCTTGGGGTGAATGCCACCACACCTTATACAATGACAAACATGGGTATGACTCCACCACACAATTATTCTTCACCTGGAATAGGCATGCAACAACAATCCAGTCCAATCAGTCCGCAAAGTACATATAGTCAAAATGGTTTACCTTCACCTCAAAAAAGTATGTCGCCTCCAAGTTATGATTCTCCTTATGGTAATCAACGTGATATGGTGCCACGGTTACACAGTCCCCAGTTAAGTCCACCCTCCGCCTCATTGAACTCTCCTGACGGTACTCTTGTTACGAGTTTTAGTTCTACTACTTTAAATGGACTAGGTTTACAAAACCATCCTCCTACTTTAGTGCAGATCGCTCCTCAACAAAGGGATTGTTCTCCTTCACCTCCTGTGGTTACATTACAAAGTGGTTCGGTAGTTTCTCAACAACAGCAACAACAAACTATGCAAATTACCAAAACTTCTAGTCCCGGTTCCCTCAGTGTTCCTGCGATAGCAGCAGATGTTGAGGAAATTAATACCAAAGAACTAGCTCAGCGAATTAGTGCGGAACTAAAACGATATAGCATTCCGCAAGCTATTTTTGCCCAAAGAGTGTTGTGTCGGTCACAAGGAACTCTTTCCGATTTACTTAGGAATCCAAAACCTTGGTCGAAATTGAAATCTGGTAGAGAAACTTTTAGGAGAATGTGGAAATGGTTGCAAGAACCTGAATTTCAACGGATGTCTGCCTTAAGGCTTGCAGGTTTGTAATCATTCGTATTTAATTATTAAAGGTAAGACAGTCGAAATACTTTTTCCTCGGCTACCATTAGTTACATCTGGTAACTACTGTCTATTCTTTGCCTTAATTAAAACTCAATGTTAAAACAGAGAATAAAAAATACATACTTGGTTAAGCTCTGTTTTAGTTAGGATAACAACTGTGTAAGATATTTTCATTTTCCTTTTATTTTAGCTAATAGGATTTATTTGGTAGTAAATAAAGCATTAATTATATACAACGTCTTGGTTACAAACTCTTCCAATCGATATTCACACTTATTGAAAAATACTCCTACACTTGTTTCGTTAAAAAACAAATTATGTATGTGTATAAAAAACGAAACCTTAAAACTTCTGGGAGGATAACAAACATACGTCACCCAAACTAACAATGATAAGTAAAGTTTACTCTATCCAAATTATGATTTGAGAAAATAAGAATCAAATAAATAACTTAATTAAAAATTGCACGTTAAATAAATAAGCTATGTATGTTAGAAATCACCAAGCGACGCCTATACTTTATCATACTTTCTTAAACTCATAGTTTATAGAAAAATTGGATATTTTATTTAGGGTGTGTGTTTTCCGTAGAGATTATAGATGTTTTTTGTAGTATACTGATTTAAAAAAATGTGGTCTTCAATAGGTAACACCTCAGTATTCATAATTTTTCATATTTATTGTATTTTAAACCTATTTTCCATATGTATTGGTAAAATATTCTTTGTTTTATACATATGGATAGGGATTATATCTATCACATAATGCTGTTATTCTTATCTCATTTTATCTCGCAGATTGGGTAGTTTGCAAATAATATTAATAAATAATATATTTTTGTATACCTTTTGTGTAAATGTATTATTTTCAGCTAATAGATATATAGTGAACACAATCATTTTAATTTCAAAAAACTTATCTCCATTAACGCTGATTGTGACCACATATTGACGCCACTAGCGCTGCTTTTCTATAATCTTTTATAATTGTTGTTTTGAAACGCGTGTTTTATATATTATGTTTATATGTTGTAAATATTTATACGGCGTATGCCTCTATATTGATTTCCATGACTAAAAACGAGAAAGGTTGTCTGCGACCATGTGGAATTCGATCTGGAAAAGTAAAAAACCACTAAGAGATGAAATAAGAGAATTTCAAGCATGTGAGAAAATTTTTAAAAAATTTGCAAAATCAAAAAGGTTTCTGAAACAATTTATAATTCCATTTAATCAACATCTATTAGATATAGTTTTACACAGTTGGGTTACTTCTAACAGTGTTCAAAGATACTTAGAAGAGCCAGCGGAAGCGGAAGCACGTAGGAAAGAAGAACTGGCGAAAGCTGCAGCGTAGAAGGTGAAGACACAAAAGAAAACGGGTCACAATTTCAAAAAAAAAAGAGAATTTGGGTCATAACCCTTGTTAAGCTACGGTTAAATTATATTTGATTGATTTCTTTATTATTAAAATTAATTGGAATTGATTAAAAATATATAAATACCAGAAGTAATTTTTATGCACGTGTCACTATAGAAAAATATTAATTTCAACGTGACTTTAAAAGTGTGTAAATGTAATGAAAAAGTACGGTTTTAATTGATTGTCAATATCTATGGTTACATTACATTTATAAAAATTTCTATTTTTTTTAATTTTTATCTGCTACAATTTTATTCAAATGTTTTCGATTCCATTTTATATGCCTATAATGAAAAATATTACGTTTCTTTTAAATTAAACCAAGCTCTATTTCATCGGGTAGAGGTAGAGTGGTTTCCTGTACACTATGGTAGTAGAAATGTATACTGAACAGTTAGCCGGAATAAGAATGACTCAATAGGGATTTGAAAACTATACATTACAATGCATTAATGCAACCCTATGTAGTAACCAAGGAATGCTTTATGGTAGTAATGCGATATCCCTCTTTACTTTCAAAATATACGCTGATATACGCTATACACGACTATTATAAAGAACATTTTGTTTCAAATTTTAACGGACATATCAACAAGAATATATTTTATTTGAAGTCGAATTGATTTGGACAACATTTAAAACTAAAGTTCCGGTCTTTTTATTAGAATAAATTAAAAAAACAAGCACAATATGGTACTCAATTCCAGCTGTCGATTTGCTACCAGCTCGCACTAATTAACATATAACGAAAGGTTAAAAAAATCTAAGAAACCCCGTTATTTCTGTTTACATAAAATATACAAATCTGTTAGCTTATTTCAGAAACTTATTTTTGTATAATATAATGTATTTTGTAATACGTATCTTATGTGTTCAAACTTTTCAAGCTTAAAATTCCACCCTTATCTTTTTCTATTTGAAAACTACAAATTTCTACAAAAACAAACATTTGCAAATATAAAATTCAATTTCCTATAACCTGCTTTTTTTCTTTTAAAGCTTTTTGTTTAATAACTGTAAATATCTCAAAAAATATTTCATTGAGATTTTAATTTAAAAACTAATTCTTATAATATAGCCTAGTTTTAAGTTTTCTGTCTTTAATTTTGTGGACTTTTCGAAAAAAATTAAAATTTTTAGAAAATTCTATATATTTCGAGTAGTAAGCATATTTTTAATATTTGCATGTATACTTTTTTCTTTAGAAGCCAATTTCGTATAATTTGGTCAAGTTTCAATTCTCTGTCTTATTTTCCAATCTGGAAATTCGACACTGCTGAGGAATCATTGAAAACTTTCAAAAAATTGATATCTACTTATTTTATCGCAAGAAACATTTATTAAAGTTATACATTTTTGGCACGTAAAGAAAAAATGATGAGGGTAAATTTTTACGATACGCGCGCATACCATCACAAAAAACTGACACCGTTTCTGATACTGAAATTTTAAATGATATTTCCAGTTGTTTTATTAATTTTGCTCATTTTTTTATTATTTGTATAACGATTTTAATATTTACTTTATATTTATTGTAATTTATCCATGACAATTCTACTCGAAATGACAGTTTCACCGCTGAATAATTTATGTATAAAATGTTGTCTTTTAATTTTGTATAAATATCGTGGCATTTATTACCAATTTATTGATTTAATGGCAATTTACAGTGATTATAAGTAATCGAAGTAGTTGAGTATTACTTTCAATACGTTTGTAGAATATGAGATTAGTTGACGATATGTAATATTTATTTTATGAAAGATTTTTATTTTTTACGCCCAAGAAGTAGAACTTCTTACGTGGCGAACATAAATACACACATTCATGGTTTTTTGTCATGAGACAACAAAAACTGATAAATTAGTATCGCATGTTTCTATACCTACAAACATTTTCGGGTCCTATTTTACTTAACTTCTTACTACACTCGAAAAATATACTTAGGATATTTTTACATTGTAAAAGTTAAAAAGTTCAAAGACCGTTTTATGTCAAACAATTTATACTGTTTTTGCCATCTGACCAAACTAAAATGAACAAACTCATTGTTTTTTGAGCTTATTAGGTACGAAATAATACTTTTTCATATCACATGCATTGAAACAGCTTGTTTTGATCCCTGTTTTGTCAGTCGAAACAAGACAATTTCAGACCAATGCAACTGTCAGTCAGAAACTGACAGTTTTTTCTGCCCTAGGGGAGAAACAACGTTATTTCTGCCCGGCACATTCATTTAGTTATTATTTATGTCTTTATTTCAAGTCTGTCAGAATCGCATTTGCAATAAACAAAAGCGAATAAAATCATAATCGTCCTACAGCTGTCGTCAAATCGTTGTCAAGATATTACTACGCTATTTGTCTGAAATAGTCTTACTTCAACTGGCTACACAGATCAAAACTCGCTGTTTCAATGCATGTGATATGAAAAATATAGTGTGTGGCACGGGACGAAACAAAGACGATTTCTGACCGGGCGAAGACAGCCCTCGCTTCGCTCGGGCAGTTAACTCTCGCCCTATTCAGAAATCGTCTTGTTTCACCCCTTGCCACACAATATACTATTAAGTTTGAGACATCGCTGTCATCATAAAGTAAATTAAAGACAAAAAGTTCATTTGACGAATAGCTTTTGTCAAGGTACACTCACCGTACTTTCAGGGAATTTATTTGACTTCGCATTATTAAACTATATATCACCCACTTTAATATATTACCAGAAATTTGTACAAGTCTTATTAATTGTCTAGTTAGGCATATCTATTACATTTACTGTAATTCAGTTGATAGAGCGTGAGAGCTTAAAGTTCGAGGTCTCAGGTCTCCAAATCGATTCTAGCTGAATTTGAGAGAAATAATTGAAATTGACGGTTTTGTTTTAAATTTTATTAAATAACAACCTGATGAATGCATTTGTCAGATAATTGAAAACGATTTATATTTTATTACCGAGTCGCGGTAGTTTAAAATCAATGGATCGATTTAAATTTCGAATAGAAACCACTGTCGTACATATTTAATGATGTATAGACCAATCAATAGACAGAAAAAACGCTATATTTGACAATAATTCAGGAATGGGATAAACATTTAACAATATCTCAGCAAAAAGTTATTCGATTGACTTTTACATCTCATTTGTTTCAGAATTACAAAGGCTCCATTTTCAGGCCACAAAATTAATAAAGAGTTGTTTTTTAAAAACATACGACCATTTTGAGCGTTTTTTTGTTTTTCTTACAATAACAATTGGACCAAATTGACTTTATAAAATCTTAAATTGCAGATTTTTTTATTCCCTACAACTTTTATGTTAAATTTTTTTTCATAAAATGCATACTTTAGTGTGTAGATTAAAAAAAAGGTTTTAGCCAAATTTGGCAGCTTCTTGTTTATAAAGAGATAAGGTTAAATTTTTATTATGCGCACACACCGTTACGAAAAACCGACACCAAGAAATCAACATTTTAGTTTTTTGTTACATTTGTAATACTAGATTTTCACTTGTTTTATTTTTTATTCATTTTTTTCTTATTCATATTATAACAATTGAATATTTACATCATTTTTATTGTTATTTACCTATTTTTTTATGACAATTCTACTCGAAATGACAGTTTCGCCGCTGAATAGATACAACCACAGTAAAAAGCCATAAATATGAATGATAAAGAATTCAGAATGGTAAAAACCGGTTTTAGAATAATTTTTGTACAATGTTTATTAATTATGGTCAGTCTTTTTATCTATATAAATAAAAATGAATAGCTTAGAAAAATTTTAATCTTGTTCGCCAAAGAAGTATAACTTTTTACATGCGGAGATACCTAAGTACACACACTCACACTTATGTTTTTTATTTTGTTTTGTAATTTTGCTTAAAAATTAATTGAACAAATAAAAAAAATAAATTGCATTACTGTATATGTGTGTAAACTTCACAATAAAAAATAAATGTTTTGTATAAACACAAAATTAACTATTTTATTATTCAGTAACCATAAAAACAATGATCAAATATCCTTTTATCAGAAATGTTAATATTCACATTTATTTTCAACAAATAATAATAACGATTTATATTAACAAAAATTTTGTACAACAAACCAATAATTACTTATACATTATTTATTTTGAAATTTTACAGAAATTAAATTATATTTTTTTTTATCAATGTTACTTGAATTATTGAATCTAAATATAATTTTAAATAATGATTTAAATAAATTTATAAAGAGCTGATGGCCATATCCTAAATAGAGTTCCAGAAGGGGGATTACTTTAAAGTGGACAAAATATATAGATATTGATGAATAAAGATTCTCGTTTTTTCCTGAACATACCTCGTATAATACATAAATAAGAAAAAAATTAAATATCAAATTTCCAATCAGAATTTTGAGCTGTAAAATATTTTATATCATTTTCTACTCTCTAATTTTCTATTAAATAATATTCCATTTGGTAACGTAAGTTAACAACGAAAAAATTTGATTACTTTTTGATATAATTCTTTATATAATTTAAAATCACCGTATTCTGAAAGCCGCCCTTCAAAAATTAGTATTTCCGAAGAATTTTGTACAATCTATTACGTTTAAATCCGACTTATGTATTTTAAATCTTTTTCTCAGTATTCATAACCTTAATACCTTTTTCAAGAAAAAATATTTAATTAATATATAAATCGAATAATACTGTTAGCATAAATTTTACCTAATCTTTTTCGTTATTATTAAATATTCCATATAGCCGTTCGTTCTATCCTATTGGGGTTATAATTTATAATAAAAGGGCAACAACCCTTGTAATAACGGTTCTCTAAACAGGGTGTTCGGTAGGTATTGACAGAATTCTATTGTTATTTAAATCAGTTGGGAAATTTTGGACATTGGGTCACTTGCACGCCCGGTTTCAGGTAAATCCATATAAACCAACCTTTAAAATCTCTTACTGTAATCCCATGTTTATTGTTCTTTGAAATTATTTAACTACCAACTGAGTTACTGTTTATGAAAATAATAAATTTAATGCTTAGTTGGTAATTTTATCAACGGTATCAAATCATATTTGTATTTTAATTAACATATTATGATCCGACAAAAAATCGAAAATTCGCCAGAATCATGAATCTAAATTACGAACATTTATATCACATTTAATTCATCGTAAAGTATATTGATTTGTAACCCTAAAACAGGAAGTGATAATTGGTACTACTGATGAAATAATTAATTTTTAGATTCATACATTTTTTTTTTTATTTAAACACACAAGCCGCATCAACTACTAAGAGTTATTAGCGGGCATACAAATACAAACAGTAATTACATTATATTAGAGAAAATAGGTTAGTGTCTTTTAAAAAATTGATTAAGTTGTCTATATTTGAAGTTAGGATGTCTCTTAGGCAGTTGTTTAGTTTGAAGGATTTTCTTTAATCTTCGTATGCTGGACAATCCAAGAGGATATGTTTAATAGTTTGTTCTTGATTGCAGAAATTGCACAGTGGTGGCGGCTCTTTTTTCAGGAGATATTCGTGGGTCAGTGCTGTATGTCCTATTCATAAAAATTGTTCAGTAAACTTATCATAAAATACTGAGTGTGGGAATTTTGGTTCTCAAGTTTCCGAATCTTTTTCGACAGTTTAATTTTAAACCGAGTAAACTAAACCTTCACATATTATACTGATGGGTCTAAAACACGAGAAGGGATTACAGGTTCTAACGTGAGGCTTTCAATAGCATTGAGAAACACTTCTACAATATTCTAAGCAGAGTTAAAAGCAAAAGATTTCTGTGCTCAAGAGTGCATTAAAAACTCCTCAATTCAGCCAGAATATTTATTTCGTCCTATAGCCAAGCTGCTTTGAACGCTCTACCTACAATCTACCACGTTCGAGTCCAAAACAGCCTGAAATTAAAACAACTGGTTAAACACATCAAAGTGACATTTCTATAGGTACCAGGACATAAAGGGATTGTCGGAAACGAGATTGCTGATAGTCTCGGAAAAGAAGTACCTAGTATTTTACTTCTTTCATCGAACCTGAACATTGCGGTGACATCTCAAAATTTCGTATTATGGATCAAGTTCGTAATTAGGAAAAGGAACTCAGTGTAGCCAAAGTCAACCAAAAGGTTAATCCGACATTTATTGTGCTACTATAAATGATTCTTGGACCTTTAGAAGCCTAAACTCAGAGTAATCGCAGGAATTTCCAAAGGAGACTGTCCACTAATCTATCATCTATGTAAAATGGACAATGTGGACAGTGGAACATGCAGATTCTGTTAGGTTGCAGTTACAAATTACAAAATAAATTAGCCTTAAAAGAATCGGAATCCCTATTAAACCAACCATAGTTGAAGAACGCAAACAAATCTATTAAAAAGTTTATACTTTCTGCATTTTGGCGTATAAATATATTTTTGCACCTATACTGCTTTTTTGTACGGGGAAAAAGCTACTTTAAAACATTAGATATGCGAAATACTTTTAAAGAGATTGCAAAGTTATGAGTGAATATACTGATTCTCTTCTTTTTCTGTTCTCGATGAAATTTTCACTTCTCCCCAAGGGCAGTTTTTTATCAGGGTTGTCTGTAAAAGAGCTGTTGTAGATATTTTATTTCTGTTGGAAGTTTTCTTTGTTAAGTTTGGATATTTTATCTATATTAAGTCAAGTACAGCTATTTATGTTAATTTTTTGTAAATAAATTTATACTATTATATAATCTCTTTGTACCGCGATTTCTTGAAATATTTTATTAACTCTGTAAATCCCCGTTAACCGTTTTAATATTTAATATTGAATTCAACTCTAAATATGAATAGGTATGCAAGCAACAAAAATATTCTGCAGATACAAATCCTTACAAAATATCATTTAAATTTCATTTATAAATTTTCTACCTACTATAAGCAATAACATTTATGGAACTTTACTTAAACTATTGTATACCTGGTTTTACAATACTAAGCACAGGTATAATATGTACCTGAAATCTTAATCTCAATACCTAACTACGTCTATAAAATTTCAATCTATTATACTCAAAATTCTGCTCAGCTTTGTTGTTTTTCAAAATTTGAAAATATTGCGATAACGTCTACCGATATTTAAAAATAATTTTTAATCCCCAAATAAGATAGGAACATTTCTTAAGGTTTATTTTTGTGTGTATTTATTATTTAGTTCTATGAATTCCTAATAAATGAACCGAGAAATGAACGTTATGCTATATGTGCTTAGGGAGAAAGTGTCACATTTAACATGAGTTGAATATAACGACCAAAAACTGAAATATTTACTTAGCATCTATAGCTTAAATGTTGGAGCGTTGCCGCGTAGAGGGTTCGAGTCTTGCTAATTGCGACATTTTTTCAATTCCTCCTCCTATCATTTATTATATTGTTCTTTGTATACTTAATAAAGTTTCAAAAATTTTAAAAAACCCAATCAGATATATCTTAAATAATCGTTTACTATAAAAGTGTTAATATAAATAATAAAGAGCAAAATTAAAAAAAACAAGTGACGGTGCGTGATCGGTGTTTCGAGAATTTACCCTTATCATTTTTTCATAACGGGCCAAAAAAAATGTATAAATAATAAGGTTATGGATTTCTTTCATTCCGATAACTCGTAAGTTATCCAGTTTTCTTTTGCTGGTATTTATTTTGAAGTTAAAACAACTTAAGTACCAATTCACTAACGTTTCTTAGAAGTTTAACCACTTTTAAGCCCGGCGGCAGTATTAGTAGAATTACTTAATTTTTCTTATCATTTAGAATAGAATCGGAAATCTGGGAAACCCAAAACTTAACGGCTATCGGTAACCCAAATGTCATGGAGCTAAGAATTACCTAATTTTTAAGAAAAGCATTTTAATTACAATCCCATTAAATGAAGAAAATTGAAAATAAATATTCATTGAGAAGTCTCGATCGAAAATCTGGAAAACCCAAAACTTAACTGCTATCGGTAACCCAAATGTCATGGAGCTAAGAGTTACCTAATTTAAAAAAAAATCATTTTTAGTTATAATCCCATTAAATGAAGAAAATTGAAAATAAATATTCATTGAGAAGTCTCGATAATAAAATAAAAAGTATCTAGTTATTTTTATCTGAAATTATGAATCGTTATAGTTAAATTTAAAAGGCATTTTGCTCGTAACATAATCATATTAAATTAGCGTGATCGAATTCCAGTAGTAGTAGGTAATAGGTATATTTCATAATGCGAAAAGTTGAACTCATATGTTGTGGAGGTGAATCATCATTTATCGATTTTCACCACTTTTAACTTCAGAGGGGTTGAAAGAGATGACAATGGCTTGCGCATGTTCAGGCTACCGTGTACACAGAAAGGGCTCGCGTTGCCAAACTTTCTCGTTCGTATATACAAATACCAACTAAATTATTAAAACCTGTTTTTATTAACAGCTTTACAAAAAAATATTATTCAATCTTTCATAAAAGCAATCACATCCTAATATCGAAATGCTGAAATAACAAATCAAGCTTCTTTAAAAGGGCTTATGGTATTTTTATTTTATTCAAAACTAGACTTTGGTCAAATTGTGGTGCTAAACAAAAATCACTTTAACACCAATTTAGTTTCGCCTAGCTCACAATAATCAAATCAATTTTCGTTTAATTGCGGTTTCAGATAAAAGCCAAAACCATGTTTTTTTGTGAATTCTAAGCAGAAATGAAAGAATGTGTATTTTTTGATGAAATTGTTTTTTTTATTCAATATAATCTCCCTCTCTTCAACTAAAATTTTCGAGAACGAATAAATTAGCCCATAAACTTAACAGATGAGCAACAAGGTATCCGTACGAGCAGATCTTGTACAAATGCAGTTATCGTCATAAAACAGATTACAGAGAAAGCATTAGAATAGAATAGATGCTTGATTGACTTGAAGAAGGCGTTTGACAGAGTCAGACTTAAGGATGTAATACATCTTTTATGTAATAGAGAATAGAGGAATTCCGCTAAATATCATAAAAACAATTGAAAACGTCTATCAAAACAAGATGGAAGTCAGGATAAACGGGCAACTTTCGGAACCTATAGATACAGGGAATAGAATAAGACAGGGAGATTCTATGTTATTCAATCTGATCATGGGCGAAGTCATAAAAAGCGTCAACAAAGGAAGAAGCTACAGAATGGGAGAAAGGAAGAATTTAACATGACGATCTCAACTAAGAAAACTAGAATAGTAATCAGTAAAGAACCAATAAGATGTAAAGTGGAAATCGATGGAGTTAGCATTGAACAATTTATAGAAATAAAGTACCTAGGAATTACACTGTTCAGCTAGGGAAACATTGAGAAAGAAGTAGACAAATCACCAAGTGGTACAATAAGTATAAACCGACCGCGCAAAAGATAGAGCGACGATCTTCCATAGAGGCATTAACCCGCCAATAAACAAGCAGAATTGCTTATATAAAGGAAGAAGAAGAAGAATCTCTCTTTGCCTGAACACACTTATTGCAATGATCCTCCAGTAATTTTATACCATCTCTGTAAGCTTTGCAAAATATTGTTCCACGGCTGCAATAGCTTCTTCATTCGACGAAAGACGGTTTCCACGAAGGAATTGTTTCAAATTTCTGAAGAGATAATAGTCGGAGGGAGCCAAATCTGGTGATTGTTTTTGTCTCTAAACCGGTTCTTTTTTTAAGAATTTTCTTTATTCAACTTTTATTTCATTCAACTCTTATTCTATTTTAATAACGACAGGCTTAAACTCTTAGCCATAATATTTCTAAACCAATTTAACTACGTGCTATGGCTAAACATTTTCAAAAAGAAGCTTTGTTGACCCATAAAGCTCATTTTTGGAATTATAGTTAGTTGTTTCTTATTTTATTTTAGTAGCGCCAGCCTTAAACTCTTAGCCATAAGATAAAATCACTTCAGATGTTAATTTATAGTATTAAGGCAAATTTAACGCTAATGACACTCGATTTTCTCACAGTAATCTTTTTAGGAAAATTGCTAATTTTCTTCTAAAAGCGACGTTACCTCTTTACTGATGCACCAAAAAAGCATTGGTACTATTCAAGCTCTAAATTAATTTCGATTTTTGACCCGTTGATAAATTAAATTTTAGTTTATTATATTTTACTATTAGGCTAACATTTTCCTCGTAAAACACACCAGATTTATTGGTTGATAATTTTGATCCATCAATTAGTTTGGTAGCGTGCTGTTCTGTTTATTTTTTCATTCTCTTTTCTTTGCTTAATATGTCTTCGATGTCACGTTTGTTGTCTGATGAGTTCAGCGGCTGGTCTTCCTTCTATCGATCTTGGGATTTTCATCCCAGCTGTTTTCGGTGTTTGTTTACTTTACTGGGATCGTAGATTTAAGGTTGTTCGAATAATTTAATTTCTTTTTTATTTTACATTAGTTTCTAACTAATCTAAATGTTAAATGTTTGTGTGTGTTGAAGTTAATCCGTTATTTTGCACCTGTAGCCAGTCAGAGAATTGCAGTTTGCAATATTTTTTAAGTGGTTTATTTAAATAATTATAGAGACAAAATACATTTTTGTATCAAAAATGCTTTAAATGATTTTATCTGCAACTTACCGCAATGAATATAGAACTTTTTTTCGTTTTAATTGTTCTATTGATTTTACATTTTTGCATCACCAACTATAATCGAGAGAACCCGCGATGAATGCTAATTTGAAGTGAGTTTCAATTTGATGCGAAAATACTCAACATTAAAAACATTTTTATGGAATCTGGCATATTGATTTGATGCTGTTCATGTTTTTAATTGTTCTGTTAACAGCTATCGCAATCGCTGGTTTGTAGTTAACGCTAATTTTCAAGTTTAATTGGAAAATGCATTATTTTTTTTATTCCTCTATGTTATTAAAATTGATCTCTTTTATAATAAATTTCATTATTTAGCTTTTAAAATTGCAAAAGAAAAATCTTCAAAAAAATGAGTAACGGGACTTAACATTTCTATTTCTCGTTTTTTACCACTTTCAAGTAAAATGGATCCTGGCTCCTCATTCGGTGCTCACACTTTTGAGTACACCTGTAGCCGGGAATTCACTTGAGCACGAGGCAAGCCATGCTAGGCTCGCCTCGTCCTGCCTCGCACAAGATTTCTATTGGCAAAAAATCGTAAACGACTTAAATGATCTGTTGAACACTGTCAAAAAAATGGATACACTACGTGGTTCCTATAGGAGAGAAATAGCGGGATTGTAAAAAACGGTTTTTACATTCGTTTGCCGCTATCCATACTTTTTCTGTCCTTACTGAGCACAAAGTGAGGCGTGCATCGGGTTTGCTTCAATTTGATCTACCGACAACCGATGGATCGGATACGAGGAGAGCACGAGGCAAGATGAGCTTGTTTGCCTTTGCTCGGAACTCATTACCGAGCTGAGGAAGCCTTGCCACGCCTAAGCTTGCCTCGTACTCAAGTGTATTTCCGGTTTGATATTAAAAGAATCGCTTGTAATAGAATTGATCGAGTTCCACACATTTTTTATAAAGGTATAATACTCATAAATTGAACTATAAAGATTAACAGTTTAGTCATTTTGTTTTTGTAGGTCAATATTCCGTCATAGGGGGATTCACAACTCAAGCGAGTAAAGCGGAATACCAGTTACATAATTTTTGTAGTTTAAATAGGGTAGTCACATGTAACATAACTCCGTTCACTTTGAACATAAAGAGTCTAAAATCCGGATACCTAATAGGTGGTCGAGTAAAACAAAAAAGTGATGCATGTCTCTATTGTAAAAATGTAGATTTTAAATCCTTAAACACATTACAAAACCATTGCGCTAAGAGTTAACACTATAAAAATTTCCATACTAAAAATCTAAAAAGAATATTCTAAAGTATAGATGTCAAAGATAATAATAGTATAATACTATTATGACGTTTTACAGAGTCTTTGAAAATCAAAGAACATATAGACCGTTTACTAAGAACCAACAACTACTTCCCTGGCTATATGCCACGACGGACATTGAATTACAGTTCAAAGTTAAACGGGGTTAGTATATCTGCAAGATAGAACTAACCATTTTAGTTTGCAATTCGAAAGGATATCACTTATAGACCGGTTTCGACGTATTGCGTCTCATCAGTACAAGGAAGATATCCGTCCAGAAGCTCTAAGTATACTTTGTGATTTGTTCACACTATCTTTTTTATTGTTATCGAGTAATATATTTGCATCCATGAAGTTTAATGGTTAGTTACATATCCTATAGTTCTAATAAACCGCATTTCATAAACTGAGACAATACTTTCGTTCATACATAAAATTTTTATGGCATCAAACTTTGTGCTGCTAAATGGCACTGATAGAAACAAAAAAAAACTGTGCCAGCAAACAAGCATTTCTATATTGTAAATAAACTTATATGTACCTATAGCAATAGACGATTTTTAAGTTTTAACGATGTTTCGCGAATAAAGGTTCAAAGAGATCAAACTGTAACGAGTACATTTTGGTATTCTACAGACATTTTAATTTAACATCTCTTTGATCCTTAACTTTCAGGAAAACAACTGCAACTGACAGTATATATAAATTTTAGTATGTATTATGGTAGGTAGTTCATCTCCTAATATATTTTTTACAGCCGAGATAACATCAGTCAAAGGCAAAATGAGAAGATTTCTTATTACGAATTTTTTACTTTTGTGAAGTTTATTCCAAAATTGTTTACTATCGAAAAATACATACGTTTTGAGGAAATTCACATACACCACGATTTACGAGGGTTTTCTATTTCGTTTTGCATATAGCCACAAAGACAAAAAAAATATAGACTAAAAGTACTTTATTATTCTTTAAAAATATGTCCCACCAATATCGATACACTTTTGCATACGTTCAAGCCAATTGGTAAAACAGTTATTCCCAGTTTACACCTGCAAAAGCTCTGTTTTAAAGACATAGATGGCTTTTTCTGATGTCTGAAATCGCTGTCTACGCATTGAGTTTTTGATCTTTAAGAACGTGAAGAAGTCGTTGGTACTTAAGTCGGGACTATACGGTGGATAGTCTAACAGTTCGATGTTTTGAAGCTCCAAAAATTTGACTGTAGGATGATTCGCCGTTGTTTGTTGCTTTGTCGCAGTTTCGCGATAACCAACTTCGTAACACCCAATTCTTCACGTGGTATCTTTAGAATCAAGGTCTTTGAAGTGCCACAACAAGCCTCTACCTCTATGTTATACGGCGGTCATCCTTAATTAGCTGACGAACCGCAATAATGTTTTGCTGTTTTAAATTTTGGGTGGACCTAACCTGGATTCGTCGCTAAGACCAGTGAGAAATAGTTGACTGGTGTGGGGCTTCATTCCCAAACACAGAAACTATTTTAGCGAGACATTGTTGTTGGGAAAATTGTTAAAAAATTATTGTTCAAAAATGTTCTCGATTAAGATTTTTCGACCGACTTGTTAATTTCAAAAATTCACTTTACGTACACGACTTGTATCGCAATGAAACTCTGGATTTATGTCAACAAAAGATTGTGGTTGGATTTATGTCTGAAGATGCTGTTGGTGACGGTTTTTAAGCGGCTATATGCAAAGCTAAAAAGAGAACCCTCGTATAATCAATTTACGTAAACTTTAACTAATTTTTACAACAAATTTATTGTATAAATTGTATATTTAGTTTTTTGTGAATACCAATTGTGATACCATGTGTATAAAATCGTTCCTACAACTGATGCACGCTTTACTATGCTTTACTATTGGTGATGAAGACAATAAAGTATTAAATAGGTTTGATAAATTCTTGTTAATTTGTCCGCAAAGAATAAACAGATATAGCTGGGAAATAGTGTATTTTGTGTATTAACATTTATACAAATTTTGTTGGTTATTTATTTATACTTATATACAATTGACATTGTTGACTTCTCTCTTGTTTCATTGCAGACTGCCAGACGCGCAATGTAAACGTGAGGGCAGTCAACGCCAAACGAAGAAAATCATCTTCATCTTCGTGCTTGTGAGTTTTAACTGTCTGTCTGTATCGATGTTTTCGCGGTCGTACACTAACTGAAATTCGTAAAATAACATAATTTTACAAAATATTAATATTATATATTTTATAAAATAAAAAAAACCTTTGCGTTAGATTAACACCTGCGTGGTATTAAAAATTAGTCCTACCAATGGACAAGTAAATTGTTTACCGATAAAAGGGAATATTGATTACCCAAACCAGTATTAACAGTATTTAAATTAATTATCGATTTATTTGAGCTTCATTCATAAAACATTTTAATTAATTGTTTTTGGAAATCTGTAAATGTTTGTTACAATACGTATTTAAGTTTAATTATTAATGAAATTAACAATCGTTTAATATTATTTAGACGATATAATATTGATGGCAAAAAACGAATGAGATTTACTAAAGAATATAAAAGTATGGAATAATCCATGCAAAACATATGGAATGAAAAAAAATAAGGTAAAACAAAAATGATGAGAATAGAAAACCAACTTAAATATAAAAATATAAGGGCAAAAAGTAGATGAATTTCAATACCTGTCGAAGAAATAGAACATACGAGAAAAGAAGATGTGGAGGTTGCTGATCTGGATGTGGATCTGGCCACATATGGCCCATTGTGCATCCTCCCGTGTGTAGGGATATCCACACCTCAGGCCTAGAGATTTAAAATAGCTGATGAGGCTCCCGAGGGGGATCTCCCTGACATCGGCTGGTGTAAACCAGGACTCGCCCAACACGGATCTTCTGATTTCAGAAAAGCAAAACAGTCATACATTATATGATCTACTGTTTCCTCTTCTTGTTCGCAACTTCTGCATAGCGGCGATTCTGCTAATTTCATCCTAAAGAGATGTTGTCGCAATTGGCAGTGACCTGTTAAGATTCCCATAGCTGTTTGGAGATTTTGTTTGGTCAATGCCTTAAACTTTCTTGGTGTTTCCTTGCCAGGATGAGGTAATATAATAACTCTGGCCAGTCTATAGTTAGTTGTTTCACCCTTCACTTTATAAAGTTTTGGTTGAGAGTGCTGTTTGATAAGTTTCTCGACAGCGGATATTGTTAGTTTGGTAGATGGATAAATGTGGAGATATAAAGACTCGACAAAGCATAATCAACATATTACGCTTTACTAAAAGCTTTATAAGTAAACGAGAAATAACAAGAAAAACGAAATTAAATGTATACAATGTCATATACAGACCAATATGAATGTGAAACCTGGATTGACACAAAGGCAGAAGAGCTACGGAGATAAGTTAATGGAGTGATGCGGAGAGATAGAATAAGAAACATACAAATTAGGAAGAGTTAACAACAACTAATTTTATGGAGACTTTTACAACGAATGTAAAGATGTCTGTAAAGGGAAGTAAAAATTGGAAAACAAAAGAAAAGAGGAAGACATAAAAAGACCTGGAATAAGTAAATATCAGAAATCTTATGGGATCAAGCGAGAAACAAAGACAAAAACAATAAAGAACTTTAGGTGTCAATATAGATTGTGGTGTATGCTTAAAAAATATTATAATCGCTACAACTGGGGGAATGGTAAAAAAACTTTGAATGTTTGTACAATTATATTTTAGTTGATTGTTTTTTAACTCCATTTTAGTAGTAGCAATCAAAAACTTTATCCATTCGTGCTCTTTTTGTTGTATTCATACTTTTATATCATATAAAAAATTCCTAAAGTTGCATATATTGCAAAAATATATAATTTTAGCTCGTGCTTTCCTACAAAAATAATTAATACCCTTTTAGATCATAAAAAAGAATAACATACATGGGCTTTTAACCCTTTCAATTATCCAAAATCGATCAGTGAAATACGTTTTATTATTTAGATTCCAAGCATTCAATCGAAATTGAAAGTCCAGTAAATAATTACCTATGGATATTCATTTATTACATTTTTATTGATTTTTAAACTTTATTTATTTGAAAACAAATTGAAATATATGGATACAAATTTATGACTCAAAATATTCTTCTTAAAGTAACTCATATGGTAAGCTTTTGCAAATCTTTATCTTTATTTTGGTAGACGAAACAGTTTTAAGATGTTTTCTGATCGTTTTATGTATTGAAATCAAGGTAAACATTTTACTACAGACGTACTTAATTGAAAACAGATAATGAAAATGTGCAATTTTTTGTAATTTTATGTAATTAGTCAAGTTAGTGGAATGCATGTTAATTGTTCGAAAGGTTTTCGGAACGTTTTTGCATGTCAAAATTTGAAGACCTAAGATGCCATGCTAAATTTTGATCTGGCAAATCTTTGGACAGAAGTTTAAGAATTGTCATCAAAACTGTTTTGAAATAGAAACAATACTTGGTTGCAAATATGTTATATTCATTTAGGTAGGTATCATTAATTTTTAACATGGCACCTAAACCTTAAAATGATATGATCTATATAAAATAATTAGCATCCAGTTATGCATGCGTTATTTTTTGTCACAAAAAAAATATATATACCTAATTGGTAATCAAATTTTGGCAGCACATCATCGGCAATATAAAAAAAGAAATAAGGCGGAAAGTTAAAATAATTCAGAATTCAAAATTTTTATACCTATAATCTTCAGTTTAATATTATGAGCATTAATGGGAATTTTTTTTACAGCTGCTCAGATACCACAACGAGGCAGTGAGTATTGTTATTGTTATTAACTAATTTCATTCAAAATAGTAAATCTAGTTTCATTATTCGTAATTTACGTATCAACTAGGGTACGTATTCTGCGATTTGTGTCTTCAATATTGCTCTAGGAAACATACGATTTTTCTATTGGGCACCACTGGACACAAAAGTGCCCTAATGAATACGTACCATTGGTTTCTGACAATTTTAAGTATGTTTGAACAACATTTATTAGCGTTGTAATTTTAGATTAAACCTACATTCCTCACTTCCTCTATATGTAGTTAGATGTAAATATAAAAGTAGGAATTTTGTCTGTGTTACATAACTGTATTGCCTGTGTGAAATAATTTCTATAATATTTAAAATTCCGGCACATCTTTTCATAAAATTGATTTTTTATTACTTATTAAATAGCTTCTTGTTCGTAAAATGTCTTTCATTATAAGTAAATTGAGTTCTATAATAAAACGGATTTAAATACGCTTTTCTCTATTATCTTTTTCAAGGAAGTCGATAATGCAATGAATTTCCAACTGCGATTTTCCAATTCGTGACTTCTTCGTGTAATATATTTATGAATTTCCATCAAGTAAAGATTAAATATCTTATTTTTGTAAGCGATAAAAATTATTGACTCTAACCTTATCGAGCCTCATTCTATGTAACGCTCAAGTCTATAGCAGAACATCTGGATTTTATTGGGTAAACGAATTTTTTTTATAGAAATGTGAAAAATCGTGTATTTTTGGTAAAAAAATTTCATAAAAGATAACCTGAACTAACTGTCGGAAACATTCGCTTAGATCGATTAGAATGTTAAAGGTATTAATTAGGTACATCATGTACATAAAAGCAACATAGACTACTTTAAAAAACTACAAACTGAATTTCGTTGAGTAATTACTCCTATCAAAGCAACGTAAAATAATCTTATTATGTTATGCCACGGTCGCAGTTAACGTATCTGAATCTGGCTGAGAGTAAATTGCTCCAACGCTTTGATTATTAACTCAATTTTACGAATTACCGTAAAAATTTTTTTTTGCTTTTAAAAATTGTATAGAGACATAATCGATTTCGATCATAAAATTGTTCGCACTTTTTGTATATAATAAAGTGAGATGTCCAAGAAACCTCTTTTATAAAATATACTTTTATGACGTTTCTCTCTATAGAAGAATTTTTTCCGATAAATTAAAGTTCCATTTTCCTTTCTTGGTGTGATGACATTTCCTTTGAGATGAATTACAATGAGATGTAAACCCTCTGAAAGGATTCTTCCATTTGTTTGTAATAGATATCTTATTTTAACAATTCTGAAATATATTTGAGTGTGAAAATGTTTGATTTCAAATATTCGTTTTAAATATTAGAAATTATTTCTATAAATGGTGTTTCTGAGGTTTTACAGATTCATATTTTATACAGATCTTTATGTATTTTAAGTATTAATTATTTGTACGTGTCATTTATATTGTTCTATACAAAAAAATAGTATTGTATTTTATAGGTTGCAAACGGAAAGAGGACCCAACCACGAATCAGGAACAGCTGCCTACACCCAAGAAACCGAGGCTAGTTTTTACCGACCTGCAGCGTCGTACTCTTCAAGCTATTTTTAAGGTAAATATAATTATTTAAACAAATTAAAATTGTTAAATCAAGTAGATATACATCTTATATACTTCATAGTCTACTTATTTTTATCTATCACACTGAATTCTACCGTATTTGAACTTTTCTCTTTTGTTTGTTCATAGCTTCTTTTCATATTTGAAAACTTGTAGTAAAATATAAACAATTTAATTATTAATAAGAATGTCCTTGCGTGTAACATATGTGCACTATTTAAAACCAAAATTGAATATTATTTCAATATGCAGATTCCTTTGTGGTTCTAACGTATATTTCATTCTGTTTTTTGTCTAAACAAATTCAGATTCTGTACAAAAATTTATACTTAGTTTTAGTTACTAAGTTGCCTATACTGTGGTCAAAGGTCTCATAGCAAATCTTAAAAAAAGAGACACTTTTATTCTCAGAAGAGTTATCCTCGACAGAAAACTTACGTGGAATCTACACCTAGCAAATATGACCTCTAAAGCTAAAGTTCTATGTGGACTTGCCGTAGGCTTTTTGGAAAAACATGAGGTCTTAAACCTAAAATGATCTATTGGTCATATCTACCAATTGTTAGACCCTAATCACGTATAGTGCGATAGTTTGGTGGTACAAATCAACGCAACAAAAGGTACAAAGACTCGTTTGTATAGGGACCACTGGCGCAATGAGATCGTTTCCTAGTGCGGCCTTGGAGGTAATTTTACCTTTCTAAGTTAAGTTTCTTAAAATCAGCGATCTTATAGAACATCTGGGGATTCTAAGGGTCGGAGCAACCCAATCCATAAAGATGCCTGCAGACGTGATGTCTCCAAACTCGTTTAATAAGTATGAGTTGTCACCAACGAAATCGCTCAACTTACAGGAGGAGACCTCACTTATTATAGTAATGGGTCTAAAACTTTAAAAAGAGTTAGAGGCCATAACGTTAGGCTCTCTAGAGTCCTGGGAAACAATCTTCCAAGCGAAGGTTTCAAGAGTGCGTTAAAAAACGAATAAATTTAGCTAGAATATTTAATGCCTCCAATAGTCAACCTATTCTGAAGGTTTTACTATTTTCAATTTTCGAGTCCAAAACAGCCTGTAACAGTCTTCTAAGCAACTGACTAAACGCAACAAAGTAACTTTGGTGTGGATTCCGGGACATAGTATTTTAAAAGAAGGAGTCATTACTCTTTTTATCGTACATAAACCTTTCTGTAACATCTGAAAAGTTTGTAATTGAAAAAAACAGTGTACAGCTGATTGGAAAGGCACTACAGACCAAAGAAAAGCACAAAGGCTAAAATGGGCTTCATTGTGCTTTTCTAAATTACTCTTAGAAGTTCAGAAACATGAATTTAGAGCCTTCGCCGAAATTCTCACGAGACACTGACCACTGAGGTACGATCTCTGTAAAATTGGCAAAGTTGACAGTGGAACTTCTGTGAGTATGCAGATAAAACGGATAAACGTATTATGTGTAACTGCAGAGTAATTGTTCGCTAACGACATATATATCTGGGACAGGTCTACTTAGAGCCTGATCAGGTTACAAGCGTACATACTCAGCGGATAAATAGACTTTCTCAAACATTTTGACTCAAAATTAGATGTAGAATATACACAAAAGATCTTTTAGGTCGCAGTGTAGGGAGGCTAATCGATCCCACTTATAATCTGCAACCTAGTTTCTAAGCTTTCGACAACCAAATTCCCTATTTTTTTTATTTTAGCGAATTCTGTTTAAAAAGTTGATATATTATTTTTTTATAATTGCTAACAAATTGATACCTTTTGAACTAAAATGAATAGAATTTGCTATTATTGAAACCAGTACTATTACTCTTATTGTATACTATATTGTTTTCCATCTGGTATAAATTAAAGTAATTACTGTGTTAACAGGAAACAAAAAGGCCATCGAAAGAAATGCAAGTAACGATAGCCCGTCAGCTAGGATTAGAACCAACAACTGTGGGTAACTTTTTCATGAATGCCCGAAGAAGGTCGATGGATAAATGGAAAGATGAAGATCCTAAATCATCACAATCATTGATGCATCAACAGATGTCTCCTGGTATGGATCAAGATGATTTAGATCAAGATGGAGACATGGACAATGATATGGACGATCATGATGATGTCTTGTGACATGCGTTCCGTGATCGCCATTTGTTATTGCTGTGACACTTTGTTTAAGTGCAGCGTTTTCTAGAACAATTTGCATAGTGTAGATTGGCTAGCGACAATCAGATTGTTAACAAAACGGTGTGTAGATTTAATATTGCAAGAATAAAATATTAGATGCAAATATAATCGATCAAAAACTAATGACTGATAGTTAGTAACTTATACAGAAATCATTCTGTAAAAAAAGTAAATACTCCTTATATAGAAAATTTTATTTTTAAATGATACAATCTATAAAATAATATTTCTTTAATTTATACCTATGTCGAATGTGGTTTATCCTAATTTACTCTGGTAATAATCGTGGATAAAAAATAAATACAATGTTACAGATGAACAGATTTTATAATCCTAAGGATTAAAAAGTATATATACATTATATTTCGTTTTTAACCAATTATTTCTGTTTAAAAAATAAGCAAATATATGGCAGAATCATTGGATTTTTAACATCAAAGATTATTAGGATAATTCTTATTTCAAACATTAAAAGTTCCTATGGTAATCATAAGAAACACTAACAATTTTTTTACAATATATGCTGAGGAAGAGTTAAAGTTTCAAATATTAATAAGTAAAGAAAAATAATTAAAAAAAAAATATTTCTAAAACCTCTAAAGTTCTAGATGGATGAAAAATGACTGTATTAGTATGCAAATAAGTTTTTAATTTCTTAAGTTGATTGTTTCTTACAAGCCCTTACAACCATACTTCCACAATGTAATGAATATTAATTAATTTATTTTTAATTATAAAATGACACCACTGGTTTGTATATGGGACGTTTTATTTTAACCAAATTTGAGCATATCAAACTATTAATCTATAAAAGAGGTTTCAAAAAGTTGTTGGTGAACATCAAAATTCAAAATGGCGATCGAAAGGTGAAAAAAAGCAATGTAAACTTTCCAAAAAGAAAATTGGGAACCTTTTGGGGATTCTTTGATTGAATAGTGGTCCATTTTTTGGAAAAATCAAAAGAATACTGTTTTGTATATGGGACGTTTGATATATGCAACTATTCATCTATAAAAGAACTTTCAAAAAATTGTCAGTGAAAATCAAAATTCAAAATAGAGATCGGAGGGTGGCAAAAATCAATGTAAATTTCCAAAAAAGAAAGTTTGGAACCTATTGGGTCGTTATTTGGCTCAAATCGAACCTAAAGGATACCCTTTGATTGAATGGTGGTCCCTTTTTGTAATGGCTTATATTTTTCGCATTTTCAAAAATTTTCTTGTATTAATTTATATATAATACTAGCTGTACCAGGCGCGCGTTGCTACTCCAACAACTAAAATAAATTTAAGAAAAATAAAAGAGAAGAAGAGATAGAGAAGGAAAAAAAGTTTATAGTTTTGTTTTACTTATCGCACCAAAACTATATTTTTCGAACTTATATTTATACGAATTCGTATAGATATCTATTAATCAGTATTGAATTTGATACATGGAAGTGCCACCTGCTGGTAACTTCTATTAATACGAATATCATATTCATCTTACCCATTAAAAAAACGTCATCATACTGATTTTCATGACAATCGGTTGAACGGGGCAGAGGTTGCTACACTGCAGCGCCACCTGGTGGCGAGTGGCATCAATGAGCATATCATACAAACCTTCTCCGTGGAAAAATACACATATATATATATATATATATATATATATATATATATATATGCCGTAGTCACTTGGCGATTCAGGCACATAGCTATGTGCCCGTCACTTAGAAACGCGCCGAGTATAGATCCATTACATCTCTATGTGACTGATTTTAGCCCGTAGTCACATAGCGATTCCGGCACATAGCTATGTGCGGAGAACAAGTCAGTCACTTAGAGATTTATCAAATTCAAGACCATCGCCTCTCTATGTGACTGATTTTAGTCCGTAGTCACATAGCGATTTCAGCACATAGCTATGCGCGGAGAGAAAGTCAGCCACTTAGGCTCTACCAAGTTGAGGGCTATTGCATCTCTATGTGATTGAATTTTAGCCGCAATCACATAGCGATCCAGGCACATAGCACGGGAAAACTTGGAGAGATTCGGAAAAGTTCATTTATAAATTAAAATTATTTTTTTTATATATTTTTTAATGCGTACCTACTTCTTATTAAGAAATACTTTTTTCTGTTAAATAAATTTAAATAGAAAATTATTATCAACATATTTTGTGTAAAAATTTATATTATACGACACATTTATGAAAAAAATTCTTTGCATGACGTATACGAATGATTTAACAAATTCAATAATAATATGGGCGCACCGGATTCCGATACTGTCAGACTTTTTTATTTTTAGGGGCTGGGGATAATTAATCCCTTTCTCGAACTCCGGTACGGTAAGAAATACGCGGATTTAAATAAAATTAAAGCAATTCTATGAAAAGTATTAACAAACAGATAATTCCGATATGGTACCAGTAGATACGAATACTTTGGTGATAACTACTAAACTATTAAAATTATGAAATTATTATAGACCCAAATTTTATGGAAACAACATTTACCTAATTACAAAAATACATATATTATCTACACTACAACTAATTACAACTGTTAAACAAACATCGATAAAAATTTGCCAGAGACACATTTAACAAAATGCAAACGAGAAATTTGGTAGATCCTAAGTGACTGACTTTCTCTCCGCGCATAGCTATGTGCTGAAATCGCTATGTGACTACGGACTAAAATCAGTCACATAGAGATGCGATGGTCTTGAATTTGATAAATCTCTAAGTGACTGACTTGTCATCCGCACATAGCTATGTGCCGGAATCGCTATGTGACTACGGGCTAAAATCAGTCACATAGAGATGTAATGGATCTATTTTACTCGGCGCGTTTCTAAGTGACGGGCACATAGCTATGTGCCTAAAATAGCCCAGTCATATAGCTATGTGCCTGATATATATATATATATATATATATATATATATATATATACCAATTTTTATAATAACCGGTCCAGTAGTTTTTGAGTTCATCGAGTACATACAGACAAACATTCATTTTTATATTAGATAGATAGATGACTCAGTTACAGTCTTGATTCAAACAGTTAAAGAGCGAAAGTACTCAAACATGCTCAATTTACTCAAATGTGGTTTTTGGGGCTTGTAAAGTTACATAATTTAGAAAAAGTGTTGTTGTAACATCCAGAAAAGACTATGTTTAAAAATTATGCTAAAATATGTTAGTTCATATACTTAATTGAAAAAGTATAGTGGGTCAGTAGCAAAAGACTGAAGAACTGAAAATTTGCCAAATAAGATGTGATAATAGAAATATAAATATTCTTACTGGAAATAAAAATCTTTGACAATACGTAACTGTATATTTTATAAAGACAGTAAGAGTTACAGCCTTACATATATATGCAAACATAAGAATATTATGGTTTCACATAAATGGTTAATACTCATATTTCAAATTTTAATATATATACCTACTAAATAAATATAAATGTACTTAATTTTTTCTTAAGTTTTCAAAACATCCTTCAATTGTAATACCAACTTGGATAATCCATATTTGACAAAATATTAAACTTAAAAGCATCAAAGAAAATTTGTATAACGTGATAAATCTTGCATTTTATATCTTTCTCACTGTTTTGTTTGCATAATAGATGACGCTAGCGTGTAGATTCACCAATTGTGTATTTGACCTACAATTTTCAATTTTTATTTCGTTTTGCGGCAAATGAAAATTCTGTCATGACAATCTAAATAAAAGCTTGTGTAATAATGTCTCCTATCTATAAATATTTACAATATATTTTGGCTCCTTTTTTTTGGAGATGTTAAATAGACTTTTTGGTTAAAGAGTTACCTAGGAACTGCGGGCAGTCCATAATTCCGAACCGTTTTTCAACCCTTACACCGGGAGGTTAATGCGTAAGTTCATTGACCACCCGCTGTGAGGGTCGAGAAAAGGTTCGTATTTATGGACTGTCCGCAGTTCTCAGGTAAGGGGTGACTTCAAAGACTCTTTAACCGATTTTTTTTAAATGTATATTTTTTTATAGATTATTTTATCAGTTCATTTAAAATATATTAATAAATCTTTTCATACACTGATAGAATAAATATTTTGTTTTTTCTTTGCAAATCTAAGCACTTTTTTCGGGATTTTTTAGACCGGTATTACATCTATAATTTATCGTGAAGAAATTCATGAATCTATTCAAGGTCACTATTTTATATACAATTTTGTGTTGAAAATTAGAACAGTTACTTTGTTCCACGTTTCTTTATTAATATTATATTGGTGTTTGGTAAGTCGGGTGGAGGAGGTGAGTTTTCGCGGTTGATTTTTTTTATATACCGGGATAAAAAGTAAAAGTTGCAATTACAAAAAGTACATTAAATTACAATAATTTTACATAGGTTGGTCAACCTGCTTTTCGTCAGACAACTTGGGGAAGTAAATACGAACGCTATCGTGAAGAAGACCTTAAATAAATTCATGAATTTATTGATCAAACATGTAATACCGTTATTAATTTAATACAAATATGATATTTGTAAATACATTTACATATAATTTGTTATTAAAATCAAAATAATATCCACCAAATGATATAAATTAATACTATTTACAATAATAAAAAATACTCATTAGATACTATATAATCATTAGTTTGGAGCCAAAATGTATTTTGTAAATCAACATTAAAACAGTCCAAATTTTTCTTAAAAAATCATGTAGATTTGGCAACAATGTTAGGGTGTGGTTCGGTGTGATTTTTTAAATTTTTTCTTGAGTTTAATTTATTGTTTTCTTATATACTTTATACGGCAATACATTAACAACGTTGTTCGTAATAGATTAAAATATATTTATTTTATTACGGCACAACAGTTATAATATGTTAATATAATTTATATACATTTTTTATTGCAAGTAGAACATTTATTGATAAATAGGCGCTTCCGATTTTTTAATTTATGTGTTTTTTTATATATTTAACAATTTTCCATACCTCTTTACATTCCGAATAATTTTATGTATGTATTTAATATTTATTTTACTTAAGTTTTGTTAGTATGATAAATTATAAAAAAATCAGTTCCAACTTTCAAAAATACGTATACTACTAGAGGAAAACTTCTGTGAGACTAATGTGTTAAAAAGAAAAAAAAAATAATAAAGAAATTTTTTTAGCCATAGTAAACTTACAGCCTCCAATCTGTGCCTTTTCGAACCATTTGAGAGCCGTTTTAGGGTCTGAAATGCTTCGCATGAGATACTCCTGCGTTATTTTTTACATCTACGTTTTCTTCTGTATCTTCTTGCTGATCTTCGTATACCTGGAATATGATTTCGTCATCCCGAAATAACTTGAAAACCATTATTGACACGATTGATCCAATATTACATATCATCAGCATCATCTCTGGCATATTTGTACATTTAACATTAACTTTAACTCATTTATATCTTTCAAAATAGAATCATCCATATTCGTTATATACCTACTTAAAGTCTCCCATTTAATTAAATTCCACGCATCTACAGCCATCTAGCTATACTTCTTCTTTAAACCCATTTGCTTGAGATATGCCAAAACGACTTCTACTTTATCTTCATCAATCGATGTAAAAATTGTTATAAAGTCGTTTTAACACTTTAATCCATTGACTGTAGCAAGGATGTCACATTAAGAGGCAGAAATGTTTAAGAAACTTAAACTTTCCATTTTCTCTTTCTTACGGTTTAGCCGAAGGATGAATTGGTGCGTTATACAGTAAAAATTTCGTTTTGAATGTTTTTTACTTCAGTAATGAAAAATTTGTCATACCAATAAATGAATATTTCGGAGTTAAAGGGGATGTTCGTATGACAATCGCGAATCTGTATAACTGAGGGTTGGATCATCGAGTTTCCACTGTATAATATCACTATCTCGCATTTAGGGATTTATGGTATGGGTATATTTTTGGAATGAAGGCAAGTACTTACCAACCAATCAGCATAGAAGGCTGCCTCTAGCATACTCAAAAATCCAAGTCTTTATTATCGAAAAATTTTAATTTAGCTGCTTAAAGCAATTATATCAAATGTGGATATTTGTTAATTTGTATTTGTGTACAATGGAATACACAGTATGAACCGAACGAACAGCTATATTATACGAGTCATAAACTTCACTTTTTCTACTATTACTTATTAAATCCATTCGGTTTGAAGATATTGGTTCAAACTAATTAACTGTTTCATGAACTTACTTTTAGTTAACTGGTAATAAATTTGCAATATCCTCTTCTGTTCCAACAGACAAAAAACTGTTCTAGAACCGTTACGAAACAACGCAGTCCTTCAAAGGTATCGGGAACTCGTCTAGTACGCAGTTCCTGGACGGTTCTAAAATGGTTCTTTGGTCTGTTGGAACAAACCTTATATAATTGAAAAATGGAACTGTTTAAAATATTATAATTTAAAAAGCATTTTGATTGTCTTTGTTTATTATTTATATTAAGTGCATCCTTTACTAATAAATGTTGTTAATTCTATTAAACTTATTGAATTTCCTCAGGATTAGATGAATTTTGCTTTTAAATTAACTTTCCATTACAATTAAAATTTCTCTTGTAGCTAGAGTATGGAACCTGGTCAATTCCGATGAAAGCGAAGCTTTAAATGATATTTCTGGTACAGAAGGCTACCTAAAGAAAAATTTTAGATTCAGAAGAGGTATTACGACATTTTTGGTTACAAAAATGAGTAACGCAACTTCTCCTGGCATCCCTCCACCTTCGTGTAAGCCTCTTACTTTTATCATTCGCTGCTACACCAGATATCATTAAAAATTGCGCTTTTATTGGATTTTTTTAGATAATCTATGTCTTAATGGACATTTAGTAAAGGGATCGCTAAAAGTTTTTTGTTATGATTTCTCTAATGTTGATTTGTTAGCAAGACAATCTATATTTTTGTTAAACAAGCAGCTAATAATCTAACACATGTTTACTGTTTAAGAAAAAAAGGACTGAAATATTACTTAGATTTTAAAGTGGGTGAAATTCGAAAGTATGGTGACTTTTTGTTATCTAGTCAAACTGTACATAATTGTTATAAGTTGCGTCATTTTATTTATTATATTTATTGAAAAAGTAAAGTAATAATAAGGAAGCTTAGATACTTTAGTATTTTTTAAATTAAGTTTTAGATTTAAACATTTAATGTAATTTACCATACGACCTGTTTAGTCAAAATATTTTCTTCTACAGGTCAAATACGAATAATGAAATTTCTACACAAAGAATTGTAAAATATTAATACGCTATATTTTGGTAAAAAATCTAAAGTTTATATTTTAGCACAAATAAAATGATCTGTATATATATACGGATAGATAATGTACAAAATAGCATTTCTTTTTTGTGTTTTCGTGTACGAGTAGAAGAATTTTTATGTCCATTTTGCCATGTCAAAAAAATTATTTCATTACAAACTTTTGTACTATTTTTCTTCATAATAACAATGACTTGCCCTGACGATGAATTTGTATTCATACAGTGATCCATGAGGTTTTAACACTTTAATATCTCACTCTAATTTTTTATTTCAATAAAATTTTGGAATATTCTAGTTTAAAATGTTTAATGTGAAACCCTGTATTCAACATTGTAAAAAAATCTTTAAAAATAAGTTATGTTTTTAAAATTTTGAACTTTAATTAAAGATAAAATTGAAAAAAATAATATATTCAATAGAAATCGAACTTGTTTCAAAGGTATTTTTCTTAAGGTGCCTTATCCGTAAGGACATTGGTGATCATCATGGTCCATTTTATTCTATCTGTTGTTGTTCTGAAGAGTTTTATTGTTTTTCCACTCCACTCTCTTAGATTTTTTAACCAAAACGTGCGTCTTCTCCCCGGTTCTCTTTTGCCTTCCAATTCGTATTTCTCATTTCTTAATATATGACCAAAATAGTTCATTTCTCTTTTCTTCATAGTGTTTAGTAGTTCCTTATTCTTTTTCATTCTTCTTAGCGTTTCTGTATTTGTTACGTGTTGTGTCCAGGATATTTTCCACATTCTTCGATAACACCACATTTCAAAAGTACTGAGTGTCGCCTCTGTAATTGTCCAGACTTCAACTTCATACAACAGGACAGAGAATCTTAATACTCTAGTTCTAATGTCTATGTTCAGTTTTCCGTTGCATAATATTGCCTTCATCATATTAAAAGCACTTCTAGCTATCTCAATGCGTCTTTTTATTTCCATACTAAGATTCCATTCTACATTTAGTTTGCATCCAACGTATTGGTATCTGTGTACCCTACCTAACACTGTTCCTTTAACATAAACTCTGTATTAATCAATATGATTTTTGTTTTCTTTGTGTTCAGTGCCATTCCATCCCTCTCGCAATATTGGATAATGCGATCAACCAAAATCTGTTGTCTGCAAGGAGTATTGTAAAGTCTGCATATCTAAGATTGGGTATTAATCTGATGCTTTTTCTTATTGTTGCAGCAGATATATGTAAATGTTTAAATAAGTTGTAACAAAATAAACAACAACATCCTTATCACGGAGTATAGATACCAGGAGTCCCTACGCAATATTGAACGAATTATCTCATTTTAGGGGACTGATTTTTTTCCCGTAGAGTGTGCCACTTTTTAAGAAGTACTCGTTCAAATCCTTATAAACTACTTGTTCAATCACAACACGAATTTAATAGATATTATTTTCAGATTACTCAGTTTTGATGCTTTCATTAATAGCATCGGCACGTCCTGATTACTTGCGTAGCCAGTGACAAAAAATAAAACTATGATCTGGGTATTGTCTTGACTTGTCTTGTAGCACTACAACCTCTGCCTGCACAACCTGCTTCCATCTCATACGGTCTCCCATGATAGATGGATCGGTGGATATTTCCATTGTTCTTAAGTCTGACCAGACGTTATCTCTCCATCACATCCGTTGGCGACCTAAGGGTTTCCTTCCGGCCTCTTCCCAAATTACCTTGGTAAGGCGATTGTTAGGGAGTCTATCTATTGTTTTATATATTGTGATTTTTGAGGTTCCTGCATCTGTTTGCTGCTTTAATTCTCCCTTTTATCTTCCCTGAGATGTCGTTGTCCTCGATGGTTGTCGCTCCGAGAAATTTAAACTCTACTCAAAATTATATGTGCCTACTGTGACGTTTTGTCCTATTCTATTTCGTCTCTTTTGCCTGTTTATGCACAATTATTTGGTTCTCTCCTTAGTGGCCATTAGTCCAGTTTTTTTTGCCGCTATCTTAATTTTTTACATTGGTGATGGACCTTCCAATAACGTTAATGTTATCCGCGTATCCTAGTAGTAGTTTTAGCTCATTTACTCTCATTAGTTCCGTTCTAATTTTTGCTGTTCGTACTTTTGTGTACATGAAATATTATGGAAAAGACCATATCGTTTGGACTTCTGATGCATATACTTCGTGATAGTTATTTTATATAAGATTTCAATATGTTAATAAAACCTCATGAGTATACTACATACCAACAATCTACTTTAAATACGTAAAAAGATTTGAATAGTTTTTAAGGTATTATGAGAAATTCAGCAGTGCTTTATATAATATTTATTCCCTAAAAACTTATTCTAAACAAAAAGTGCCAGAATATGTAAATATATAAAGAGGTAATAGTTACCTATAGTACCTACTATTCTCATCCTTAATTAGAAAATCGCCGTAACCGTAACATCCGTGTGTACAAATGTAAACGTAGTAGAAAATAACGATTAAATTAATGTTTTCTTTTACTTTTTTTACGAATCTGTGTGTAAGTAATTATATAGGAAAAACGTTTATGTTTGTGACATCCGAATATGTGTTTATAAATATGATTTGAAATATTTCATGTTTAGCTGTCGTTTTTATACATAAACTTTATGTCGTATATCAAATTTCAACAAGAAATAATAGTATAAATAAATCTTATAGATTAATATATTAATAATGTTTTGCTCGGAATTTTTATTTCCTGTTTAATGTTAAATTTAGGACACGGCTTTCAGTACCTTTAAAATATTCAAATCTTTATGAGTAAAAGGGTTAGTACTTTGTTTTTACGATGAAATAATCTGAAAGTAAAAAATAACCATAATGTTGTTAAAGAATCTATGTAAATACTACGGGACAAAATAATTATAAAATATTATTGTTGGGATCACTTGCTATGAAACATAAGGTAACTTTTGATTCATGCATCAATTAAACCAAAATTTAAATGGGGTTAATTTTTATATCAGAATATTTAAGTGTAAGGCTATTATAATCATAGCTGCCCTTTTGTTACATTGTATAATTTAAACTAATAAAAACACCATTCGTGGCAGAACAAACCACGGTATGCCTTATAAAAACATGTTAACTGTTGTATAAACCTAGTCAGCACGCATTTTCCTTTATAGTCCGGATGAGACTGCTTTATAATTTATACAATTCGTTTAATTTTCTTGTAGGAGTTTAATTTTTTAAAAGATTTGAAATATGATGAAAAATATCTTGTGTTCCAAAATTATATTAAATCCAAGTGTATATACAATAGCAATTAAAACACTTGAAAACCCACCCATACACAATACCTACCGTCCACAGTGTTGTTGTTTTGATTGCCATTTAAAAAACTAAGTATATATAGGTACTTTATAATAATAGCAACGTTACACTAATCGCTACTTTAGTAAAACTTAGCGCGCTACCGCTAATCGGTACCTACTTCCCCAATGTAATTGACTAATTATAAAGAGTAATCTGAATTTTTAAATGTTTGTATTAATTTTATTATTTATTAACAGAAATTAATGTAGGTATAGGAAATTTAGTTTTAATAACAATCCTGTACGCCATGGAAAATATTATCAAAACTAAACATCTTTTGGAGAGACCCAGTTGACAAAAACAAATCGTCTATCATCTTATATTCATGCACGCAGGCAGGTAACTTAGCTCAAGATGAAGAGCATATCATTCTGGCAACGACTTAGTTGTCTGAACGGCATGCTCTCCTCCTTACACCATCCCCCATCACTTCCAAGGGAAACTTAGCAATTTCGGACTTCTGACTGGGCTTTGGGAAGCAATTGCGGTCCTCATCTGCATTATACCTTCAGTAGTATTCTTTCTGTAGATGACTCTTTTATTACTTTGGTACTATGTTGTCTTCTAGTTCGTTACTGCTCCTGGAGCTGCATCTTTGACATCTTGTGTTTCCAGGGCCCGTCGTCTGGTTCGAACTCTGTTAATTCCTTCAGATCACAGTTTACATTGTTCCTCGTGCCTTCGTAGATCTTCTTGGCTTTTTTCATGGTATCTCTAATTATTTTTCTTATTAAATCGTGGTATGAAGTGTTGTTTCTCATGTACCGTGTTACATTCACCGCTTCCCGTAGAAATATATTTTGTTAGATCTGTACTTTTGTCACCATTGTTTTGAATACATGACCTCATGTCACCAATGCATACATTAGGATAGTTATTATTATTATTATTGTTTAGATCAGTCTTAATGTTATCGTTAAGTACAATTGGTTTTTCTTTCCAATAAGTCGTCCAAGCTTGCTCCTTGTGTATTTTGCTTTGTTCACTGCGTTGTGGACGTGTTATTTGAAGCATAATCCTTTATCCATGTTGACTCCTAGGTATTTTACTAATCTAGTTAATCGTTATATCTTCATATAGTTGGTGATGTCTTTTCTTAAACAAAAATTCTTTTGTTTTTTCCTGATTAATCGTTATTTTTTAGAAAGTTTTTTATATTTTCGCCGTGTTCTGTGTCTCTGTGTCATTCCGTGGAATTTGTAATCGAATTTAAACCTATTTCCCGACTACCTAGAGCTCTGAAATTTTCAGGATAGCTAAGAACTGGATGACAATGCATGTTTCAAGTGTGTTTAGGCATATACATAGATTTCGAAATTTATACCGAATTGATATTAAACATGATCTAAGTTGTGTATGGATAATATTATTTTGAAAGTTATGAAATAAATAGTTCGTAGCGTAGTTGGTTAGGCGGCGGATCAGTCCACTTGTGACAGTTCTGTTATGTTATCATAATGGGATCGATTACGCGACAGAGAAGTTTTTTTTTCTTTTTTTTTTGTTCTTACATGTGAAAACAGTAATTATTATTTTAACTGGTAATAAAATAAACTGTTTTAGAAAGTTTTTAGATACAACTACCCTTGATTTTGTTAACAAGGAAACAATCTTCTCTATGATCAATCACAGCGTTGTATGACTTAATATTTTTGCAAAATCAGGGATGCTGTGCATTGTTGAGATGACACAAAATATGACCTATAAATCAGTAAAAAACTTTCTATTATGAAAAGTTCTTTTTGTAAATTGTGCTTATTCCATTATATGCTCAATTTTTCGATTTCCCTCATGGCTCTTTGTGGTATGTGGTGTCTTCGGCACGTTTGCTGTATATAATATGGTCAGCAGAGCAATAACTCTCCTCTTTATGGAACTCCTGTTTCTGGTCTTCCATACCTTGATGTTCCTGAGCACATCTTAATCTAAATGCCATGTTTTCCAAGAATGACGTTACCAGCTTCGTTATTGCTCTTGAGAACCCTATATCTGTGTCAAAAGCTATGCTGACATTTAAAAAGACTACTTCAGTGGATTGTTTCCTGTTAAATCATTCACTAATGTATTTCACTAATCTTAAAACTTGAATTCTGTGGAGTGCTCTTTCCTAAATTCAAATCATCCATCTGACAAGATATTTAGTTGTTCGACATGTTCCCGGAGTCATCTGAAGGTATCAACCTTTCTACTACTTTGATAATTGTCGGTAAAAGGCTGATTGAACGATAATTTTGGGGGAAAGTTGCGTCCTTTCCTGGCTTCCTGATTATTATAACATCTGCTTTATACCATCTGTTTGTAAAGTGCCTAAATTTTAGGATTTCATTAATGATAATAACGTAGACTGCTACCTTCTGCAACAGGTTCTATAAAGTCCTGTTATTGATCCTGTCTTATCCTGGTGCTCTTTTCAGTTAAATATTCTTGGTTATGGTCCTTATTTCTTCGGGACTTCTGTATACAAATATTTTGTCTTCTTCGATGTTTTTGATTTCTTCTGCTGCCTCTTTAACTTCTTCATCAAAGTCGTGTTTAACCTTAATTGGTTTTCGAGGCTTTTTGGAAGTGCTTCAACTTTGTTTTCTGATGAGATCAATAAAAAATAACGTTTAGTATATCTTCTTCTTCTTCTTTGGTTCATAAAAAAAAACAGCGTACTATCTATTTCGTGAAGTAGCGCTCTATCTTTTAATCTCAGATTGTCAAAATCTTTTAATGCCCAACTACAAATGAATAAAAATATCCTATTCTTTACATGTATTATAAAAAGATACCATCCATTTTTTTATTGGACACCAATATTTTTACTCATATTTTAAAAATATATAATTAATTAACGTTAAACAAATTTGACTTGAAAATTAAACGACGGTTTTACTCACTTTCGGACTTATATTACTTTGTGAATGTTATAATATTTTGTGAAATCCACATATTTCAAAAAATCTCCCTTAAATATATGAAACTGGAACCAATAATAAAAACAATTACTCAAACTTTTACTTCTAGGACAAAATTGTTTTTAGTGTGATCATAAAATCAGTTTTATTTCTTATACGCGAATTTACATCCATTTTAATACCAAATTTTAACAAATAGATTTAAAAAATATGTAGGCCAACAGAAATGATCTATTATTAAAAAATTAATAAAAATAATCAGTTAATTTTGATTACTAGATGTTTATTCTCTACATATTTTTTATACTTATTCATTAATCAATTTACGATTATTTTGATTTTTTCTATAAATAAATGGAGACATTTTATTCAAAAATACAACATAAAAAAAATACTATAATATAGAATTTATATTATTTTTATATTATTATAAAAATTGAATAGGGATCAATAATAAAGATTGAAACTAATGCAATAATTAACGTTCATTTTAGTTTGTTCTTAAATATATAATAATTTTTGTTTATAAATTTAAAGGGAGCTTTTGAAATGTATGTGATTAAAAATGTAATACTCTTGTAGTGTATCGTCAGTTAATGTCAGTAATGTAACCTTTTACATTTTTCATATTTTTTGACAGCAGAAAGCAGTTAAAAGAAACAGTTATTAAAAAAAATCTATTTTGAATTTTTTGATAGCTGTATATGATATACAATTTATAAGTTTTTGCACGAATAGCACTTAAAAACATTTTTTACTTCAGCAAGTAAGGATTAGAAGACGCAGTAGAACTGGGCCCATTTTTAAACTGTTTTTCAATAAGGCAACTGAAATAATCTCACAAAATTCATATTAACAAATGGTATATTTTTAATTATTAAATTTTGTACAAAAATTAACTAAAAGAAAATAAATTTTCATTTAACGAAAAAATATAATAATACGCATATCCATTTTAACAATAATAATGACCATTTAAAAATATGTATAAAATATAGAATGGTAATCTGACAATATATTCTTGATATACATTAAAAAAGAAAATAATTTATATTTTATCAGATATATATGAAAATATGTTTAACCCACTTATAAAAAAATTATTTATCATTCTTTTTTTACAAATATAATATTTATAATCGTAAATAAATGTGGAGTGGCAGTCAAAATTTTGTAGGCTTAGAAAAAAAACTCTTTTACTTCAAATCTAGCTTTCGAATTTAATCAATTTTTATCAAGACATGTTTGTCCGTTCTTGCTTTTTTGGGTAACATGATAGTTCCTCCTTTCATACAGAGTTTTTCTTTTTCAAATGTATTGTAAGCTATCACCCTGGGTTCGATTTATTTAATATTTATTCAAATTTTTAACAAATAACAAATACTATACAGTGTAAATTAAAACTACACCGTAACACCACTGGGTAAAAGACTGCTTGTCTGTTCCTCACCGAGAGTCAAATCGAAACATCGAGTAGGTATACTTTCTCATACGCACGGCTCCGTTCTAGAAGAGAATCGAACATTTTCGGCACACATTGTATCTGTCTAAATCGACTCGATTAGAATTTCCAGTGGCGCACCACTTTATATAGAGTTCAATGCTGTTTTATAACAGATGGATTAATAAAAAATAGAATAAATAGAAAGGTCGAATGTGAAGTCAAACAGTTGTTTTAAATTAACAGAAGTTTTGACTGCCACACCATGATTTATTTACTATATTTACAACAATTTATTAACTCATCTTGGAACTGTATTTTTTGTATATCTCACGACAAAAAAACATACTTTCATAAAAATCTCAGTTATCGACAAAACAAATTTAATTACAGAACCATTTATGTTGATCTTGCAGTATTATAAAACTTTTTAATTTATTGAAAACTTTTTAAAATGGCGTCATTTTGAAAAAAGATCAATTTTACTGTATGAAAACTATTCAGAAAAAAAAACTACATTCATTACCAAGCGATATATTTTAGTGCAATAGATGAAACGTGTAAAAATGGCAATACCATATCCCATCAGTGTATTCGTGATTTTCACGAATTACACTTCTGTAGAAATATAGCGTTGATTAAAGAAACATTGAAAATACGTTTTATTTTATTCTCGTTACCTTTTTCCTATAACATAATAGACGATCATCACATTCTTCAGGTAAAGTAGTAGTTGTTTAAAAAAACTTAATACTGGTGTGATAAAGAGAGAATGAAGTATATTTGGAATATGCTATCTCTTTGCGCTGTTAGCTTGACTGGCTGATGAATACTTCCCTCCATTCCAGCCAGTCAGCTAACGGCACGAGAAAGATAGCTTATCCCAAATGTACTTTTTTCCCTCTTGCACACCAGTCTGGGACCAGCAGCACAGAAGGCTGTATCTACTACCTAGTATACGAGGTCTGTATTTATATCTTCGTGCCAAAGTGTTCTAGCGACCCCTACCGGGCGGCAACGTCATCAGTAAAGCCTTACAAATTTATTGTTTACTTGCTGATAGCTGCCGGGCGTGTGTTTGTTTTGAAAGTGTTTTTCAAGTTCATCGGTGGGTGCTAAATTCATCTCTAAACTGCTCTCAGAACAGTAAAGAACCCTTCGATTTGAGATTGCTCAAGACAATCTAGAAAAGATCAATAGCGATGAAAATTTGCCAAAAATACTGGTAATGAATCATGGATTTACGGTTATGATCCTGCATCAAAACAACAGTCTTCGCAGTGAAAGCATCCTTATTCGCCAAAGTCAAAGTGGGAGCAAAATCAAGTTATTGTTTTTTTTTCAATTATGAAGGCGTCGTGCTTCACGAATATGCTCCTGCAGGTCATAGGATTAACAAAAAATACTACGTTGAAATTTTAAAAAGGTTGCGAAATGCAATTAGAAGAAAACGATCACAGTTTTGGCAAACTGGTGACTGGAATCTTCACAACGATAATGCTCCAGCGCATGCATCAAACCTTGTACAGCAGTAATTATCAAAACACAGCTTTGGCAGCCTCCATACAGTCCAAAAGTTCCTTGAAACTATCGCTTAAAGGACTGTTGAAACCAATGAGACAAATGCATTAAAGGCGATTCCAATAAATGACTTTCAATACTGTTTTGGGAAGGGGAAGCAACGATGTGAACGTGTTGTTCAATCAAATGAGGACTAGTTCGAAGGATGCCACCAACCAGATGACGAAGAATAAACCAAGCACCGAAAAATAGGGACAGATCGGGTACATTTGGGACAGGCCTCGTATGTTCGAAGATTAACAACGACAATATTTTCGGGATCACCATCGTAATATATTGACCAGAGCTGTTCGAGATGTAAAATACTGAAACGTTATCCTATGTATATCTATATCAGGAACAAATATTAATAGGACTTAACAATGCGGTATTCCTTTTTAAACTGTTTACAACAGCAATACGATTAACATAATTTTATGATTTTAGTTATAGTTCTAAGAAAGTTTTATGGTAAAATAGTGCTGCGAAGGATATATCTATACAAAGGCCCTGTAAAAAATTATAATTGCATTAAAACAAACAATGATCGAAGCAAAATTAATTCCTCACCTTTAAATAATCATTATTAATGTATGCTGTTTACATTGTTCGGTTGCTATTTTCAAATTTCAGAATTCAAACTTTGGTATTGTGTAGTTAAGCACTAGTGCGGTAAAAAGCGGATGAACTGCGTCTATGTCTACGAGTGCATTACTGTTTGTTTGGTGTCAAGAAAATCAGACAATATTTGTTAACGATAAGACACCATTAAATGCCCTCAGATACGATACTTTAAGTAAATAAAAAGACTTTGAGTCTCTTATTGCATTACAACGAATGCATCGTTTAATATAGCGCAAATTATGGGTACCAAGTTTATTGCATATGCTTTGTGTATTTTTTGTGTTAACTATTCTGTTTTAAGTAAGTGAAAATTATTGTTAAATTATAAGGATATCAATCTGCTCGTTAGTAATTCAAATATTTTGTAATCAGCATTACCTGAGATGCACCACGAGGAGCCGAGCTACAGTTGCACCCATAGTGTTTAAACTGTAATTAAATCACCAAATACAAATTTATTAGTTAATAATTTTATGTAGCATAGAACGCATCGGGATAGTTTGTATTCTGTAATCAATATCGTACAACGAGTAAAGTTCAATGTTCACTTATTTAATAAAATAGTAATGTTAATAACAGAATCTAGAACTTTTAGTGAACAAGTCTTATAAAGCTTTTTTTCTTATGTTAAATGGTAAATTTACAGAATACAAATCTACATTTTAAATAGAAAGTGTTTTTATTATTATTACTAAGTGTGCGATCCTTCGAAAGTTATTTGGCACACGGAAAAAATTCGCATATCTGGGAAGTACCCATTTTTGAAAAAGATATAATGAAAATAATAGTTTAGATCATTTTCTACTCAGCTGGCCTAATTTTTCGTTCTGCTTTTTATTCTGTTTTTTTCCAAATCAAAAAAGTAACTGCTTCACGAGAATATCAAAATTGAATTGGTTATTGGGCAGCAACCTTTTTAAAAAATTATCATACAGTCACGTTTTTATACTTTTTTCCCAGGATTTTTTTCCTAAAATTTTATAATGTAGTGCAATACGAATTGTAATCTAATTCGTCAGAGAGTCCATACTTATTAAATTAATATTTACTTTAAACTTTATACTTCTCAAGTTCTGCAAATATTATTTTCTAGAACGAGTAAGGAATGTACTATATTATAAGACAGGAGAACAAGTTGTTAAACGAGCCGATGGCGAGTATGACGGTTACAAAAACGTAGAATAGCTGTTTCATACGATTCATAGACTTTACTTCTTGTAAAATCCATTTGTATTTTTCAAATTCTATTAATAAGCATCCACTGTCTGTCTGGCACCAGGATGTATCTCATAAACCATGATAGGTATAAAGCTGAAATTTTCATAAATTATGCATTTCCGTTCCTCTATAATAGTCTATAACAACAAATACTAAAATAAAAAATGAAAATCTTGAGGATGGTACGGAACCCTTCGTGCGCGAGTTCGATTCGCACTTGGCCAGTTTTGTTTTGTTTAGTTTGACACGTTTTACCGTGGGTTATCGGTAAAGTGCTTTACTCCGGGTTCTGCTGCAATTTTTTATATTTGAGATAATTTACTTTTTTCATTTATCTTGTAATAAATTACCAATCGCGTCTTCAACATACTGTTGTTTGTGTTATCAAATTCTAGTTTGGTACTATCACAGATGCTTCAATAAAATTTATTCAAGATATCCACTTCACATCAACGCACAGTGCGAGAATAATTATTCTCACACAGTATGAGGCAATGACATCAATTCTATGCATAAAAATAGAAAGTAGAAAAAGTATGTTTTATGTTGTACCACAGTCACTAGAACCCTTTTCATAGTTTCTAAAAGAAAAAGTACTTCAGATTACATTGCATTGAATTCAATTTTCTTTAAGCAGTATTATTAGTTTTCTCATTACCTCATCTTCAGTAAATTTTAACACATCTTTTCATTATAAGAAGAGAAAAAGAAGGATCTGAAACCCCATACCTGGGACCAGAACCATCCTGTGGAATCAGCAGTAGTACAATCTTAGAAAAACTAAGGAAAAAATGGATAGCGAAAAATCCAAGTACTGGAATGATCTAGAAGGACTAAGACAATCGAAGACGCTCCTGGGAAACAATAAACAGAAGAGATCTCACAGCTGTCTTAACCTTAGTAAGAAGAACCTCCGAATTATAACAGGAATACTAAACGGATACTCCCGATTAAGAGGACACATGAAGAAACTAGGATTGGTAGATGAAGCAAACTGCAGATTCTGTGAGGTAGAGGATGAAACCTCAATACACATACTCTCAGAGTGCATCGCATTAAGTAATTCTAGGGTTAAATACCTAGGGTCATACGAAATAGAAAAGGAAGAACTACCCAACTTAAAACCCAATGATATCCTAAACTTTCTAAGGAAGATAGGACTAGAATAGCTGCTATAAGTCTAAGAAATCATCAGAAATATAGCAAGAAAGGGGGTACACAATAGATCTTATAGGTCGCAGGTGTATCTGTTACCCATAACTGCTCATAGTGCTCATACATACATACATACATAGTTGTTTCTAAAAAGAAAAGTACTTCAGATTACATTGCATTGAATTCAATTTTCTTTAAGCAGTGTATTATTAGTTTTCTCATTACCTTCAGTAAATTTTAACTCATCTTTTCATTATAGGAAGAGAAATATACCTTTTTCAACACTTACAAACAATTACTAAGCCCAGCATTAGTCTTATAACTGCATTGTTCTTTAACTAAGGATAATTACTATTTAATAAGCAATCAAATGTAATATAAATTATTGGTTTTACTTAAGGGCAATCATTCTATTTTAATCTGAATGTATATATTTAAATTTGGTTTAAAAAATTGACCTTGATACTGATCCATTTAAAAATGTATCCAAAATATTCAAAACCTGACCTTTTGATAATTTTTAATTTGCATAGAATAAGAAGTACCAAGGACAGTGATTTAAAGATTTCCAAAATTAGGTGCCAAATTTAAGTAATTAGGTCAAGGTGAAAATTATAATTTTCTATTAGATTAAGGTGACACATATGTTATAGGTATTACTATAAATGAAAGGAAACAATGCTGTGATTTGGGAACACAATTTGCTGCTGCTGGAAATGATTGTAAAAATTTTAAACCCGAATTGGCTGGACCACGATTAGCTAACGAACAGATATGCTTAAGTACCGTTGATGTTTGTTGCAAAAAACAAAATAGGTAAATTAATGTAAATAAAATATGAAAAAAATTTATTATTATCATATGATTTTTTAGAGGAACCCAATGTTTGCAAGGTACAGCAGATGCTTTGAATGGCATTGTTTGTCCTAAAGAAGATGGAGATCGAAAAGTAATATTTCTGTTTATATATTGCATTGCAAAATTTTCCATCATGTAGATTTATATTTGAAAACAATAACAATAGCTTGAATTGACCGCTGTAAAAGTGCAAAATATTAATATTCATATCATCAATGCATTTTTGAATTTAAAATGATTGATTTAGGAGAATATTTTAATTTTCAGGATTGCTGTGAATCTTGCCAAGCTGGTATTGACGGTGCCAGAGCTAAAGAACCTTGTAATGGTATGGGTTTGGGTGCACCATATGATGATGCATTTAATAAATGTTGCGAAGATTACTCGAAAATTAGTTCTACTACTTCTACTTCTTCTACGACTTTAAAACAAACAAGTCCTGTAACATCTAGTACTGTTTCTAGAACTACTACATCAAAACCTTTGTATAAACCACTAGATTTTGATGATAGCTCATGTAAGTATTGAATTATTGAAAAAAATTCTCAGACACAAAGTGGCATTAGGCCAAATAACCTTCTGATTTGATTTTTCTTCTACGACAACTGATGCAAGAGAAAACACTAGATCATCAGGACAATATGTGCATTGCCTTTATCGATATTAAGAAGCCATTCGATTATGTAAAGAGAGGCTCTGTGGAGAATTATGGCAAAGTTGGGCAATCCCCAAAAATTTATAGCCGTGTGTAACACCCTTCATATGAACAACTACGCCAGTGTTCTCCATAACGAAAAAGTAATCAGCCCCTTCTATACGCACACTGGCGTTCAACAGGGTTGTTTAATAACCACTCTTCTTTTTTATGGCTGCCCTTTCCATGATTGTCGATAGAAGGTTGGATGAGGGAGAACTGGGTATCAGATACAGGCATGACGGCGGTTTCTTCAATTTGACACGGTTGAAGGCAAAAAAGAAAACTAGAGACTGCTACATAACAGAACTAATATATACAGACGACTGTGGAGTAATAACCCGTTCTCCAAAACAACTTCAGAAAATAATTGACGTCTACTCGGAAGCTCTTGAATTGAATTCTTCTAAAACTAAGATTATGTCATTGGCTCAGGTCATCAACGATGTGCAACTAGAACATGTGAACCCATTTAATGATATTGGCAACATTTTAAATACCAAAGCAAATATACACAAAGAAATACATAACAGAGTCAGTGCTGCATCAAAGGATTCTGGAGGTTGCGCCGCAGAGTTTTCGATAACCAAGATATAACACTTGAAACAAAAATGGCTGTATACCAAGCAGCTGTCCTGCCAACTCTACCATATGCATGCGATGCCTGGGTTCCATATGCAAGACGTATTAAAACTCTTGAGCGCAGATACAATATACAATCAACATATAGAGACTCTGATCTCCCGTGCTCTCCTACGTTGGGTAGATCATGTCAATCGATTGAATGATAATCGGCTAGATCATGTCAATCAATTGAATGACAATCGGCTAGATCATGTCAATCGATTGAATGACAATCGGCTAGAAAAATGTGTAGGTACTTTTTGGAGAACTAAGGGAGAGGATTTCTAGACAAGGAGGCCAGGAAAAACTTTCAACTTAGCAGGCAAATGGGAACGCCAGCACTTAGCTACACACCTGGAAATTTTCAGTGGCCGCATAATTTCATCAAGTATAGGACTTTATAGCCACAGGCGCACGCACATACAATAATGGAATAGTGGATAACTTCCAACTCGAGTTCCGACAATATATATTAAAAAAACTTATATATCACCAATAAATAAATAACGAAGAATATCTGAATATAAAATGGTACTAATGTGGAAACTATCAGCAAACTATCGCAACTTCAGAAGTTTACAAGATTATAACTAAATGCATTTCTATTTCTCAAATTAGAATATAACAAATTATTAAAACATTTTTCATTTTAGCTGTTGAGAATATATGTGATTCTGATGTATGTGCTCAAATATGTGAACCGGTTGGTGATTCCTTCAAATGCGACTGTTACAAAGGTTACCGTTTAATGGAAGATGGTATATCTTGTCGTCCAGAGAAGCGAGTGTTAAAAAAAGGGGGAAGGTAAAGGTGCAAGCACATATAAATAAAAATTCAATGAATTATATTTTAGGTGTGAAGTCCAAAATCCTTGTGATCATGATTGTATAGATACAGGTACTGCTATTAAATGTGCTTGTCGAGAAGGTTATCAACTCGCAGATGATAATAGAACATGCCAAGATGTTGACGAGTGTGCTTTAAACCTGCACGACTGCACTTCACAAGAGGATTGTATAAACGAAGTAGGAACTTATGTTTGCTATGATCCAATTTTGACTAATGATACACTTGATTTTGAAGATAAATGTCCTACTGGATATAAATACAACTTTGACAAGCTGGTATGCGATGGTAAAGTCTGGACTAAATAGATATTGCAGTTAAAAAATAATAGCTTTTCCTTTACAGATATAGACGAGTGTCAATTTGACTTAATATGTCTCCCTCCAAAACTTTGTCAAAATACGATTGGATCATTTGAATGCATAGGAAATGATCTACCTCAATGTCCACCAGGCTTTGCCTACAAACAATCTATAGAAGCATGTGCAGGTATTGTAAATAAATAAATAATGTTGAAGATATTTTATAATATGTACAATTTCAGATATTGATGAGTGCTTAACAGGCCAAAATGATTGTAACAAAGAATCTCAGTTTTGTTTAAACACCAAAGGTGATTATACATGTGTTGATAAGGCTTCAAAAAACACTTGTCCTCCTGGTTTTAAGAAAAATATCGTAACACAATTATGTGAGGGTAAGAAGTTTCCTTTTATGTTATTGACAATTTTTTTACTCTTATTGATTTAGATATAAATGAATGTGAGGAAGAAGATGATTTATGTAGAGAAAATGAAACTTGTGTCAATGAACCTGGGGGTCATACATGTATACCAAGTGAAAAACCGACCAAATCCACTACAAGTGCTACTACTACTACTAAACTGACAACTCCACCAACTACTAAAAAAATTAATGTAGTTTGTCCTAAAGGTTACAGTTTCGTAGAGGAAAAGCGTGTATGTTCAGGTAGATTAGAAATTCTTTAAAACATTTTTATTCTATTTCACATTCCTTCATCTCTTTATTTATAGATATAAATGAATGTCAAATGGCATTGCATAACTGCGGAGTAGCCGAAAGGTGTGACAACACTATAGGATCATATCACTGTTCTCGTATCTATGGATGTGGAACTGGTTACACTTTAAATTCAGCAAATGGTTTGTGTGAAGATGATGATGAATGTGAATTGGGTACTCACAACTGTAAAGAACTTGGTGTTAATTTTAAATGCAGAAATACTTTAGGTTCTTACCGTTGTGAGCCTACAAGACAATATTATTATACATCTTCTACAACAAGTACAACTTCTCAAAAACCTTATTCTGAAAAATTTCCTCCAGAACAAAGAGAATTCAGGTTCCCTGATAATTCTCCAAATGTAAATCCTTACGAACAAAACCCGTATTATGGTTCGACACCGGTTGATGAACCTTTATTTGTATCATCTAAAGCTTATACGGTTCAATCAACAAGTAGTACTACTCCAAAAAGTATAGATCCTCCTTATGCTCGACCTAATTATCCATATAATCCGGGATCTACTAATATATCAGGTACCATTATCCCTATAAGTAGGTTTACTACTTCCCCCTCAACTACTCCATCGACAACTACACGTAGTACTACAACTCCTCATCCTACCATACGGTACAGACCTACACCGTCAGATGAAACTCTGCCTTATTACTCACCAAAGTTATTTACTACAGAATCTACTACACATAGATATACACCAGTGCATTTTATTATACCTGAAAGACCTACTTCAATTTCTAATTATGATATTATTAGTGGACAACTTAAAAAGTGCTTACCAGGATATAGAATAAATTCTAGGGGACAATGCGAAGGTTAGTCATTATTTAAATCACCATAAGATGATGTGAGCTATGTATTTTTTGTTTTAGATATTGATGAATGTGAAAGTGAGCCTTGTGGGAGATATGACAAATGCATTAACCATAAAGGCAGATTTGAATGTATTCCACCGATGCAATGTAAAATTGGTTTCGAGTTAAGTGAATCTGGAGACTCTTGCGTAGGTCAGTTTTATTCAATAAAAATATATTAATTTATTAAAGCGCAACATTTTAGATGTAAACGAATGTTCAAGAGGAATTCATAAATGTTTACCAACACAGATTTGTAAAAATTACCAAGGATATTACACTTGTGAGTGCCCCCCAGGACATCACCTAAATAAGAGAACAAACGAATGTGAAGATTTAGATGAATGTAGGATGTACAGGGTAAAAAAAATATTAAATAACTATAATTAGTTTTAAATATATTTATTGAAATATTTAAATTTTACAGCCATGTCGTTTATCATCTTCACAGTGTGTTAATTTAAAAGGATCCTTTAGATGTGACTGCAAATCAGGATTCCAACGAAGAGGAGCTAATGAATGTGACGATATCGATGAGTGCTTACAAACACCAGAATTGTGTGAACACAACTGCGTGAATATTTGGGGATCGTACAGATGCAGTTGCAATCCAGGTTTTACCCTTAATAGAGATAATAGGTAATAAAAGTGTTTGCTAATTGAAATCAATATCAGTTTCTGTCTACTTTTTAGAACGTGTACTGATATAGATGAATGCGAAAGGTTTAAAGATAAAAGATTATGTATAGGAAACTGCAAAAATGTCCCTGGAAGCTACGTATGCGAATGTCCACCTGGTTACAAACTTGGCAGTGATGGAAGAGTATGTGTTGGTAAGTCAAAAATTTATTAAAAAGACATTCGAATAGTTTCGTATATTTTCTTACAGATATAGACGAATGCCAGCAAAATGTCTGTTTATCTGATGAAGTATGCCTTAATACACGGGGTGCATATAAATGTTACAGAATAAATTGTCCTGCAAATTATATGAAGGATATACAACATAAATCGTAAATATAATTTTAATCAGGGTTTATCAAAGCTTTATAGAAAAATGATAAAAAAATATTACTTTTTTGAGACATACCTATCACTTATGGATTTTTTAAAATTTAGAAGTTTCAAAAAATACTATATCAGTCATGAATCGAACCTGTGAACTATGTCTTTACACGACAGTGACTCAGAATAAAATATGCCAGAGAAGTTGAGTAAATAATATTGTATCTCATGAACTCCATATATGATAGGAAAGAATTGAATAGGTGTTCTAGCTGAACCAGGGGATGATCAAAGCGCCGGTTAACCGTTAGGTATTCCCAGCAGTTATAGCGCTGTCGCGTAAGGACACAGATCACAGGTTCGATTACTGTCAGTTGTAACATTTTTTCAATGGGTCGTTTATGTTATCTAATTGTTAAATACCAACATGTCTTTTATAGGCGTTGTAAACGTATTAATTCTCTTTGTGATCCAAGGGATTACCAATGTATATTAATGCCTGAACAATATACTTATCAGTATATTACATTGGTTTCGGATTTGCCTCTTACCTCAGGGCATATTAGTTTGTTCAAGATCAAGGTAAACTTTTTTATTTTAACAATTTTTAACTTACCTTAAAACGATTTTAATTTACAGGGTCCAGATTGGTATTCTTCGAGAGCTGAATTTTCTCTTAAAGTTTTGGATGTAATATGTCCAAATAATATTGAAAAAGTAACTATAAATCATTTCAGAAAAATTAATGACCAGTTTAACAGTATGGCATTACATCTAGTGCGCCCTATAACAGGTCCACAAGAAATAAAACTACAAATTGAAATGCGTCTATTTCAAGGGAATATAATTAGGGGTAACGCAGTAGTTTATATAATTATTGTTGTTTCAGAATACCCATTTTAGTTTAAATAAGCAAAAACTTTTTTTCTAATATATTTTTGTAATTTTTATATTGTTTGCAGTGTATATAGAATTTAGATTTACTTTGATCTACTTAAATAGGGCACTTATTTTGCTTGAAGGCTAGAAGTAGGGATTTGCAGAGTTTTTAAAATATGTTTTACAAGATTTGACAATAAATATATGGTAACAACTTACTAGCATTGGTTTTATTACTGCCCGAGTTTACACCCCTAGGCAAAGCCTAACCAAAGGGATGACAGGAAAGTTGAATTTTCGACCAGGATAAAAAAGATTACTAACAAAAATTTTGACATCATTTATAGAAATTAATATAATTACGGCGATTATCGATGAGGTGTATCGAACTACTTTGTGAAAGGATGCATATGTGTTGTCTCTCCATTGTTCGGTTAGAAAGTAGGAAATGAGGAATTAAACAAGTGTCTTAAACCTCAACCTTGGTTTCGAAGGAAGGAATTTCAGCCAATCCTAACAAAATGGCACTCATTTTATTTACTGACAGAAGGAAATCAATTATTAATTCTCCTATTATGAATGGAATCCCCATCTATAAAGCTACAAGGTCTATGTGGACTTGTAGGATTTTTGGGAAAACATGGGACCTTAAATCTAAAATGATCTATTGGTCACATCAAACGCTTGTCAGATTCCTAATCACACATGCTACGCTGGTTTGTTAGAACAAAACCAGCAACAAAAGGCAATAATACAGTTCCAAAAGGTGCAAAGACTCACTTAGGGATGACTAGCGCAATCAGTTCGTGTCTTAGTGCGGACTTGAAGGTAATTCTAGACCTTCCTCCCTTGCACTAACACGTAGGGTGAATTGCCCTGAAAAGTGCATATAGTTTAACAAGGACTAAGTCTCTAAAACCCGGCGATCTTACAGGGCATCTTGGGATTTTAAGAGTCGGAGCAACCCAATGTAAGAAGAAGCCTTTAGACATAATGTCTGAAAACCAGATTTCGAACTTACTATATGTTGGTACAAGGCTTTTCTTCGTTCCCTAGCTTTTAGGGCTAACATTGACATTTATCAGGGATTCCATATCGACTATAATAAAATAAAAGACGTGTTTAAGATCGACAGTCTTAAAGTAAGGAGAACTCGCTCAGAGTTAGTAACATTTTATAAAATATTGAATGGAATTTATCATTGCCCTGCGATTTTGGAGAGTGTACCATTCCATATTGGTATTAATCATAGATCTCAAAATCCTCCTATGTTTCGTTTGCAGTTTCATCATGTAGTCCAAGATATGACGGTTTTCTGCTAGCAATTCTTTTTATATGCATGGATTTGTTTAAAATTTTGACAGTAGGTAGAAAATGGCTCAAAAATTAAAATCTACCCTATGCCAATATGTGCTTTTTCCCTGGGGGTGGTTACCACCCCAACTAGGGGGTGGAAAATATTTATCAAAAAAAAAACATGGTAATCGATAGAATAGTGCATTTTAAGACAAAAACGTCCTTTAGAGTTTTTTCGAAAAGTCAATACTTTTGGAGTTATTGGTAACTGAAAGTTCACAAATTAAACGGCAAAAAAGCATGTTTTTAAACGATTTTTCGGGAATAAGTCAGAAAATTTACACTTTATCGGGAAAACTGTCATAATATAAAATGAAGCTTATATAAAAAGATAGAGATTTGTTTTCTTGTAATTATTGCAGATTTAATATTAACAAAGTTATGACTGTTCGAAAGTAGACGTTTATACATCCAATACAAAAATCCAAACATATGACGTTAAATAACCGGAAAACGATAAGTTTTTCATAGAAAACTTACTGAAACTTTTTTAAAGATCTTGAAAAATCCGTTCAAACCACCACTAGTAAAAGTGATTTCCATGAAAATTAGGGTAAGTTATAACAAAAATAAAGTCAGCTTATAGTTTTTGCGACGCAAAAAGTAACAAACTCACCCTCGCCAAAACCACCCTGGTTGAAACAATTTGTTGTTCATTTAAAATTTACTTCATTTATATACAAACATTAAACTCTAGGAGTTTAACTGGTTTAGAAGGTTTAGTTTTGAAAAAATCTCAGGTTAAAGTGAAAATGTTATTTTCTGAATTTCTCAAAAAATCTCTTTGTTTTGAAAATAACTCAAAAACTAGAAAAGATACAGAAAAAGTTATAGCATGCAAAAGAATAGCTTTTTCGTTACTAAAGATTCTAATTTTATTTTTATATTTATAGAATAAAAATTAAACGAGATATGCTTCTTTAAAGCTTGTCTTCGCATTCGTTTAGCACCATCATCGAGCCCTTTCAGCGCAACCCTTTTTAAAACGAAGGGCTTGAAAAAAAATTCGTTTACGTCATCTTGTAGCTTTTAAAATTACTTATCAAATCGTCTTTTTACGGACTTCCTAGCTTAAAAACTGAAGAAGTTATGAATAAAAAACCATTAATTTTTTTTAGAATTTTGGAGCACGTATATTGGAGCATTCAAGAATTTAATCTAAGATTTACCGACACAGTATCTACTCTTATCAACTTACACAGGTGTCAGGTGTATGTATGTGTATTTATTTATATATATTAGGGGTACATTTTTAAATTTGTTTCATAATAAGGTTTCCTACTAATTTTACCGTTTAATTTGTAAACTTTCAGTTACCCATAACTTCAAAAACATTGACTTTTCCAAAAAACTCGAAAAAACATTTTTTGTCTTAAAATTCACTATTCTATCGATTACCATGTTTTTTTTTTAATTTTTTCCACCCCCGAGTTGGGGGTGGTAACCAACCCCAGTGAAAAAGCACATATTGGCATAGGGTAGATTTTAGATTTTGAAGTGGAGGGTATATTGAGCTTACCTACAAATTTTCATTCAAATCCATGCATATAAAAAAATTGCAAGATTTCTTATTAATTTTACCATTTAATTTGTAAACTTTCAGTTACCCATAACTCCAAAAATATTGACTTTTCAAAAAAACTCGAAGAAACTTTTTTGTCTTAGAATTCACTATTCTATCGATTACTATGTTTTTTTTTAATATTTTCCACCCCCGAGTTGTGGGTGGTAACCACCCCCAGAGGGAAAGCACTTATTGGCATAGATTTTGAAGTGGAGGGTATATTGAGCTTACCTATAAATTTTCATTCAAATCCATGCATATAAAAAAATTGCAAGATTTCTTATTAATTTTACCATTTAATTTGTAAACTTTCAGTTACCCATAACTCCAAAAATATTGACTTTTCAAAAAAACTCGAAAAAACATTTTTGTCTTAGAATTCACTATTCTATCGATTACCATGTCTTTTTTTAAAAATATTTTCCACCCCCGAGTTGGGGGTGGTAACCACCCCCAGAGGGAAAGCACATATTGGCATAGGGTAGATTTTGAAGTGGAGGGTATATTGAGCTTACCTACAAATTTTCATGAAAATCGATGCATATAAAAAAAATTGCGAGGTTATTTTTACCGTCATATCTTGGACTAATGCTAATTACGGTTTCTTCTCACCAATCACCAGAATGATGAGGGCATACAATGAGCTTAATCTTGACCCTTTCATAGGCAACTCTTTAAATTTATTTAAACAGCAACTTAGGGAACTAAGCGACTGACATTGGTTTTATTTGTTATAATTTTGAGTTTTTTGTTATAATTTTGTATATTTTATGGTATTCTTTATATTTGCCACTATAATATGTATAGTTAAATAGCATAGTCTATTTTGTTTTTTGTAAACTGGCTCTGCCGTTGAAATAAATAAATAAATAAATGAGTACAAAATTAAATCGCTCAATTTACAAAAGAAGCCCTCATTTATTATACTGATGGGTCTAAAACACCCGAAGGAGTAAGTACAGGTCCTAATGTTAGGCTCTCAACAGCCTGGACAAACACTGCTACAATCTTCCAAGCAGTGGTTTTAGCAACAGACTTCTGTACTCAAGAGTGCGTTAAAAACGCCTTAATTCTGCCAGAATATTTATTGCCTCCCACAGCCAAGCTGCTTTGAAGGCTCTACAATCTACTAAGTTTGAGTCCAAAACAGCCTGGAACTGCAAACAACTGGCTAAACACAACAAAGTAACGTAGATGTGGGTACCACAGCATAAAGGGATTGACGGAAACGAGATTGCTGATAGGCTCACAGAAGAAGGATCTAGAACTTTTATCGGACCTGAACCATTCAGTGGCCTCTCAAAATGCAGAATTGTGAATGAAGTTCGTAATAGGTAAAAGGAACTCAGTGCAGCCTACTGGAAAAACACTTTAGACCAAAGACAAGCAAACGGCTTTACTGTGTTACTCTAAATTGCTCTTAGAGATTCAGAAACCTGCACTCAGAGTAATCGCCAAAATTCTTATAGGACACTGTCTACTGAGGTACAATTTCTGTAAAATGGGCACTGTAAGATACCAGTTTTTTAATATATAAACAATGAAGTTCCAAAAGAAAACTAGAGGAATAGAAACAAAAATTTGTCGATAAAGTATTTTGGAAATCCTTGACCTAGCAATAAACTATTTGGTAAAATTTCCTTCTTTTCTTTCCACCAGGATTGTATGGTGTAATTTTTAACATTTTGGTCTTCTATAAGTCTAGTTAGAAGTATGAAGTATATATACAAAATTATAAACAATTTGAAATAATTGACTTAGGTTTTATTTGGCAAAATTACATTGTAAAAAATTATTCTTATAAATAATTTTAACAATACACATTTTCTTAATCGCTAACAAAGGTACCTAGGTATTGGCAACTAAAATAAGTACAAACTATGTGCACTTAAAATATGGACCCATAAAATATTAAAATACTTTGATTCAGTTCAATACTGTGTTGCTTTAAATCAATTGACATTATCACTTATTAATTTTCAAAAAGCTTTGTAGTCTGAAAAATCTTTAATTCAATACCAGCTGTAATCAAAATAGTTCTGCCTTGAATATTTTCTATACAATTATTGTGTACATTAAACATTCTTTACAATTTTATATTGGTAATATCGCAAACTATAAAATAATGATTTTATATATTAGATAATTTAATTATGTATCATGGTATTTAGGTACTCAGAATGTTATTATTTTTATTTTTGATTGCACTTTATAGGATTTTATTCGATTCTTTGTACACTTAGGTATAACTATGTCTAAAGCAGAAGATTGAGAAAAGATCACAGATTTCGTAAATTGCTTCAACCAGAAAAAAATAACATAAAAATAACATTTTTTAATTACAAAACTGTTGCTGAAAATACTATTCAAAATTCAACATTCAATTTTATTGGAACACTAATATTTTTTCAAACTACAGAATACAAACTTCGCAAACATCACGTACATAAACAATAAAGGTATCTAACATTAGGTACTTATAGTAGTTTTTGTGAAAAATTTCAACTTAAAAATTACTTTATAGTCGTAGTGATTGCCTACACGATTAACCTTTCCATATATACATACCTACCAAAGCAAAGCATTAAAAATTAGATTTAGAGATTCTAAAACACAAATTTTATTACTGTATTTGCATTTTTAGTTTATCAAACTGGTATGTTAAATGTTGAGACTAAGAATTCTTTATATCCATATTAGTCTAGTCAATGACCATTTTCCCGTATAATTTTGGCAAAGAAGCACCGATTTTCATAAAACCTTGGATTTAGGTTCTATTTACCATCAACTTCACAGTGGACCCACTGCCGGTGGATATTTTTACCCTGGGGGTGGATGCCATACAACTTTGTACAGTGGAACTTCGATTATCCGGCTTCCCATTAACCGACACCCTTTGCCGAGGCATTGAAATACGAAACTGATAGTGCGCTATGTACTTTTAATAGTAAATTATGTCGAGGCGCGTTTGATTTTCTTTCGGCAAGTGTACCTTCAATAGAATGCGGCACTGCTGACATCGCAGTGTATTTGATTTCTTTCGGCGCACGTTATTATATTGAATCATCAAATATCCAAAAGTTTATTTAATGGTACGAACAACAAGAAGTTGCAAATAATACAGACGCAATGCTCCTCAGGCAAATGCGAAAATTGCCTTTGGATAAATCCGAAAAAACAGTGAAACAAACAAAAATTACAAATTTTCTTTTTAAATTTTAGTTTTAAATAAATATTTTAATGCTTTTTTTCAAAAAAATAATTACAGCATACAATTCTTAGCTTTTTTCATGAAAATCTCGATTATCCGGCAGGCTGTTGGTTCCGTGCCTGCCAGTTAATCGAGGTTCCACTGTATTGGGTTTATAGAAACCATTAACCCACCAATTTTGAAGTTATACTTCTATTCGTGCACTCGGCGGAAAAAGATTGTGTAGAGTTAAATGGGAAAAATCATTACATATGTAATCGTGTAAGTAAGAGAGAGACAGAAACACTTATAAGGTATATTGGTCGGTAAAAACAAAGATGAAATATTTACCACATGTTATTAGTCATAACTATAAGTCCTTTGAATACCGTTTCAACATTTAGTACATTAAAAAGAGATAGATAGACAAAAAACAGTCTGAAATAATGTATGAATATCATAGTGACGGACCACATGATTATTTGACAGATTATTTTATAACTCTGTCACGTAAGTATACATATAAAGTTTACCATTTTATATTAATAATAATATTCAGTCATGAGTATTGTATTGTAGTCTAAAGTACCGTCACATGGTTGCAGTATATTCTGCTCTATGCTTTTAGGGTTGTTGGCTACATAAACAGAGTTTTTACGAATAGTCAAGGAAATAAAGAACTAAAACCTCCGAATTTTGTAACGTAAGATGGATCGGAATGCGTTTTTTTGCATTAGATTCGTTAGAGTATCAGGAAATTTGTCGCTATTTGTTATAATGTAATAAGCACAATTTATAAAAAGAACTTTTTATAATAGAAAGTTTTTTACTGATTTATAGGTCATATTTTAAGTGTCATCTCAACAATGCACAGCATCCCTGGTATTGCAAAAATATTAAGTCATACAACGCTGTGATTGATCATAGAGAAGAATGTTTCCTTGTTAACAAAATCAAGGGTAGTTGTATCTAAAAACTTTCTAAAACAGTTTATTTTATTACCAGTTAAAACAATAATTACTGTTTTCACATGTAAGAACAAAAAACTTTTCTCTCGCGAGATCGATCCTATTACGATAATCTATGTATATGCCTAAACACACTTGAAACATGCATTGTCATCCAATTCTTAACTATCCTGAAAATTTCAGAGCTCTAGGTGTTCGGGAAATAGGTTTAAATTCGATTACAAAATTCCACGGAATGACACAGAGACAAAGAACACGGCGAAAATATAAAAACTTTCTAAAAAATAGGAAATTGCATTTCTGCATTCGAAAAGTGCATTTCGAGCATACCTACAATAGAGAGAAAACTTACAGCTCGGTAAGTATTGCTGAAAATGGGTTCAATTTATATACTCGGGGTTTTTGGGGTCGCTGAACACGAATATCATGATTCCGAAAGTCTCCGCGCACTTGTTCCTAGGGTATTTACCTCTTCTCCTGGGGTTTTATGTAAACTCTGTACGAAATTAGTGCACACTTGGTACTCTGCGGTTTGTTGAGTCGCTAAATACGATTATAATAATGGCGATGGTCTTCGAAACACCTGATGCTTAAGACGGACCTCGTCTCCAGGAATTTTATGCAAATTCGATACAAAAAAAGTGTGCACTTGGTACTAGGAGGTTTTTGGGGTCGCTGAACACGAATATCATATAATGTTTTTGCTAAATCCGGACGCGTGCATAGAAGTATAACTTCTGCCGGCAGTCCCACTGACTGCCACACTCGTTTTCTTTTCTATAAGCTACATTTTTAGTAAGAATGCTTTTTTGTGGGAGTAGTGAATAAAAGAGGCAACGAGAAGCAAAAAGCGTGGGTTTTAGTCGAAAGTGGGAACAAGAAATAGACAGGCAAAATAGATCCGTTACTCATTTTTGTGACTATTTTTCTGCTGCAACACTTTTTCGGAACCTAACATTAAGAAAGATTTAACATGTACTTTGCTTTGATAGGTTATAAAGTCACATCATTTAAATTTAGTAAAAAATCGACAACAAATATAAATTATAGTATAAAATATCAGCAGGTCCCTCAATAACTACACATACAATAACATCAGATGTTTACACACATTTGCCACTTTCTTTATTTATGTGAGATAAATAAAATGAAATTTAATTATTCTGCTGACCGAGTCTTTAAGATAAAATATATAACATTTAACAAAACTGAACAAAATATTTGTTATTATTTAGCGTCCTGAAAAATTGTATTTCAAATAGATCGTTTAGTTATTTGCAATAATACTAAAATAAAAGATAAAATACTTATTTAAGTAATGTCCCGGTCACAGTTCGTTTACGGTTCGGTACAATCTCCCAAATACGAAACTTCACATGTTTCCAGCAATTTACAATTAAAAATAGAGATAAATTTGTTAAATATTAGTAAAATTTGGTAGAACTATATATTTGACAAGAATAAGGATAAATTATTGATCTTTAGATCACTTTGTATTATCGCCAATCGTGGTCAATGGTCAGAAGGAGTTACTCATATCTTCTTCTTAGAAGACGAGTTTTCTGGCAATTGGTTGCAATATACAGGATTACTGTTTCCACAATTCTCACAATTATTCTTTACCTATTCTTTCTGTTATCTATACGCTATACTTTATAGTCATTTTAAGTCATATTTTTACCGAATTAAGACCCAACCGTAAACGAACTTAAGACAGAAATTAGGAAATATTTCCTAATGAAAGTGCAGAATCAAACACTCACTAAACAATATGAAAGTTACTACAAATATTGCCAGACCTAATATAACAAAAAATCTTGCAATGTTAATTAAGACAAATAATTTAATTTTAATTGGCACTTTTGTACGATGGAAATATGTGTTAGAGGAAAGACAGAAATGAGTGTAAATATAAGCGGAGAAGTGAGAATTATAAAATAGTAATTAAGTTTCTCTAAAAAAAACGTGAACGTTGTAAGTATTACCAAAAAATTTATTAATCATATTTTTTTTCTTTTCTAATAGTGATAATAACAAAAATATCAAATTTACAGTAACAATCGTAGAGAATGAATTTTTATCGGTTAATATTTGGTCAGATACACAAGAATAGTATAGTCTGTAACAAGGTTAAAATGAAAATTCGATACGAGTGGAAAATTCCGAACGCGAGCGTAGCGAGCGAAAGGAACCACGAGTAAATCGAATTTTCATTCTAATCTCCACGACCATGTAATAACTCGTGACAGTTTTAAAATTCATGGTAATCTATGTTTTTTGTTGAGCATAATTACAGAATGTTATTCCGTTACTAGTTATAGAATAAAAATACATGCAAAACACATAAGAAGCAAGTGTTTCAGAATGAATATTCTCCACGACCATTAATGAATGTAATAATTCCGACTTCATTTTTAATAATAGAAAGTGTTCATTCTCACTCTTGAGATAGAATATTCATTCTGAAACACTTGCTTCTTATGTGTTTTGCATGTATTTCCATTCAATAACTAGTGACGGAATAACATTCTGTAATTGTTCAACAAAAAACATAGATTGCCCTGCGAATTTTAAAACTGTCACTCAGTTTGTCAGTGCGACGTTCGAATTGTTTTGCTACATATTTTAATTTAAATAAACAGAATTATTACATGGTCGTGGAGAAAATACAGTCTGTTACACGGTTAGAATGAAAATTCGATAACTCGTGGTTCCTCTCGCTCGCTACGCTCGCGTTCGGAATTCTCCACTCTCATTTTCATTCTAACCTTGTTACAGAATATACTATTCTATCTCAAAAGTGAGAATGAACACTTTCTATTATTAAAAATGAAGTCGGAATTATTACATTGATTAATGGTCGTGGAGAAAATATATTTATAAACGACTTACACACTCAACTGCACTCCAATTTCACCAGTTTAGTATTAAAAAAAGAGAGAAGTAGGAAGCGCACGTCTTCTAAGGCTAAAGGTGTACCCATACAAAACGTGGGAGAAATTAAGTAACCTAAGGTAATATTAGACTTATAACTTATTTAAAAACATAACCATAATGGTGACCAAACTCACTATGGCACAACATGTGGTTTAAAACCAAATTTCCTGTATTGGATCTATAACATGGTGATTAAACCAAGAGAAACATGTGTTTTTTGGTATCACATTCAAAGATTTAACAAAAAAATGCCATCATAAATGCTTAAAGACTTGCTGGCCTTGGCTGAGAGACAGTCAAACAGCAGCAAAAGGGAATAATATTAGACTGTCCTCCTCATTACATTATTATGAAGGTGAGGCAAATACAGGCTGTAAAAAATCTGAAGACACCACAAAATATAGCAGGAAATTGGAGAAGGCATCAGACGACATGGTTACACCACATTCCAAGTAGATATACATCAATATAAGGAATGGCATTATGCGAGCTCATCCAAAGCTGGTTCAAAGACTCAGATCTAAAACTGAAGAGGGTTTTGGAGCAGAAATCAAGAGCAGTGACAGATATATGAAAATTTCTGTTCCTTTGAGAACACAACTCTGTAATTTAGGCAGAGATATAAGCAACAGATTATGGTTTGAAAGCTTATAAATCTGATACATGCACACATGGGAGCCATAAAAACCTAACGGAGTGTTTCTGGATTAAACTTGACACTAATATGAATAAATTATCTACAATTGAGACGTTCACATTTTTTTTGAGTAATAAAGTTTGCTAATGCTGAATTTATTTCTTCTTACTACTGCAGCTGCACTCTAACCATCGCTACAATTTTCAGTCAATATGTAAGCGTTTTGTAATAATTGACTATTCTATTACCGATGGAAATCTGATTTATTTTGAGCCATAATAATGTGCATACCAATTTTAAAATCAGTAAAATTAGAAATTATAAAAAAGTATATATTTAAATTAATATTGCTTTCTAGTTTCTAAAAATCATTTTTTACTTTTAATTTTCTTATTCTAATATATTTTTTTTTGTTGGTTTTAATAAACCTTTAGGATCTTTTTTTTTTCATTTGTACATCGTTGTTGATTTAATAAAACAAAATAAGAAAACAATAAATCCAACTAAAACTAAAATTAATACAGGCACTAACATTTAATATACTTTGTATGTAGACTCTACAAAAATAAATATGGTGCAGTTTAAATATATCTCTAAGAATTTGGAATGTTTTAGGAATTATTAAAATTTCATTTTTAGAAATGGTTCCCTATTTTTTTACAGCTTAAAGCATAATTTTCTGAATTTTATTTACATTTGGTACTTATGGGGTATTTGGAAAATTAAAATAAATTGAAAAACCTATAAATAAAAATAAAATTAGGTGTCCATAAGATTATGAATTAATAATTATAGTACGAGATCCGGCTGCTTATATCTGCAGGTATTTTTTTGATTTATGTTTTATGAATAATACATGGTGGATCTTGGACCACTGCTTTGATCTATTTTTTCTCTTTCACACTAGGAGAACGAGCTCATGTCCGAACATTTAGTGTAGGTGTTATGTGTCTATCATTCGAAGCTGACGCTCAAAGGCTACTCCAAAAAACTTATGTCTGACATACTGAATCTTGGTAGGAGTCAGATAAGAGTACTGGTGGGCCTGCTCACTGGGCATATACCATTCAGACTACACCTTCGAAGGATGGGGATTTTGACACAGAAACCCACCTCGTGCCGATTGTGCGCCATGGAAGATGAGACGGCAACTTACATTCTATTCGAATGTGAATCCTTGTAACATAAACGGTTCCTCATCTTCGGTGACACGAACCCTGAATCCTATCACCACCTTGAGGAGCTAGTCACAGGACTCAGATCTCTTATAGAGGGAACTGTCCTGTGGCAGCAGTAACTCAAGGATAGTCATCCAAATAAGAACTTGGGACACCTGGATTCAAGCCTACCTGAAGATCAGCGGTGGTGTTGATTTTCAGCTGAACAAACCAGAGTCCTGCACGCATCGGGTGCATGTAAGGACTCTTGGTGCCGAACCTGGTCACACTATTCCCATAGGAAGCAGTGCTTAAAATATGGAGCTCCACAGGAGAGACCATGCCAGGTTTACTTAGATTAGATTACATTATGTGTCTATGGTTAAATTTATCAGGTATTCGATAAATTACATATTTGATCTAAACTTGACCTTACATGAACTAAAAAGCTAAAAAACTAAAATAGAAAATTAGTTAACTACATGTAAAATATAACGGCTGGTTATTTAACCGAATATCAAATAATTTATGAAATTATCCACCCTTAAACTAAGTTAAAATTAAATGCATAATTCAGGGACACCCTGCAAAAAGTTATCTACATAATATTATTTAAAATAAATGCATTAGAAAAATATAAGTACGAAAATTAAAATTATATAAAAATAAAATATCTGTCGTTACAGACTATTAAAAATAGTATCAATTGAAACAAATAAAAAAGTTATTAAATAAATTAATAAATCTACTCAATTGAGATTCAAAAACGAATAAATATGAGGCTCAAAATAATGGAATCTTATTTTTCCAATACTGTTTAACCGGTTCATAAATTTGGTATTTCAGGGCAACCATTTCAGGAATATTTTTAAAGGTGTTTAATATCTCCCAGTCACTTTCTAAAATAATTACTATAGAAACAATAGCAAGCACTAATACTATAATTAATGATGGTATGAAAGTTCCTAATAGATTAAATTTTTTGTATTTTTTTGTTGGAACTGGTACAGTAGGTGCTGCAGTAGTGACGTACGTTCTTCCATCTACTTGAGAATGTGACAAAGGTGTTTGACTTCTACTAGAACGATGAGATGGATTAGTTGTTTCATACCCCCGGTAATTATCAACCAACTGAGACTCAGATGAGGAGTGTTCAAATGAATCACGAAAGTAATAATCGCTAAAACGATCCATTGAATCATCTTTTAGTACTAAAAAAAGCCGAATACGATAAATAGGTAAAGAAATACTTATTTCTGTTTTTATTCAAACCTGTAGTGCGTAATTTCGTACCACCTATTGCTTCTTGATCTTCGGTAACTGTTTCCAAGGCAGCGACATCACTATATATTTGAGAAGGATTATTGTCTAAGCCAGATAGTAACCCGACACTATTACTAGATTCCATTCTTGAACCACCTACATCGGAATGACTCGATCTAGGTAAACTGCAATATCCTAAAAATTTAGGTATTTCCACCTCTAGTTAAGATGTCACGTGTTGAAATAATTAAACAATAAACAATTTTCTCAATAATACAATTTGTTAAGTTAAAAAAAAACATATACTACAAAAAAACTATTAGGCATTGAAATTAATTCGGCCAGTTGTTTTTAATAAGAAAAAATATTAACTTTAAATGAAAACCAAAAAAATACCAGTACCAGCACTGTCGTGTAGCAAAATGACTTTGTAGTGTCTTCCAGCTTTCAATAGACGGTCCAAGCGCATTTATTGTAGTCGGTAGCGATTCCCAGTTGTGATTTCATTCGGTTCATAATAAATCACACCCTTCTGAGATCACCAAATACAGAGAAGAAGCTTAGACCCATGGATGTTCTGCTTTGCCACTAATGTTGATTGTTGGTCGGGCTTAACCCATGACATTTTTCATTACCGGCGACAATTCGATGCAAAAAACCTTTTCCTTTTTCCCACTGAAGCAGTAGTTCACACGTCATAAAATACCTTCTCAATGTCCCTTAGTTGCAATTCATATAAAATTCTTCCGTCTGGATCATGCCCAAACTTTTAAGACGTTTTCCAACTGTTGATAAGTCAACTCCCAATGGTGAAGACAATTCTTGAAGTGTTTGAATTGAGTCCTCGTTGTCTTTAAATCATTATCTTCAATTTTTTTCAACTTGCCTGGTCGCTTCTTGTCATTCGAGTCGAAATCACCAGCTTTAAAACGCCAAAACACTTTCGGCACATTTACTCAGCTACAGCATGTCTAACATAGCACTAAAATACGATGAGCTTCATCAGGTCTTTTTATTCATATTAATGTATAAAGTACGATTCAAAAGAAAGTTATGTAACGCAAATGACGTCCAAAAACAGCTATTTCACGATCTCTTGTAAAACGCTACCAATTAATTCCAACACCTAATAACAAATATTGATCGAATAGCACCTAGAGCTGATTTCTAACTATAACTATTCTATTTACCTAAATGAGGTTGCAGAGGGGTAGATGGAGTAGCAGGTACACTAGATGCCTTTCTTCTAACACTAGAGGAACGCTGGATACTGGGTTCTTCTCTAGACGGGGAACCACTATCTTCTAAAATTTCTTTTTCTGTTCTACCGGTATACTTGAATTTAGTACCCCATGAAAAGAAACCACCTCCAGTAACCACAGACGGAGCATCAGAACTAGTTGGTAAACTAATATAATAATACCTCGTTTTTTAACTAATTGTACTACTAGGTGTGCTGCTGTGTAATAATTAATAGTCACAAAAACTGTTGTTAATCTTTACAAATATCAATAATTTTTATTTTACGAGATATACAAGATTAGACACAGAAACTACCGAAACAAAGTTTCTGTTTATAAATTTCAACTTAATAATATTTTATTAATTAAATTTATCAATCGAGTAAAAAGATAATTTTTGTTAAAACAATATTTGGAATAGGTATTTTTTCCAGTTTTGGCAAAAAAATATTTTACAAAAAAACAACAGATGGAATGTAACTTTTTATTGAGAAACTTTAAAAAAATGTTAATTTTGAGTAAATGAACACAATTTGTGTTTAACCGGATGTTTAAGAAGTATATTTTGCCAAATATTAAGAATGCATGTACTAAGAGATTAACCCTTTATTGTGAAAAAATGTTTTTATTTATTGTAGCAATGTTTAATATAATAAAATATGTTATGTAGCTACCAGTATCTATTAATAGCGGTGCTTTTCTATAAGCATGAATCAGAGATGGGTGGTACTTACGTGAAAAAAAGCATCTGTTCAACAGCACACCTCCAAACATGTCTACATGCTTGACCTGATGGACATTTAAATCCAACAGTATGTTTTTTCTAAAAGTTAAACACAAAATTTTCATTTCTAAAATCTACCTTAACGTTTCGTCTAAAAATTTATTTTAAATTTCAACTAATACTGTAATTTTTCAATGTAACTTACATCGTTATAATTAAGGTGTATAATAAACATTTTCCCCTCATAATTAATTTTTTGTATATCAGGCCATCTAAAATGATGAGTTTTTCTACTTCCTTGAAAAGTTAAAATACCACTGTAGTTGATGCCCAAATAAAGTTGACTACCTTTCTGATCCTGTAACAAACCCTATTTAACGTTAGTTATTGTTCTTTAAACAAGCTTACTTTTACAGGATGGGGATCAACACCATAGGTATCTAATTGGCAGGCAAGTTTTAAGAAAGTAGTTTCAACTTGACCTTGGCTCTGGCCCTTTAATTGTTTCTGATGTATCTCCATAGCTTTTTCTTCTATTGCTTCTGTTTGTTTTAATAATATTTTCATATCAGATATATAATTTCCAACATGAATTTCAGGATCATAATCACCAAGTTCTCCTAAAAAACATCAAGTTTTTTTTTTTATTCTGGAAATCATTTTTATAATACATTTCTACTGTATAACAATTTGTTTTATAATTATTTTTATTTTATATGATTAGAATTATAATCGTTAATTGCTTCATTATAATTTTGATAATACAACAATGTTACGGCAATTTCTAAATATTTTATATAATCATTGCTTTATATTATTAAAAACAACTTAATCAAACTAAATCTTTTAAAAAATACCTTGTAATATTAAAGCAGCCAACATAGCAGCTTCATTAGTACCACAGTAAAGTCTACCATGTAACAAATCCCTTTTTAGTTGCAAAAATACCTGATACCGAGTAATTTCTTCCTTAAGTCTAAATGGATCAGGAGGGTAGAATTTTACCCTAAAGCTAAACAAAACTGGGTCAAGATCTTTCACCTGTTTAACAATAGATTTTCCTAAGTCCAACCAGTGCTGAAATAAAAAAAATGTTAAAAACGAACTATAAAATAATTTATTATTACTCTCTGATCTTGATTGTCCACATAGCGGAGTCCTAAATAATCCTGCTCTACCAAGTTCAACTGTTGACATACATATTCTAATAAATATTTTCCCTTCTGTTGAAGCTAAAATAAATATATAAAAATAATAAAATTTTAATTCAAATAATTAGTTTATACTTACCTTATATTCACACTCCAATATTTCTGTGTCTTCAAGTAATCTAACAGTACACTTATAAACTATATTGCTGTCATGTTTTGAGCCAAATTTTAACATTGTTGTAAATTTTCATATGTATAAATAATAAATCAAACAAAAGTATAAACTTTTAACACAGCGCTTTGGAGATAACATTTAAAAATAAACAACAAATATTTAACACATATTACGATGACGTACGATTTATTCTTATTTGTGGCCTTTTCTTTTAGAAAAATTTGGCAAATACCAAAGTTCTACTACAATACTAAGAAAAAAAGAAGACGAAATAAATGTCAAATTAAAATTTATTTTCACTTTACACACGTGTTTGTGTGTTGTATTTTGTTGATCTTTATTACTTAGATAAAATGTATTTAATGTACTATTTGGACGAAGCTGGAACTCGTGTATACACGTTAAAGGTATGTATTTTCTAAATTTACAATATCTGTAGCTTAAATTATACTTATTGTAGAAAACAGACCCCCAAGGAAAACCAACAGTATCTGCACATCCCGGTGAGCATTTATTTATACTCTTGTTTATTAATATTAAGTAGTATTCATCTAACAAACATAAATTTAATTATTGTAATTGTATCCTTTGCCTTATACATATAGCACTTATTGATGGTTTCTGACTGAAAATGTATATACATACATGTTTACCAGACAAAATTTGTGGGAGAGTTGTTTAATAAAAAAGTTTAAGCCCAGTTTTGGTTAAAAAATTTGTAACTTAAAAAAAAGAAACAGCCTATTCAGAATAATGTCTTTTTTACAAAAAAATATAATTTTTTGTATGTCTATTATTAAAAGTCAAATAAGAGATATCCTTAGTGTATTATAATTTTGTATAAGAGTTTAATTACATGCAACAATGTATTTTTAGCACGATTTTCTCCAGAGGATCATTATTCAAAGGAAAGAATAATTATGAAGAGCAGATATGGATTATTAATGACACAAAAGACACCTCCTGTTTATTAAATAGAAATAATTTTATTCTATATTAAGTCTCAAGATTATTGTAAAACACAACAATAGATTAAATGTAATTTTTTACTTGTAAATAAATATTTCTAAATAAAACTATTTTTTTAATAACATTATTTATTATCAATGTAGTACAAAATAGAAAACGAAAACGATAAATAACTAATTTCATCATAGGTTTATCGTCGCTTATTTTTCCTCTTTTGTTGACTCTTCTTTTGCTGATGTTGTGCTGGTTTAGCTCTAGGTGATGGATCTACAGAAGTGCCTGTATTGTCGGAAGAATCGTCGACAAATTTAGAAAAATCGCTGAAAAAAAGACGGGATATATTTTTACTGTTAATTAACAACATTGCTTCACTTACTATTGTTCAGCTTGACCAGAAGCTGTTCCTTGTGATCCTTTGATAACTTCTTTAGCTCTACGATCACGTTTCTTACGATATCCAGTTCTTTCATACTTTGGCAACCAACGTTCTGGATCTACAGGTATACTAAGGTCACAATTTTTAGGTAATTTACCCTTGCGCTTTTTGTGTTTTCTAGTTTTTTTGACAGGTTCATCTCGAGGAGTGCTAAAAAGTTAAACAATTGGAAAAATTAAAAATCTACTTTGCCATGATAGATCTCATACTACTTATATACCTAGGTAGTGATTCTTGTTTAACAGCAGGACTTTTCTTATTAAAACTGACTGTAGGCAATGCAGTGGCTTCTAAACTCTCAAGATCTACATCTTTAGCTAATTCTTCAACAGAAATTAATTGATTGCTTAGTTTGAGGGCTTTTGGTTCATCATACTATAAATAAATAACATATAGTTTAATATATCAAAATCAACCGAAATGACCTACCTGAGCATAAGCCATAATCAGCTGAGCTATCAGTTTGATGTCGTCCTTATTAGTTTTTAATAATTCTTCTAAACTATTTGCAGCTACTTGTGGTAGACCCTTTCTAATATGAAACTCAGCTGCTTGTCTCCATAAATTTGATAAATCTACACCTTTCACCTATTATAGGAACAAATGAGTTAATAACAATGAGAATATGAGGTAGCAAAGAGCAGTGACAAAAGCGAACTGAGGCAATGGAAAAAAACTTTGAGAGTAATAAAGCATTATATTATATAGCAACAGAAAAGATATAACTGCCACCCGACAAATTAAAAACAGAGGAGGCACAGTTTTACATACTTATTAGAGTGTAAAAGAAAGATGGAAGGAATATTACGAGAATCTGCTTAACGAGGAAAATAAGAAAGATATTTGAAGATGGTATTGCAAATTCTCGAATGGTGAGAGACGTTTCTAGGGAGGAAGTGAAGGAGATGAAGAAAGAAAAGGCGGATGGGATACCAACAGAAGTATGGAAGGTAACTATATGACAACAGACCAGACTAATGGACTTACAATCAATCTACAGGAACAAGTTATGCCAGCTGTTCCAAACTTTTAATATATAGGGTTTGCTAGAAAAGAATAGAAGGTAAAGAGTGAGATGAATCATAGAATTAGTTTGGATAGATGGACTGAAGAAGAATAAGTGGTTTTCTGAGTCAGGAATGTGAGTACAAAAATGCAAAGATCTTGCTAATTCGTCTAAGTTAATATAAGACAATTTTGGTTTTGAATTCCACATTTGTATTCAATAAATAGGCAAATACCTTATTCTTTTTATAAAATTCAACAGTTTTCTCAAATACTTTCAAAGCAGTTTTCTCATCTCCTATTCCCAAATATAAGGTAGTTAAGGCTCCCACTATACCAGGCTTATATCTATCTTCACCTATGTTTTCTAAAACTTGGCAAGCTACTAGTTTTTCGCCCTAAAAATTAAAATAACGTCAATTTAAACCATAAATTGCTGATTTATTTATACTTACTTGCATTAAATATATTTGCGCTATACACAAATTTATGTATAAATTATCATCCTTAACTTTGCTTTTTTTAAGCAATTCAATCGCATCTGGTACTTTATCAGATTTAATAAGGTTCATAGCCCTCAAAACAGTGGTTTGCAAATGTAACTCAGGCCACTTTTCATCAATTGATTTGCATATTTTTTCACACTGATCAGTTTGATTAATATAGTAATTAAGAATAGCATTGTTTAAAGCAATATACTTTCTTTGTTTAGATGGTAGTTTAAACGTTAATGCATCATTTAAGGCTATCTTCATTTTCTTTTTGGAGTCAAACAAATTTTGGTCTTTATTGATGCAAACTGTATTATTGCTAGCTACTGCCATAAGAGCAATGTCATCTAATTTTAACTTCAGATTTGTGGAATACAGTTGTTGACTTTCCTTAACTCGACCTAGCTTTTGATAAACATAACCTAGTTGAATTCTGAAATCAAATATGTTTAATGAATAAAACGAAACTTAATTTATAACAAAAATTGTATACCTAATTAAAGCTAGCTCAATATCAACATCTTCTTCACTAGCTTCATCTTCTTCCAACATTTCTCGGCACAATTTTTCACATTGCTTCAATTTCTTTTCAGCTTCCACATAATTTTCATTTTCAATTAATAAACAAGCTTTGTTATAACACTGTTCGTAAGTATTCTCTCTAAAATCACCAATTTTTTCCAACTAAAAATAGAATTTAGTAATCCATAACATATTTAAACTTATAGGATCGTTCAATTTAACAATAAAAAAATAAATACCAAATCGTCATTATTTGTATGAACCATGGCAGCACTTAAATTAGTGTATCTTTCATCTTCATAGTCATCATCGTGAGTATTTTTTATAATTTCATGGTACATATTAGTGGCATCTTCATACTGTTCTAAACGATATAATATTTGAGCCTTTAATTCTTTAACACGAAAATTTAACTCTTCCTCACATGATTCAATGGTTTTTAATGCTTCTTCAGGTTTATTAGCACGGTAATAACAATATGCTTTCTCAAAAATTAAACCCCTATTAGCAAAAACGTAAATGTATATAATAATAAACATATGCACCTTTAAAAATATACTTACTGTGAAAACTGTGGATTTTTATTCATTAGTGAAATTGACTCATCAAAACGAGATAACTGAATTAAACAAACTATTTTACATTGAAATGCCAGAAATTCTTGTGGAGCTACCCCAAGTACTAAAATTATATAAAATATTGATATCCATATGAATGTTAAAAAACCACCTTACTCTTATTTGCTGCTTTGAGAGCTCTTTCATACTCTCCATTTTGACCAAAACGATTCAATTCGGCATAATGTGTAGCCATAGTTTTTTCCTTATTGTCCTTTTCTGTCATAATTATTTATTTCGGATTTTTCTTCAAAATAAATGTAGATTTTGAAGACTGTTACACATTTGACACTACTATTGACACGTCGCGAGAAATGTCATTCGGCTAATCTTGGTATCTTGGCATTAAATTGCACGCGGTGTTTAAGTAGCGTTCTGTAATTAATGTTCAAATAAATTCAGAAATAAAATTGGATATGAACTAAAATTTTTTGTATTTGCAACTTTAAACTGTTGTGCTAAGTATTAATTAATAAATTTGAGTTGACATCTAAGTTCATATTTATATATTTTGAAAAATTATAAATCGGAACTCTGAAATTTGACAGATGACATATTGACAGGTGTTTTGTGGCCAATGATTGATTTGGCATTCTGTATAAAGAGAATCTGTGAGCCTAGGTTTATAAAGGATACTGTGCACGAGTTTTTATTTCCCCTGGAATTTAAGAAAATTAAAAACTGTATCTATAGTATATAGGGTTGAAAAGTAAGAAGTACATACATTGATAAGTTACGTAACAATATTCGATGTCCTGACTGATTGTGTAGTGTTGTGACGGTGTAGTTTGAAGTGTGTGTGTAGATATAGATACCATGCTTTACTAAACCAACATGGTTACAGTTCCACTCCATATTGTTCCGTCAGACTTTATTTTCTGCTAATCTAGTTAAAAGTGCATTGAAAGAGAGAAAGTAAAACAACGATGGATACACGTGTGCCTCCCACACTAGTCAATCCTCCGGATGACACTAAGGAGGCAGGGGCATCTTATGCACATGCCGTCTTAAACTTCAAACAAGCGACAAACATTGGTAATAACAATAATAAAGAAAATATCGAAGAAGTACCGAAGGAAATCTCTACGCATATAGATGACAACCCAAAGCAGCCTGAAGAGCCTAAACAGCCTAAACAGACAGCGACTGAAGAAGAAGATAATTTTACTCCAGTAGTAAGTCACAGCCGCAAAGATAGAAAAAATGAAAAGAAAAAAAAATTAGCTGCGGTCGCAGATAAATTTGATAAAGCTGAGCACCCACAAAGAGAAAAACAACCAAAAGAATCACGTCCAAAAGAAAAACGTGATGAAAAGGAATCTTCGGCTGTGAAAGACCTCAGTGAGGAACAAAGTGATTCTAAAAAAGTTTTCGTTGAAGCTCCTATTCCTAAAGTCAATCCATGGCAGGTAAAACAAACAAGTTCGGAGACCCAACCAATAATTGAGGAAGCTCCTGTTCCTGTTACTGTTGAAAAACGAGTATTGCAGCCAAAAAAGCAAGAAATTACTGTTAATGGTTCAGAGGTTTCTGGAGTTGTGAAAGCCCCCAAAGATAAAAAACGATATAATCAAAAGGTAATAATTGCAAATTACATGTTACTACTATTTATATTGAATCAAAAGGAGAATTACTTAAGAGACACAAATTATTAATCTTTAGTATATTTATTAGGTCCCTTACCTGGATATTGTTTGTTTATTTAATTTTTTTTTATTAAGTAATGATGCTATATAAAAAAATCAAAGTTGAAAACAGTTTCCGTGTTTAGAATCAAACTTATCTAAAGTTTATTATGAAGGTAGGTATGTAAAATTATTTTATCCCATTGTTAAAAAATTTAATATGTTGAATATTCAATTCCATGTATTGTGACGATTGCCAAAATGTTTTTTACCTTGTAATAATCGTTTATCTCCATAAAAACAACGAATTTTAAATGACTCGTGTGTGTGTGTTTAGTAAACTTCGCGTTAGAAAGTTTATATAATAATTAAATAAAAACAACTAAATTACCATGCTAAAACACTCATTTTATTCTTTCGTTTATATAATGTATAATAAAAATTAGAATAATTTATGAATTACCTATAATGTTTCCAAACATAAGCTTTTTCGTTTCAGCTGATTGTAATATTGTGTTGCCTTTGGCTATTTATAAATATTTTTTAATAGTATCTGTAAATGTCTGTGATTATAGAACAGTTTCGACTTTTGTTAGAATTCTTAAAGTTTCTATGCATCAGCATCTAAGTTAACTTTTTATTAGTTTCCCCGTACCTACATGATATGAAATTGATCCAAATAACTATATCATCGAATTTATTCTTTTTTTTTTATTAAAATATTTTTTTTATATTGCATTCTAATGTGGAAGTTCTGTAGAAATTACCTATTGCCTGCAGAATCTTCTTTATATTTTTAATCTCATTTGCTATCAAATCAAATTTTGACAAGAACCCATTTGCTGTATAAATGACCACTTCTTATATTCCCATTCGTTAAGATATACTCATATTATAAAAGCACCTTTTCAGTTCAGCTGATATCAGTGATCATAAACAAAACAAATAATGATTTTGTGCCAACTATTTAGTAGTGTATAGTTTTTATTTTTGTTTTGTAAACAAAGTTTTATTTTAAAAGTCCACACTTCTAGAACGTAATAGTGTGTGACATAAAATATATTTGAAAACCAAAAACATTTTATAACGACTTCAATCACAGGTATCACGTTTAGCGCGTAATATTATTTATCTGTAAGTTTATAGTAGAAATCCAGGATTGAATGCTGTGTAAGTTTTATTTAGTATTATAAACATTTTTGGTTTTTAAATAGCATTTTATGACATTTTAATTTTTAATTAAGTGAGTAAAGGTAAGTATTTTTCACAGAGTTGGCAATTCCTCAATTCTACAACGATAGTTGCAAAAACGAGTATTTAGATTGTTATAAATTAAAAATTTCAACTACTTAATTCGCTGTATAAAGACAGAATGATTTGAAACAGATAAAAGTTCTCAATTTTCATTAATGTGTTTGTTGCTTGCGGAAGTTAAAAATAGTACTAATTAAAAATAATGTTCAAAATCATACTTAATTCTTAACATGTTATATGGAAATATTTAATTTAAATGTGATAATTTTTTAAAGATTTTAACGCACTGGTAATCATTTTTAAAATTCAGGGTCAATTTTATGGTATTCTATATTGTTATCTACTGCTAATGATGAAGTTGTAAGAGTTCTTTGAAGATAAGAATTATTATGTCGCCAGTTTGTTAATTTTTACATAATTCATTTAACAATTTTTTCAACTATTCATTATTTTATTCTAATTGAATTCGATATTGATTATACAATTAATATTAACATTAGCAATTATATTGATTCTGTAATAAAAAACACTCATAAAAAGAAAAGTATCGCTATTAACTCGTATTTAATTTAATATGTCACCAATACATCTTTTATTAATCGTTTCATTAAATATCGAGTCCAGGCTAAATATTACTAAGCGGAAAAATAAAATTATTCTATTATTTTAATATTTCTGATAAGATAACGCAGATGTTGGGTACAAAAATTTGGGAATAACATTAAAATTATGAATTCCTTATCTTTAAAATAAATTTATAAAATGCTCACGTGTTTCATATTTTTGATATAAAATCTACATAAAAATTACACACATTTTACACAGTAAAAATATGGTTAGGTTGGTTAAATAACCATTTAATTAACATAAAGTGACTGTGCAATGAAAAATATTCATTAAGTCCGACAATCGTTTTGCTGCCCTTGATTTATTTCTCATTTGTCATATATTTATATATATGTATATTTATTTGATTTAAATATAATTTAAAGCACTGATATTGAAAATATTCATTATGCAGACATTGAATTTAATAAATATAAGGACTCTAACTGAAATATACGGTCGACGTGTAAGAATTTTAATTTGTCTCTTGTTTGCGCAATTTTTATCCCATTGGATATTGTCCAAATACGATGAAAGTGTTCTGTACTAGTAACGATTTTTCGGGGTCACATTTGAGTATTCAAAAAAAACGTTTGTTTGATGCCAAATATCTATTCCTGTTCCTCCTGTAAACCGGTCATTAGTCTTATTTGTGAGATCAAGTTGACTTGAATACTGAAATAAAGAGGGTTAACCCAAAAGTATCGTGAGTGAATCTAAATGTCTTAAGGAATGTATAATCAGTAAGTTAATTAGTCCAGTTTTTAAATTTCCGCATTGTCTATTTTTTATAAATATAAATCAAAAAGGTATGTTTTAATATAAAATTTATTTAAATGTAAATTTATTATAAATTTTAATCGATTTAGATAGAAATGTCAGGGTCATTGATTTTATATTCTTGAATACAACATACTGCGTTTATTATTTTTAGTCTTCGAATGTTAGTACGAAAAAGCTTTAAGTTGAAAATATTTCGTTAGGTCTACTCGTTTCATATAATAGACCCTTACAACAGGTATAAAAAAAATTATTGTGTGAATGAATACCATCACGGTATACAGTTTGTTTACTGGTAAAGTATAAAACTTTCATATTTGAACTTATCTTTCATGACCGTTTTATTTTCATCGTGAGATTCGTCACTAAAAAAATTGTTATTTACAGAGTTAAATGGCTACATTAATGTGTTTTATTATCAGTAGCAATACAATAAATGTATACACAATTATCGACAATTACTTTTTCAGTCACGAAACATATCAAGTGGCTGCAAATGTCAATGAGCTTGAATTTTTTTTTTCAAAGTTCTATATACATATACACATATTTTTATAATTAGTTTTCCAAATCGTATTGTTTAACTAAAAATGTAAAAATGTTTAGTATAAAAAATAACCGACACAAGCTTCTTTTTGTGGTTCTTTCAAAAACTTATTTTGTTGTGAACATCAGAATAACGTTTTGCATCATAAAGAAGTAATGAATATCTATGGGCACTAGATTAGATGTTTATTGAGTTGGCTGTTTGCCTGTATCACTGCGACCTTTGCAGATCTATTGTGACCAACCATTATCTCAAGAATTGGATTAGATAACCTTGTCCAGCCCTGCCCTCTTAATGAGACTCTTAATAGCCTTGACAGTGGCCACTCCACATAGCTTGGAGCAGCCGGTTTCTCCTCTCCCAGTACTAGACACCGCGTCCTTGCAAGGCCTTCGCATTCGCATAGGACATGAAATGCGGTTTCCTCCTCTTGGCAGTATCGACAGATATCTTCATCTGCTGAGTTCAACTGACTCATGTGTTTCTTGAACCTGCAATGTCTTGTCAAGAGACTGACAATCATTCTGACATAGTGTCGCCTTTATGATAGCAGCTCTGCAGCAAACTTCGCCGAGTGTCCCTTTATGAAGACTGGCTTTTCGCTTGCCCGGTGATTTTTCCCACCACTCCTGGGCATTTTCTAGCCTCCTTTTCCCAATGACTCCCTTTCTGAATGTCTCAGCAACTCCACCGAATGGTTCCGGGCCTATCATTGGGGTATTAACTCCCGCACGGGCCAATATCTATGGACACTACTAACGTGAGAAGTAAAAAGTGACATAGAAACACTTTTTTTAAGACAAACTCTAGCTAGATTCGACCATAGGAAAGGGAATAGAAGAAAAGGAGCAATGACTAAAGGGAGAATAGATTATAATAGAAATATCGCAGCCTGATCCAAGCGGAAAATAATGAACTCTAAATAGATGAATGGTTTACAAAAAATGTCCTTTAGGTCGTATTATAGTAGTGACAAGATTGACATTTTACTTTATATTGACAGTTAAGAGCTTAACATTTGAGTGTAAAAAGTGACAAGACAACATTTGACGTTAGATTGATAGTAAGAGTTTGACATTTGAGTGTGAAAAGTGATAAGATTAACATTTAACTTTATATTGACAGTTAGAGTTTGACAGAGTGTGAATAGTGACAAGATTGTCATTTAGCTTTATATTGACAGTTAGACTTTGACATTTTAGTGTGAAAAGTAACAAGATTGACATTTGACTTTATATTGACAGTTAGAGTTTGACCTTTAAGTGTCAAAAGTAATAAGATTGAAATTTGACGTTAGATTGACAGTAAGAGTTTGACATTTAAGTGTAAAAAGTGACAAGATTGACATTTGACTTTATATAGACAGTTAGAGTTAAGACATTTTAGTGTGAACTGTGACAAGATTGACATTTGACTTTATATTGACAGTTAGAGTTTGGGCAAATCAATCCTATCATGGAGACTAGACAAGGAGTACGAACTCCATGTATGCAAATAGGGCTATCAAAATAAGAGGGCGCTGGTGTTCCATTTGTACCAAAATGGCAACCAATGAGGACGTAGTTTGAAATAAAATAAATAATTTTTAATTATTTCATTATTAATTTATTTACACAATGAAAAAAATAGTTCGATCTTTCAGATATAAATAATTAAAACCAATTTAATAATTCACGATTATTTAATTGTCTATATTCATAGGGGGCGTCCACAAATTACGTGAGGCATTTTTCTGGATTTTTCGACCCCCCCGCTCCCTCTGGTGAGATTTCATAAGATTTTCCCTAACTCCCTCCCCCCTCCCCAAATCTCACGTGAGATTTTCAAAAAATTGGTATTTTAACTGTAATTTAAAAAAAATACAAGAACATAATTTGTTACATTACTTTTACTTTAAAAACTAGCAATGACTATTATTTGATACTAAAAATCAATAATATTATTTATTCTAATTCAGTCCATGAGCAGTAGCCACAGTGGTGCTACTCTGCGGGGTTTGGACAAATACGACAAACACTATTGTGGGAAATTTCGCCGTATTTTCATTCTAGAAGCATCAGGTATGCTCGTGTGGTGGGTAAAATAACTTAATATTTTTACGTTTTTATTTTCAACCACAATAACAACCATATAAAAATGGAAGTAGAAGTGCTACCCGTGACCCGTGAGTGCCACTAACCAAGTGTCTTTTTAAAAAAACTTTCTTTGCCTTCTCTCCTAACTAGTCAACCTTTCCTTTTAGAAACCCTAATTGGTATTGTAATTTTTATTGCAAGAAACAGATGTCGGACTATAGTAACTATAAATATATAAAAATAACTGCACAGACAATGCGAGGGTTGCTTTTACAATCCAAGTTTCGAATTCTCAAAGAAGTGGTATGACTAATTCGGTAGAAGCAATTTGTTTACAGGGTGACATTTTTCTCTACACCACAAGCATTTTTGTACTTTAATTTAATTTTACTTTTACGTAACTTTACACCGTTTGCTACTTGAAAAAAAAATTACGTGATATTTGGTAAAACCCCCCCTCTCCCCCAAGTGAGATTTAGAAAGATTAAGCTTGACCCCCTCCCCCCTCTGAACACCTCGCGTAATTTATGGACGCCCCCATACCGGTACAAAAGGAAAACTAGCGACGCTAGTGGTGAAAAAAGTAAACCTAATATGTACGATACCGTGGACAGATTTTGGCAATTCCCCCGGTCGAGTGCGTACTCCTTGTTTAGTCTCCATGAATCCTATTTTAATCTACAATCTACCATGATACAAATCGGGGTTGAAAGTTTACTTTGTTAATTACAATAGAGTAACGTTTAGAAAGGAATATAAAGCTCAAAAAATCCATATCTTCATCTTCAACTCTGCTTCCGTTTTCACCTATTCACCTATTTTAACGTATTACACAAAGGTGGAAAATAATTACAAAAATAACTTTAAAATAGTAGTTGTAGCCAAACGATTTTTTGATATTAAATAATCTATCAGCTCCACATTAAGATTTGTTGCCCTAGAAAATTATCGATTGATATGAACTATTTGTAAAGATAAGGTAAACTTTTCTCTTAAACACAATGTACATTTTTAAATTTGATAAAATAAAATAAAATTTTTGAACTATAAAGTACTAATAACATAATCTATTGTTATTTATGTTTAATTAAGTGCAGCTGTTATCACTTATCTGTTAAAAATATGTTTACATAAAGTTATTTTTTTGTCTATTTGAAAAATATTTTCTTTTACGGTTACGTGAAAACTTATCAAGATCAATTTGTTGTGTTACGACTCTGTATGTATTTAGTTACTTTTTGATGGTTATTTCGTAATTATTTTTTCATATTATCTATAGAACTAGATAGCTCCTGTATTTTTTTTACATATATTTCAATGTCAAAACTTCGAAAGTTATATCTGTGCCAGTAGTACAACAGAACTAATTTTAATATCAGGTAGGTGTATTTTTAGAAATAAAATCTGTTTCAATTAATTACATCATCATACGACAGATTTGTTAACAGCTTTTGCAAGATATTGTTTACACTAACTATATTCCTGTTTTGGTAAAAAACTATTTATATTTGAATACTGAATATTTATTCGAAAAAGATTCATTATTAGTTTCATAATACGTAATCATATAATAAAAGGTAAAACATATTTTATAGTAAATATTATGATGATTTACTTCCTGGATTATTAATGTATTTGAAACTATTTTTAGAATTGTTTGTGAGGTACTTAAAAAAAAGTGAATACTATTTTTGTAAGTTAAAATGGAATATCTGTGTATTATTTGTCAAAATTTCTAAAAATTATTTTTTTTAAAATATATGAACGGTTCAATATAGAAAATGTCAACATCATAAAAAATTGTAAATTTTGATGTATTCTTCATTGTTTTAATTTAATTACATATATATTTTATCGATTGTTAAAGAATTGAATGCATGCCTTATTTAAATCACATTATACGCTTGCATATGCAAAAATATGAATAAATTATTATTTACATATAACTGTTTTCTAAAGTAATTCTCTTTTTCTGTAAAATTAATCTTTCACTTAATCGTGATTTGTATTTCAGGCTAGTGATTTTACTGATATTTGTGATTGGCCAATTTTGGGAACTAATGGTACTGAGGTAAGTTATCTATCAGTAAAATCCATGTTACTACTTTAAAAAAAATCTCACTATATGAAGAGAAATAATATAACAAATGTAGATAATAGTATATTTCATAGCAAAACTCATGCGCGTATAGAAAAATATACCTCTCCGAAAACACAAATTAAAAGGAATAATAGGAATCCAAGAAATATAAAATTGGATACCAAAAATGACATAATAAGCATAATGTTCCACTTATTTTTAATGTTGATTCGGAGAAGGTGTTGCCGAAGAAAAATCGTCACAAAACTGAGTAACGGAACTTCCTCAGGTCCGCTGCTCCCATTTTCGAGTAAACCAACTTTTCTTTTGCATCTTTCATTCGCTGCTACCATTTTCGAATACTGCAAAAACATTCAGCATATTACTTTTTATTTCTTTAGGTGCTATAGTTAAAAAAAATGTAATACTGCGCACTTGCAAAATAACCGCAAACTTTTTGCAAGATTTTTTATTCACATTCAAATTTACTTATTTTTATAATTTAAAGTTGCCTAAAACACCAAATTTGTGTCTACATCGGAATTTACAAAGGGTCAAAAAAGTTGTAAATAGTTTGTGATTGGTTCGAAAACATTGTACTCTGCCAACTTCGGTTCAGCCAACTTTTCCGTCTTTAAATACAAATGAAAAGTGGCTATTTTCAGTGAGGTATAATAAATCAATATTATTTAATTAATCATAATTTTATTAAGTTTATTACGTCTATCAAAAAAGCTACAAACATTTATGTTACACATAACTTCAGTTATTAAACTATATTTACAGACTGGATTTGTGTGGTTTTGTTTTTACGTTTTATTTCAAAATATCAATAAGGAAATTCATAATAAACATTCAATTTTATTCAAAGTAGATCCACGTGTACTTTAAACCTATGTAAATTTAATTTGCTTATTGTAATATTATTTTTTATAAAAAATATTCGTAGTTTAGTGATAAATAAATAATTGGTTTTGTATTTTAGATAATAACAGTTATTCGCGTTTTTGTTCGGATAAAATAATGTAGTTTACAATGCAATAGTTCAACAATATGGAAACAGATATAGCATATTAGTATTCTTTAACAACTTGTGTTTATAAAACCGTATATATTTATCACGATTATTTTGTGTTTTATTAATATACAGGTTTGAATTTTATTACATTATAATTATACTATTATGGATTAAATGCGTTGAATTTTAAATACAGCAGCCTCGGATTTTGATAAAATTTTGTGGTAATATATATTTAATAATACAGATAAATTGTAAGAGATACAAAAGAACTTGTTTTTATATTAACTTTTTTTAGTTTAAAATTAAATTTCCTGTTTTACTGACAACGTTAGCAATATTTTTTAATCGATTAATAAATTGTTTAGAAAACGTGACAATATTCACATTTCCGAATTTGTTTCTGATCTACTTGTTGACCTTTATGAAACTGGTCAAAAAGGCGGTTGACCGATTTACAGCTAATGCAAGCAAGAGCACTGATTATAAAATACACCTTCCCAAAAATATATCAATTACCAAATTCGTCCATTGCAGAAACTTGTTGACCAGTAAACTAGTTCTTATTACTACTAGATTTTATTAATATCTGCTAAATATTTTCATTCTACTTAAGTATTATCTTCCGTTTTTTGTGCGTCATATTACTTGTATTGAAATCTTTATTACGTAGTTTTAATTTACAATACAGCAAGTATAAAATCGTGATTTAGTCTTGTGTTTTAAAATATGTACATGAAAAACAATTTTAATTAGATAAGAAACTCTATAGCGATTCTACTGTATTGTTGGTTAAATTACATAATTTAATTTACAAGTGATTTAATTAATTAAACAAGCACATTCTTACGCTATTAATTAATTAATTGTATATCCATTTTTGAGGTATAATTGACCGATAAAAAATTTATTTTCAGTATTTGGTTTATTCATAGCGATAAATTTCATAACCATTGATAACCCTAAAGCAGATCATATTTGAACTAAGTATATGTATAAGAAATTAAAGAATTTGTTTATTAAATGCGTGCAAAGTTTCATTTTTAATGAAAAGAAGGTGGAGAATATTTGTAAAGATGATTTTGCGTTAACGTGTGCCTCTCAGTTATCTAAAATAAATAAATTACAATTTTGATAACGTTTTGTATTAGTTACAGATATGGATATAAGGATATTGTTTTATATAAAATTTTATCAATCTTTATTAGTAACTTAAATAATAAAATTCAAGTGTTTAACAAAACCCTGAAAATGATTAAATATTTTTTTTATAATAAATTAATCAAAATCACAAAATATTTTTTGACACTTTTCGCATGTTCTTTTTTGACTTCGTACACACTTTCAAAGATTATATTTATCGAACTACGTTCGCGAAGAGATTGTATTTATTACTGTTTATGGTATTTGGATAAGAAGTTTCTTTATTTTAGATCAATCGCACTTTTATCTTTTACTACAGACCCCATTGTATATTTTAAATAGGATGAAATTAACTACTTAATCTAGTCTTGTTTAAAGTCAGTATCTTAATTCGTTTCAAGATGAGCCTGGTGAATTTTCCATTAAAACAGTAGTTTTTACTTGATAATGAAACAAAGACAGAAAATATATGTATATACTATATACATTTTTAAAAACTGGGACTCAAGTTTTATTGATTTATAGATAGATTATATTATTCATAGAAATATACAATCGTAGTTCGTGAATCCTTGACAGAAGTAATGCATTAATTAATATTTTATCGCGACAATTACTAATAGAAGAAACTTATTTTTTGTTTGTATCGCAATTTAATGACATATTAAGGTTGCACGTACCGTACTCTGCGTAAATTGTTTTGATCTTAAACTATGAATTTATTGAAATAGGTTAATTTTATTTGAATTATAATATTAATTTCAGCCAAGGAAATCGATTGGACAAGTAGTAGCACCTCAGTCATCAACTTCAACAAGCACAGTAGCTTCCACATCTAAAGATCGACAGATTCAACAAAATTCCGAGGAACAGGACGATAAAAAGAAACCAATGAAGCATAAATGGGTTCCACTTGAAATAGACCTCACAAAAACACATAAAAACGATCGAAGACGGAATGATCATCGAGCTGGAGATGAACGATCAACCGTCAGCGAAGGCGATAAAGATTGGAGAGCCGAAAGGGAATTAAATGGTCATCCACATAATGGCAGACATTCAAGACCTACTCCAGGTTCACGAAATCGCAATGAACGAAATAGAGGGGGTCGGAGGGGAATACACAACAGACAGAACAATAGAGCTCCGAGTAATCCTGATTATCTAGATTTTTATTCACACGATTTTCAAGGTAAAATTGGGGATCCGATAGATGGACACTCATTTATGCCATACATGGGAACGTTTTATTTTAACAGCAACAACTATTTAAGCTTGGATGGGCCTACAGTCAAAGAATATATACGAAATCAAATGTAAGTATTTGATAAATCTCTAATTCTACGGTCTTCAAAATTTAACTCTTTAATATTTCAGAGAATACTACTTTAGTGAGGATAATTTAAACAGAGATTTCTTCGTGAGACGTAAAATGGATGCCGAAGGCTATCTCCCTGTTACTTTAATAGCGTCTTTTCATCGTGTTCAAGCTTTAACCAATAATGTTGCTCTTATTGTTGAAGCTATAAGTTCATCTGATAAACTTGAGTTGACTGCAGGTTTTAAGGTGAGGCCCAAAAAGGATCCGCTCAAGTGGCCAATACTCGATGAGGGAAATGAACAGAAGGAAGAAATTATAGCAAAATTAGTTCCTCCTCCTCCTTTACCGAAAACACTTCGTGAACGACAAATAGATAATCTGAATCCTGATGTAGCAGAATTTATTCCTTTGGATGTTGGTAAGTATCTTACTTTAATTATACTCTAGGAATACATTGAAGGGTTTAATAATGGCAAAGTGACAATGGAAACAATAAGTGAAAATTGTCAGAACCCTCATTTTATTATATTTGCAGTTATTTTTGATACGAAGCTTTAGTGTTAGGTTTGGAAGAGGTATTACAACAGAAAACTCCTCACAAAATTATGTAATGGAATCTGGTTTATCTATCTCTCTTTCGAGTAAACCCGTGCCTCTTGCTTTTCCTTTTCTTTCTTATTTGCTGCTCCCACTCGTGTGTACACTAGGTTTCAGTAAAAGCATCGCTTCCTTTGTAATTCACAGAGTTCCATACTTTTTTTTTACTTCGAAATAGTTTGCATACTATACCCTAAGTTCATTTGTAAAGCTCTCTAATTTTTTATCAGAGTATACTTTACAAAAGTTATATTTATTTTAGATCAAAAGAAACAAAAATTCAACCATGTTTTGGTAAATGGTAATGCAGATTCTGATGAACGTCGGAATGAGAAGTCCAAAGACAATGAAGATGACGAGAATTGGAGACAAGTAAAGAGGAAAAATAAAGAGAATAAAGTGAGAAAAGAATCAAAGTCCAAATCTTATGAAAGAGAAGAACTAGATTTTCATTTTGATGAAGAATTGGACCAGGATATGCCTACTGGACGACAGAATACATTTAACGAATGGTAAAAATTAACTTCAGTGCAAATTAGTACATTTTATGAATTTCTTAAATTTTTTAGGCCTTCAGAAGATGATTCGGATGAACTTAGTGATAGAGATGTAAATAAATTACTGATTGTCACACAAAACACAACTACTACGAGAGCCCCAAAACACGAAGGTTATGATAGAACAGGTGATTGGACAACTCGTGTCAAAATGAGTCAAGATTTAATTCAAGCTATAAATGATGGACTCTTTTATTATGAAGAAGACTTATGGACTGATCAAGATTATGTAAGTTGTAAATACATAACAGTAAGTATAAACTAATCACTTTCATATTAGAAATTCATCAACTCCCTCTTTAGTGTTGTCTTGAAATCTAATGTTACTTTGTCCAGGTGATTAATGTCTTTAGGGTGTATAATCTCTCATAAATCCATCTTGTAGATATTTATGAATACTGGTTGCTGTTGAAGAGATTTTTCAAACAACTGTTGATAGAACAGAATGTATGCAGGTTTAAGAAACTCTTCATATTTAGTAGCAGAGTTAGCAAGCAAATTGTTTAACGGTAATCTACTTATTTTGACTAGCGGATAAAATTAGTCCGAAAAGTAGATATTTCATGTACTGGTACTATTTAAATAAATTATTAATTTTCTGAATAAAATACCATTATACTTATATTAGTTGGTTGTTAATTTATTTAACTTTTTATCTAGGAAAGAAGCTCAGTTGAGAGTTACAAGACTGTCACCGTTATTAGTCAGGAAGATTTCAAAAAGATGGCACCACCTGCTCCTAAAGTAACTAACCCACAAGTGCCTCCACCCCCACCACCAGTGGTAAGTGTTAATTTTTTTCATTGTTGTGTACTTGTGTAGCTATTTGTTGATAGCACAACCAAAGTCACACATACATATTGTGTACCTAAATATGAATCATTTCGATTTGTAAATATAATGTATTTTAGCTTGAAACACCGCCTAAACAACAAACCACAAATAACAAAAAGAAAAATAATAAGACGCCTAATAGAAATGTACCCAGATTTTATGCAGTTGTTAAAGATGATAAGCCAGATCCGAGCACTCCGAGAAAACGAAAAACCAGACATTCAAACAATCCTCCAGTTGAGCAACATGTTGGTTGGATTATGGATGTTAGAGAACATCGTTTACGTACAACATCCACTGGGTAACTATAGTTGCCTAAAAATTATTATCGTTTACTTACATTATTTTTTATATTTTAGTAGCAGCTATGGAACAAGTCCAAGTGATGCTCATCTTGGTACAAGTTGTGGAAGTTACGGTAGTGTACCACAAGCTTTACCCACCTTCCAACATCCTTCACATGCCTTGCTTAAAGAAAATCACTTCACTCAACAAGGATATCACAAATTTAGACAAAAATGTTTGAAAGGTTGGTATTACTTTTACAGTTCATCAAATTACTGAAGAGCTGCATATAGCCTAACAATCTATGAAGAATCCCAGATAGTGTCCTTAATTAGTATGTGCATTTGCGATCAAAAACAGATAACTGATGATCTCATACATATAGTATAGTTATTTAAAATCGTTTCGGATTTTTGTTAAGTAAGATATAATTGGGTTAAGAGTGAATATTACAAGTTAATGAACAAAGTTACTGTACCTTAAAAAATAACAAGTATTTTATTTTTAGAACGTAAACGTTTTGGAATTGGTCAATCTAACGAGATGAATACGTTATTCCGTTTTTGGTCATTTTTCTTGAGGGAAAATTTCAACCGCACAATGTACAATGAATTTAAAACATTAGCTCTTGAAGACGCCGCTGAAAATTACCGCTATGGTTTGGAATGCCTTTTTAGATTTTATTCATATGGTTTGGAGGTTAAATTTAGACCACATCTTTATGAAGATTTTCAACAGGAAACGATCAGAGATTACGAAAATGGACAGCTTTATGGTTTGGAGAAATTTTGGGCATTTTTGAAGTACTACAAACATGGCAGTCATTTAACTGTTAATCCTAATTTACAAAAACACTTATCAAAATTCAAGACTATTGAAGATTTTAGAGTTGTTGAGGTTAGAACTTTTAACATTCCATTATATTTCAACAGAATCCGAAAACGCAAAATATAGTGTAACAATAAATAATTTAATAATTTTTTTTTTCATCTTTACAGAAATTTGAATACTATGTGCGTTCTTAAATATTTTTTTCTTTATCTAGCCAAGGATAGACGAAATATTCAAGTCTCAAAATGGTAAAGGCAGTCATTACAATAAAGGGAAACGAAATAGAAGTGTTTCCGAAAGTCAGTCGGCAATTGCTTCTACTTCTAGAGAGGATCACCGACGTCTTTCAAACAGTCAAAGGTAAGTAACTATCTAAAAAACTTTAAAGATGTATACTTCTTTAACATTGGAAGTCAAATTTTGTGCATTTTTATTTTATAACTGTCGCAACACAAATTGACAGTTAGCTGCAAATCGTCAGTCAAGTCGTCTCATTCTTTGACGCATATTGTTCCATATACAACTCCCATTACTTTGTTGAACTCATCGTACAATTTCTCTTTACACAATGTCATTTTGGTCAGTCTCAAGAAAATCAAAGCAACGAAGAGATAAAGAGAGAGGTAGAATAAAATCTCAGATATAAAGTGAGGATCATTTGTTGATTTTTTATTTTTAATACTTTGTACAACTCTGTATTGGAAACTCAACGGATATCTATTGCAATTAAATATGAAAAACAATATCGTAACGACATAGCCAACATCCGACCATCAACATTTTCGATGACTTCTTTCAAAAATTAATGACTCAATGATTTTAATTTTATGTCGAATATTGCGTTTGAGATCTTAAATTGTGGGTGGGAAATTGCCAGAAACTTTTTCTTTCAAATAGTCTAAAAATAAAATTGCATGATCTAGCCGGCCAATTTACATTCGAATTTCCAGTAAATCAAGCGTTCATCGAATTTCGTTTGCAAAAATCTCATTGTTTCGCGTGTTACATGTGATTTGGACCGTCTTTTTGGAACTAAAGTTTGTTTACATTCAATTCACCAAATTTTGACCATCAATATGCAGTAACATTCCGGATAACGCGCTGCATTAAACGTAATGGCCTTTTCACGATCATTTTCAAAAAATAATGTTTCAATAACACGTTTATGAACCACACCAAACAGTGACTTTTAGCATGGAGATCTTCTTCGTGAATACTGTGAGAATTTTTTGAGCCCTATAAGCGAAAAATTTGTTTGTTAACCGAGAAGATGATTTTTGAAGAAAAAACGTTTCCACTTTCAAGAATCGAATTAACGAAATTATGGCGTATGTAATCCTTGTGTTAATTGGATTTTGTTGGGTTAAATCTGATGTACTCAAATAGCTAGTTTTTAGATAAATCACTCATATACAAAAGCCCAAATAATGTCAATATCTCTTTTTTGTTTGTTGCAATTCTAAAACTTTCAGTTTTACTAAATTCTGCAGATTAATTTGAGATTTAAGATTATTTTGTATATTCAGTCTTCAGTTATTTCATCTACCATAGATTCCAAACTAAAATCTCTTCTGGTATGTTTGAGGCGCATGCTTTGGCTCTGGTAAACATTATTTCTTTGTAAAAAAGGGTTGTATACTTAATTTCATATGTTAATTTCCTTCCGGTGGATACTTTCTTCCTTCAGGTCTTCTGTGTCTTGTGTTCGGCTAAAATGATGTTAGAATACTCATTTCACTAAGCTCATTATCTTCATCTTCATTTGAAGACCTCATTGCTCTCACCAGGCGCCATAAACACGTATAAAGCTGGATTTATAAACTTGACGTTGCCGTTCGCTACAGTTTGCAGTTGCCGTTACCGTTCAACGTTGAAAACAAGGTATTTCTAACTCGTAGTCGTTGACGTTCGCAAGTTGGATTCCGTTCCGCTGACGTTCGGTGCCGTTCGAAGATGACCAAGTTTTATCTTTTTCTGTTGCGGTGCTGTTCGGCAATGGGCCAATCAAATCTCGTTATTTTTAAAACAGACAACTACTGTCAACTATTTTAAGTTCGTATATTTCGTGGTTCGTAGGAATGGCAGTGTTTGTATTTGTTACTTTTATTATTCGTTGTTTGGGTTTGGTTCGTTTGCTGATCGTTTTTTATTTATAGTGTTTTACGTTATTATTATCATTACACTGTCAAATATATAAATGTCCAAATAACTTCAAAACTAACTAAATAAATGTCTGTATCAAATGTCCAATAACTTAACAATATAACAAATAAAACCGAAAAAACGCTAAATCAAAAACAAACCCAAATAAGATAAACAAACAAAACTCAGTAAAGTCAGTTATTAAGTCAAGCATTTTGACATTCGCACTAGAGAGTGACTAGACCACCGTTAGGTTTATAAATACACCAACTTGAACTGTGAATAGCAAACTGCAAATGTAACGTTAACTGCAAACGGGAACGGCAACGTCAAGTTTATAAATCCAGCTAACTCAGCATGAAACAATGGTTTGCGTAAAGAAGTCATTTTCGTCTCTACGTAAAATTATAACACAAACGGTAACGAGGTGTCGCATATGACTTACATAAAAAAATTAAAAGGATTCTCGACTTCTGACAACCAACCAGTAAGACATTCGAAAAAAAGAAAATGGATAACTAGAAAAAATCTAGGGAGTAGGTCTGAAAAGTCTCTGGAGACTACAAAGAAGTAATTTTGTACTACTCAACTCGAATTTTGATAATTAAGTAAAATTTAGTTTTTTATTATTAAATATTCATCTTCATTATTATATTGTAAACTTTTTTGCGAGTAATGCAATGCACTATATTTTGTTTTTTTTTTTTTAAGAAATGAATACACGCATCCTCAACCTGGTACTAGTGCTCCTTCAGATTCTGGTTTTAAGTATGCCAGATCCCGTACTCAATCATTTGGTTCTGGTCGCATTCGTAATAATAGTACACGCCAACGTACTGATTCTTGGAGGCAAAAAGATTTTAGAGAGTGAGTCTAAGGTAAGTTATTTATAAATTTTTTGTTTTAATTTACCTTTCAAATTGTATATGCAAATTAGAAGTTTTTATTATAGGCTTAAGAATTAAATCTACAAGTCTACTCTGGATCATTTGACCGGATGTGATCTACCATCATTTTAGATTATTCTTATATCGTAAATATAGGTTTGATTTCCAAAAACATAAAAATAATTTGGGTACTTTAAAAACATGTGGATATTATTGGAGATTGACGCTGTTTAGACATGTACTTTGGTGCCATTACTCTTAATCTTTTAAATTTTTTACATATTTTCATATTTTTGTAGCTAAAATGAATAGAGTGAAATTAAACAGCGATACTGAATATCAGTGCATCTAAAAACCGTATCGGTTTGTGAAATGTTTAAAAACTTACCATTTCTAAAATGAAAAAAAAATTGTATATATGAAATTCCCCATTTAATCCAAAACTTTCGTACTCTATTCAATAATTCAAGTTTATTGTATTAAGAATTTTAATAAATTTCCGTATATATCAAAAATGCATTTAGTAATTGTATATATCAAAAGAGGATCTGTTAATTTTTTTTTTTTCATTACATCAACGTTTTTGAAAATACCCAAATTGCTGTATAAAAATATGTGTTCATATATTTAACGCTTTTGATACTAGGAAATTTAAATTAACTGAGAACTCCACTTCTCAGCACAAAACGTGTAATTTATCCATGACTAAGCAAATTTTTTGTTATTCATTACTGTTCTTTGAATTACATCACTTTCCATTAGGATTTATTATCCACATCCAAACTTGCTCTCAATTGTATATCTGTGAACAACTTAAAACCTTCATTAAAAATGAATCTTAAGTAACTTTATACATGTATTTGATAATTTGATGCTTCCTAGAGATATTGTCAAACTTGACTGTTAATTTGCTGGTCCTCACGGTACATTCTCTCTAATCTCTTTTATATATATTATTTTTCAATCAATTATGCTAGTCCTTAAAATATTTGAACTGCAGATACTTACGTTTTTATCACATTTAAATCTTGATGTATAAATCTATAAATAATGCTTGGAGTACCTTCATATTCAATTTGATTTTATTATGTCGATGGCTAAGAGGACAAATCTTGTATGTCCAAAATGGATATTTTTGGTAAAATCAATTAAAAAGTTTGCATTAACCGTAACAAACCATACAACTTTTAAAAAGTAATTAAAGTACAGTCAATTTCGGGTTGCACCTTTCTTTTATATTTTATTCAGTTCTATTTCTATTAGGATTAAATGTTTATCACAATTAACAAGTTAAAAGTGACCCCCTGTATGGACATACATTATATTATAGTACTAGTAGTAAAAATGAAATTTTTATTAACGGAACAAATATGCACACAATTAAACCTTAGTGTATTTCGTATTCAGAATCACATGTAACAATATCTTTAGTCTCTACGAATGTAAGTAATTTCTCCACAAAGTTTCTGTAGTCTTCTGAAATTACCTTCTCGCGTAGGAGGCAAAGAATGTCATGCTTTTTTGCATTAGTTATTGGAACGTAGTTCCTTATAATACAGAATGTAATAAAAATTTTCAAAATGCTTTCCCCAATCATCTTATACTGAACGCATAGAGAAAGCACTTCTTGAATTTTTCAAAATTTTCAAAATGATTGAATTTTTTAAAATTTTCAAAATTTTTAGAATTTTCAAATTTTCAATCATTTTGAAAATTTTGAAAAATTCAAGAAGTGCTTTCTGTATGTGTTCAGTATAAGATGTTTGGGGAAAGCAAAGAGAGAGAGAAGTGATATTATTATTCAGTTTCACTGCGTCTGCGTGTGACACTTTTTTCAACGTGACTGTTTCACACGATTTAACTACCCATATATCGTTTCTTAAGGAGTAAACTCCAAAAATTTATTACAATTCCTTCACTAATTAATCGAAAGGAACTCCGTTCCATCCGGGTGTCCCTTGATACCTCTCACTTTTTTTATATTGGCAAAATTCTGTTACTCTTAGCTACTTTCAGTTTCATTCCACTTTTTTCCTTTGCTTTATGTGCCTCCACTGTTTCATCTGTAGCACTATTATAAATGTTACATGTTACACATTGATCTTTTTCTGGTTTATAAAATGACAAAGGTGGATCATAACTATTAACTAAGTCTATTGTACTAAACAGGTGGTGATTATTCTTGAGGGATTTTATAGATAATGCCTCATAGTATCACGAAGACAATAATGGGATGTCATTCGAGGAAATATGTCAATATGAGTCTTAATATGTCCACGATACTTCAATGCAATTTCAACTACTTGAAAACTAAATGCAAATGTTTTTCTCTTCGAATAAAGAGCAAATAAACATTTTTGGTTCGTTGAATCAGCAAGATTCCAATATTCTTAGCAAATTATTATTTGTCTTTCTCGAGGTATGTTAATGCTACATTTATATCTACTTCTTCTTCATGTACCTTGTCGGTTGCGGACGTTGGCTATCATCATAGCAATTTTAATTTTATTTGCGGCGTTCGTGAATAGTTGGATCGACGTTAGTCCAAACCATTGGCGTAAGTTTTGAAGCCATGAATGTTTTCTTCTTCAGGGTCCGCGTTTAATTAGTTGCAGGATACGGTATTTGTCGTGTCTCATAATATGGCCGTGGTATTCCAGTTTCCGCTTCTTAATTGTTAAAAAGATTTCTTTTTGTTTACCCATTTGGCGCAATACCTCTTCGTTGGTGGTGTGGGTCGTCCAGGATATTTTTAGGATACGTCGATACACCCACATCTCAAATGCCTCCAGCTTTTTCATTTGTGTTTCCGTGATTGTTCAAGCCTCTGCGCCTTACATCAAGACTGGAAACACATAAAATTTTATCAGACGTATTTTTAGTGGGAGAGATATGTCGCAACAGGCGAATATGTTTCTCATGTTGTTAAATGTTGCTCGGGCCTTTTCCACTCTAGATCGAATTTCGGTTGTTTGATCCTATTTCGAATTGACGACTGTTCCAAGGTATACATATGAGTCTACGTGTTGAATTATTTGGTTTTTTATTTTCAATTGTCTGGCAGGTTTTTGAGTTTTGCTCACCAGCATCCATTTTGTTTTCTTTATGTTAAGATTAAGTCCTCTATCTTCACTCTACAGTTCTCGCAATTAACAATACTTAGCGGTTACTGTTACCCCTTTTCTGTTTACCAATTCTTTGCCAGCCACTTGTAGAAACTTCATCTTATTTTTCTTCCATAATTCTGGTTTTGCTACTAGCATGCGTTTTCTTTCTCTTCGTGCTGAACCATCTATGTTGTAAACTACAGGAGAAAGAAACTGAACTACTATTATTTTAGTCAGACGGGAGGTAGTCACGTCCAGAGTCTGCAAATGTCCCGTCGACACTATACTTTAATAATCTTCTTATATGGAAAGGTCCCGCCATGTCGTCGTCGTCTTGATTTTCTTCTGACAATATTCATAATCCAACTACTTACTATTTATTGCAATTTGAACTAATCGCTTTCCTCGGTTGTTCATTTTATTTTTATATTTTGAATACTATAGTAACTAGTACATCGTTCTAAGAGGACGTACACTATTTGAGCACAATAAAGATTTTATCTCATTTTAAACAAAAATGGACATACAATATTTGTCCTCTTAGCCATCGATGTATTCGCAAACCTTTAAAAATATTTTATTATTTTAATAATGCCTCAGTCAACTTAAATATTATATGTACGGATTTGTTTTGGGATATTTGTGTGAGTAAATGAGTTTTTTGACGGACAAAGTACTTATGAAAGATATTGTTTTAAGAAATATTGTATACCAAAATCTGATTTATTTTATAATTTACCAATCAGCACTGAGAAGTGGAATTCTAATATTTCCTTCTAGCTAGTGGGCGTATTTTTTAGTTTTTTTTTAATTAATTATGCAAGTCACTTGTTATGTTTTATTCGTTTCATTTTATTGTTTGTCGAACAGATTGGTATTTTTTCACCTATCTATCCCAGTTAATTGTAATTATTGAAGATTACTTGAGCTGTTCTGTTTTAATCTCAAATATGTGTATATCAATGGTTTAAAAAGAATTTAGGATCGTTCTTCATTTATTGTTGCAAATATTTATTTTTTGTATAAAAGAAAAAAGTACTAAACTGTATATATTTTGTTCTGAATTATTTAATTATTTATATTTGACTAAATCCCGGTGATCTTATCGTATACTAAATTAATGTTTTTTATTTCTAATTCAAGTAATTTTCAAATATTACAAAGTTTTTACAAAATGATTTTTTGAAATTTAATAAATATTAAAATTATTTTGATCATATAGGTGCATTCTACAGAAATTATATATGTATACATTTTGGTAAATTTATTTACGTAAGGTGATTTCATCTGATTTTCAAATTTGTTTATATGTTCGACGTTGGTTATGTTAATCTATTTGTTTAATTGTTTGTCATCCTTAATTTATATTATAAATAAAATCACTTTCCTCTCATTTACTATAATTATTTTAATGGCAGCTGGGATATATTTTTCATTAATTTTAAAATCTTCAACCAGCTTGAAATAGTTTTTCTTTTCTGAATTATGTTTCTAACAGTTCTAATGAGTTACAGATTTTATACTTTAATTTTTATCAATAACCCTAATATTTATATTTTGAGGTAAATAAATAGATTTATGATATAAATTATGGACTTTAAGAAACAAAACTACTGATTTGTTTTTTTACAATGTTAAGTTCAACGTTTATAAATTTTCTAATGTAAAATTTAAGTTTTAGTTTAAAAAGACTTACGGTGTTTTAAATAAAGTTTTTACTAAATAGCTGGTAAATTATAAAAAATTGTCTTGTATCTTATTTTTTTAAGATTTTTAGAAAATGTAAAATATTTATATATATATAAGAGAACATAATTATGTAACCAGCAAATAAATATCATCTATTGAATTTTTCAAGTTAAAACATAAGCGTTATAGTGAGTTAAATAGTTTAACTAGGTCCCAAAATAAATATAAAGCTTTTCTATTTCTTTATTTATAGTTATACAAATATATAGAATTTAATAATATGTAAACTGGATATTCGCTATTTATAAGTGTCAGTAAACTAGCGCCAATATGGAGTTTATTGGAATTAAATCTTTATTTGCATTGACCTTATGGAATTTAATAATATGTAAACTGTATATTCGCTATTTATAACTGTCAGTAAACTAGCGCCAATATGGAGTGTATTGGAATTAAATCTTTATTTGCATTGACCTTATGGAAATTCAAGCTCGGTAGATGTCGCTTAAACTGCAAAAGCTATCAGAGACAATCCGTTGTTCCATGGCGCATTTTTGATTTAAATACTCCCAATTATCATTGCTTTCGTTAAAAAATGTGATTAAAGGTCCGTATATGGTTTGAAGTTGAAAATTTGCGGCAATAACGACGTTGATGCGCCGTAGCATGGAATTTACTAAAATCTTGCATATTCGGCGACAGAAGTTCATATTTTAGCATTTACTGGCTATTCGCTATTTATAAGTGCCAGTAAACTAGCGACAAATGGAATTGAAATTAAATCTTTATTTGCACTGACCTTACCCCGGTAGATGTCGCTTAAAGTGCAAAAGTTATCAGAGACAATCTGTTGTTCCATGGCGCATTTTTGATTTACATACTCTCAAATATCATTGCTTTCGTTAAAAAGTGTCCGTATATGGCTTGAAGTTGAAAATGTGTCGACAGAAAGACGCCTTTTTTAATATGACATCTATAAAGACTTGCTGTTACAGAATTAGTTCACTCTGATTCCGTTGGGCATTTTTAGTGCTAACTAGAACCAACAGCGAGGACCTAATGGATTATTGGTCCTATGTGTCTTTTGTGTAAGTATTAATGTCAGTGTTTATCTGTGTGTTAACGGTAAAAGGATGTCATTGTATATCTATCAAATTTTTGCCAATTTAATATTTTATAGTACGTAGCGGTTTAGTGGAACCGTATCTTGGGCGTATAATATACGAGCCCCAACAGCTGTATATTCACCAGATTTTAAAAAAATATATATTTATGCTTATTTTTTCTACTTTTCAAGTAAAAAATGATGCCATATATTCTTTAATACAAAGTAACATCACCATTTGCGGCAGTAACGGCGTTGATACGCCGAAGCATGGAATTTACTAAAGTCTTGCAATATTCGGCGACGGAAGTTCAGATTTTGTGTGATTTTTGGGATCGGTACGCTAATTATCGTTACGCACAGACTTCTACATCTGATTCCATAAAATTGGAATGACATTCAAGTCCAAACTACTTGAAGGCCATGATAAAACTTTTACATGACCACCAAACCACTTTGCGGGGTTCACCGTCTGGTTAACAGATAAAATGTTCATTTTCAAAACATTAGAATTAAGCTTCTTGATACTTTTCTGCATCAATGAAGTTTTGTGATCCACCAAAGATGAATTTCTATAAAGTTGGTGCGAGATTGCTTTAGTAAGGGAAATAGTGTTAAAAGTGCTACTTAAATTAGTACAGGTAAATAAACAGTGAACTTATCTTAACGAAATGTCAATACAATTTGCTAATAGTTGCTATGAATATTTGCAATCAATAAGAACTAAATTTGTTTACTGTTTCTTAAATTTGCAATAAATATCTTCTATGAGTCCAGATTTCTAAAATGAAGTCATTTCATATGTTTATTCTATAGCAGTTTATTGTCAAGAATAAGTTACTGTTTTTTTTTATCTAGTAAATCTCATTTTTCACCGCTAGATAGACATTTGACTTGCAGATAGCGAATATACCATTTTGTGAAATTATTCAGTTAACAATTATTCTATCAGATAATAAATATGTTTATTTTAGAAGAGTTCGACTATTTTTTAACTATTTATAAATCAATTTTTACATTTATATTATAAACGAACTCTTTGAATTATAATGTTTAAACAAATAATACAGTAGATTAAAAAAGTAGAGCATTTACTATAAATTACACCGATCAACACAATTTTTGAATCTGATACTTCTGTATGTGAAATTCTGGTTTCTTGGACGCTAAAAAACTAAAGGAAAATTATTTTTTTATGATAAAAGTTTGCTTTCGTTGAATAATTGAAAATATCAATGATTGTTCATATTTCATATTCTCCTTGTACTACCCTTGGTTACATTGTTCAAAGTCCATCACATCCTGGTGAAAACGTTCTTGTTCCACTGAGTAGGCACCCATATAATCTTTAAATTCATCCAGGTGAGCATATGAAGTTTATGAAACATTCTGTAGCGCGGGTGAAAATGTAGCATATGAAGTTTATGAAACATTCTGTAGCGCAGGTGAGAATGTAGCATATGAAGTTTATGAAACATTCTATAGTGCAGGTGAAAATGTAGCATATAAAGTTTATAAAACATTCTGTAGTGGATAATTTTAAAACTTTTAAGCAATGATCTTTTATAATTGTCAGCTCTGTTGTTTCCATAAAACCTTGAGCTACTGCTTTAAGACTCTCAAGCTCGTTTTTCACGAACGTTGAGGAACCATCATTCTTCATATACACAGTGTACTGAATCTGGTCCGCTGTCCCAAAGGCAAAAGTGGCAAGGATATTTAGTATAACCGCGTTGCATTCCCAACAAAAATCTATTCTGTATATGTTAACTCTTCAAGTATCATATTTAGATTCCTTGATGAATGGAAAATGTGTTTAGAGGAATAATTGGTTTCTGTTTTGAAGAGTTATCGATAAAAAAACCTCCAGATGCTACAAATGGTATATTTCGATTTCTTCAAATTAACATCCTGTTTATACTATCTTAATGCCATTTTCTCTAATTCAGTAATAAACTAAGATGATTTTTACAGCTTTGACAAACAAACACTCACTAATGGTCCCTTTATAAATAATACTCAATTTACTATCGGGTTATTACAAGTTTTACCATCTGTTGCTCATCAAAAGCAAACTTTTCCAGTAAATATGGTCTTTAGATTCAGAATTTGTCTATTAGACCAGAAATACTAATTTTTGTGGACTTGTCTTATTAATATAATCAAATACTATTATTCATAGAGGCAATATTAAAAAACAAATCTTAGAATTCATTATTGATGTTTTTCAAAGAACATTTAACTTGTCTATTCTTTATTGGGACCATGATTGTTAAAACACTTGAATTCTTCGTCTACTTCTGTAGAAAATTTTGCGATATTTGAAAATATCCATAGAGCATACAATCTCAAATTCATTTGTTATAAATGTAGGTACTTAATTTACGTAACTATCTTAACAGCTGGTATCTTAAAAATTTAGGTTCACTGTAAAAAGTGGGGCCTTGTAAAACTGTTAAACTTCAATACGCAGATAATAATTGTAAAGTGAACTAAATTTATTAATACCTATGTTATTTTGTTTTAAATATACATACTCTATTATTTTATTATTAATTTTGAGCTCGATTGACTTGTTGCAGGTAAGAAGGGTTTGTATAGTTTTTAATTGTGTTAAAGAATATCTCTATTATTAATTTTGTGTGTTAGCATAAAATTATTTATAAAATTTATAAAGTAATTTCTCATCCAAAGATAAGTGGTACAGACACGTTTAGGTTCAATTGTAGGAAAAATCAAATTAACCATTATCGTGGGGAGAGAAATTAAGAAAAAAATGTGATAATGGGTGTTATTTTAGTGTTTGCTTATTCTTGCATTTAAGTATGTATAAGTTAGGTTGTAAAGATTGTTGTGGAAGTATTTGCACATTGTCTTCCAATAACAAAAAAAAAATAATAAAATGTTAAAAACACAAAAAAAATAACGTTTCAAAATTTGTAGAACAGTTCTGCCCGAGACTCATTTTATTGAAAAATGTCAATTTTGTATGCTTTGGTTATATTTGAAAAGCCAGTTCTGTTCCTATGCCAAATTATATTTTTTCTATAGTTGTAACGAAGTTTTCTTTAGATTTAATATCTTTATGTAAATAATAAGATGTAAGCCAATGTTTTGTGTTCTAATTTCCCTTATTCCTTATTCCTTTTAACACGTATAAACTTTAGGAATTGACCCTCAGTTTGTTGATACTTAAAAAAAATAAAGCAGTTGAACTATCTATTTTTTTTTTAACTAAAAGTTGAATTTAATGTGGTTTGATGCGTTGAGAATCTAATTCTAAATCTAAACTTGTCTAATTATGACAAAATCTCAAATTTCATTTATGCATAAGGAAAATGCACTTCAAAAGTTCATTTTGAAGTATTCAATTATTTAAAAAGCTCATTAAAGAATGATGAAAATGGTTCTGATTTTTATAGTCGGATGTTTTTGTAGTCGTTGAACATATAACTAGTTTATGTTAAATTATGTCAGGAATTTTCATAAAACTCAAAAGGTCCTTGCTTTTGTTCAATTCGTGATCTTAGAAACTATAGAGTAACCAGTTTGGGCCAAATATAAACCAAATTTTCATAGTGCAACAGATTAACTTGTTGCCGGAATTGTTTGGAAGATGCGTCGTCATAATATTCATCTTCAGCGAAATGCAATTTCTCTTAAAACTTTAGCAAAGAACGTTGAAAGCACTCTTTCTGGGTACTCATTTTTCACAGGTCGTTGACATGGTAATATTCGTGTTCAGTAACCTTACAAATCTCCCAGTAGCGAGTTCGGCCAAATATTAAACTCCAATCAATAGGAACATCACAGGCAGGAATATAAATATATACACAGACTGCCGACAAGCACTACTGACCTTGAATAGACCACGTTTCACTTCAAGTTTAGTACTAGAATGTCACCAATCTCTAACTGAGGCCAGCCAGAATAACGTGGTCACTCTCAGCTGGATCAAAGGACATGGGAACTCTAAAGGCAACCGCATTGCGAACAATTTAGCAAGGAGGGCTGCGGGCTACAAATATGTTAGCCCTCGCCCATCTACCAAGCTAACATTGTCCGCAGTCGTGGACCTTATCAAACAGCACTCTCACCAAAACTTTATACAGTGCTGGGATGAAACTACGAACTGTAGACTGGCCAGAGAGTTATTACCTCATCCTGGAGAGGAAACAGCAAAAATATTTAAGGCATTGACCAGACAAAATCTCCGAACAGCTGTGGGAATCTTGACAGGTCACTGCCAATTGCGACAACATCTCTTTAGGATGAAATTAACAGAATCACCGCTATGCAGAGGCTGCGAACAAGAAGAGGAGCAGTAGAACACATAATGTATGACTGCTCTGCTTTTTCTGAAATCAGAAGATCCGTGTTGGGCGAGTACTGGCTTACACCAGCCGATGTCGAGGAGATTCCCCTTGGGAGCAGCATCACCTATTTTAAATCACTAGGCCTGGTGACAGCCTGAGGTGAGGATATCCCTACACACGAGAGGATGCACAATGGGTCATATGTGGCCTCAGTGCTGGCTGAGCACTAGCTCGCCCCTCCCCAAATTTCCAGAGATATTAAACTCCAGAAAAACACGTTTAAAACACCCGTTGCTGGAACTGGATACCTCTGAGACTTCACTCGTCACGATATTCGTCTTCAGCGAACTGGAAACCGCCGAATAACGAATTTCATGAACCTCTAGTGGAAGACGTTACCTGTGCACGCGGTTCAGTCTTGGTCGTTGCCAGTGTTCAGCAACCTACAAAAACCCCTCGAGTAATGAGTTTAATATTTAATAAAATTTCATATCACTCCAAAGGAAGACGTTGATAACACACTTTCTATACACCATGTGCTGAGTAGACATTCGTGGACCTCCTATTCGTGTTCTGCGAGTAACAAAATCAAAAGTTTTGTGGTTTATTTCCTCGACTATGATACCTTTTAGCATGTACTAATTCAATTTTTCGAGCTCTTACTGAGTAAAGACAGTGAGGTAAAACAAAAATTATAATCCATTTCTCTTGCACCTCACTCTGATTGGGGGATAGTGAGTGCAATCACATTTTCACTTCCTCAACCGAGAGATTGTTTCCTTTTATCTCATTTGCACTTTGAGTATTGAAAGCTGCCTTTAGTTAGTATATGCTCAAAGGCTAATACACCAGTTGGTAGAAAAGAAAGATTCTGTAGTTTTCTTTATTTTACATAATTTTTCCTAAGTTTGTTTTAATGTAATCAAGGAGTTTAGGAATTCTTCAAACCTTGAAAAATCAAATAATGCGTTTTGACGAAAAATTAGAAAAAATCACAAAAAAATTGGAGAAATCGTAAAAAATCGAAATTCGTGAAAAATTAAAAAAAAAATAAAAATATGTTATCTATATACAGGGTGTCTCATTATATTCTGACTGTTTTTAGAGCTTATATCTTCGTAACGGTTCTAGATCATACGATGCGGTTTTTACAGTTAGGTTTAAAATTACCGTAAGTTTTGTTGTGACACATTTATATAAATGGCCTACTTCCGGTTTACCCGCTAGAAAAGTGGCGTATTTTCAGAAAACAGTACATGTAATTTTTTAAATGGGAGCCCCTGTATATTTAGCAATTTCCTAAAAGACGAATATTTTTACTTTATAACAATACCATAAAGTTTAAAATCGGTGCACAGAAAGGAAAGTTAAAATTAAAAAATTACATCTACTGTATTCTGAAAATACGCCATTTTTCTATCAGGTAAACCGGAATTAGGCCATTTTTATATAAAGGTGTCACAACAAAACTTAAGATAATTATAAACCTAACTGTGAAAACCGCATCTTATTATCTACAACAGTTTAGAAGATATAAGCTTTTAAAAACAGTCAGAATATAATGAGACACCCTGTATATAAAAATGAATGTTTGTCTGTATGTACTCAATGGACTCAAAAACTACTGGACCGATTATTATGAAAATTGGTATGTATATGTATTTTTACACGGAGAAGGTTTGTATGATATGCTCATTGATGTCACTCGCCACCAGGTGGCGCTGCAGAGTAGCAACTTCTGTCCCGTTCAACCGATTGTCATGAAAATTGGTATATATATGTATTTTTCCACGGAGAAGGTTTGTATGATATGCTCATTGATGCCACTCGCCACCAGGTGGCGCTGCAGAGTAGCAACTTCTATCCCATTCAACCGATTGTCATGAAAATTGGTATGTATATGTATTTTTACACGGAGATGTTTTGTATGATATGCTCATTGATGCCACTCGCCACCAGGTGGCGCTGCAGAGTAACAACTTCTGTCCCGTTCAACCGATTGTCATGAAAATTGGTATGTATATGTATTTTTACACGGAGAAGGTTTGTATGATATGCTCATTGATGCCGCTCGCCACCAGGTGGTAGCAACTTCTGCCCCGTTTAACCGATTGTCATGAAAATATCAGTATGATGAACTTTTTTAAATAGGTAAGCTGAATATTATATTCGCATTAATGGAAGTTACCACCAGATGGCGCTTCCATGTATCAAATTCAATACTGATTAATAGATATCTATACGAATTCGTATAAATATAAGTTCGACAAATATATTTTTGGTGCGATAAGTATAACAAAACTATAAACTTTCTTTCCTTCTCTATCTCTTCTTCTCTTTTATTTTTCTTAAATTTATTTTAGTTGTTGGTGTAACAACGCGCGCCGGGTACAGCTAGTTTATTATAAAAACTTTGTTTAGTTAATTTCCTTTCATGTGAGCAATTTTCAATTCCATTTAAAATAATGGGAATTTCTGGATATTTTTAAAGAATTTTCTTTTTTGTTTAATAAAATAACTTGTACGAAATAAAACACAGTAATATTGTCAAAATGTTTACTTAAACAATAATATAAATAATATAGAACTAAAATACAGTTCAGTTTCTTTTAAAAATTATTGGTATGGAATTTACAATGTAAAAAAAATGGCGAAAATACACATCTTCCGGGCTATGTGGATAATTGTTACAAATTTAATATAATCCTTAAGTACAATATTAATGATAAGTTGATTTACACAAAATATACCCAATGTTTTAAATTTTTTGTCACTGATACTAAATTACATGGTTTAAAAAAGCACTTAAAAAAAATTATGTATTAGAATATATTATTAACACAAATCAGATTAGATTTTTTTTTAAATTTTAGTTTTATTTTCTTGGGAATTTTACATAGCAAGTATTGTCTTTGGATAAGTAAATCTTATGTCTATAAAGATCCTGTAATTAATGAAAGAATAGGATATTTGAAGTTGTTTTATGATACCGTTCATTAGTAATTAGAAAAGAGAAAGTCTTACAACCAGGCAAGTATGTTCGATGTTTACTTAAAATTACCAATTTTGACAATAGTAGTTTACGTAATAAGTCCCGAAAGTGGTCTTTTACTGGACGAGTGGGCAAATTGCAAGCCTGCGAGTCCAGTAAAAGTATTTTTGGGACGTATTACGTACAATATTTTTTTTTAAAACTGGCATTGTTTTACCATAAACTTCATATTATTCAGTTTACATTTTTATAACAAGAACTCTTTATTAACTAATTTTAACATTTTTTTTTCAAACGTTGCTTGGGTGGCCGCCTTAACAATTTCATCTTTCATTAATTCACAATCAAATGCATCATTTTGAATATCAATTTTATAATAAATTTCACGTTTTCAACTAAACGTCAAAGATGTCAAGTTATTTTATAGTTTTAAACATATACAAAACTCGGTTACCATAGAAACCAATTGACCGCTCTCTTAGATAACTATTTTATTGTTTTTTTTTTATTAAAGATAGGCCGGAAAGTAAATAAAAATTTTTATTTTCTGGCATTGTCCGACAAAATGAGATTTTCTGACCTAAAAATTAACCGGAAAGTACTAATTTCTGGCCGGTTTAAAAAAAAAGTTTTAATCTAGTAAGAGTAAAAGTTCATTGTTTACAGGTCATTTGAGTAACTATCAATGAACTACAAAAACCTTGACTCTTCCACTCATTGGTTAGAATTTTTAATCTCCGAACGGGGAGAGTAGGTATGTGTTTTCTTTTAGTTCAGAGACAAAGGAAAGTAAGAAAACCTAATAAAAAAAATGATGCAAAAACCACATCTGATTTGTTTTAGTTAAAAATGTTTGAAAAAACACCAAAATTAGCAGCATATTTTGTTTGAAACCATTTTTGTAATAAAATCACAACATTTTTTTTGTAGGTATATTTTGATTACTACTTTGTTATTTATATTTCAATATTTCCAGTAGAACTAAACTTTTAATTAAAAACAAAAGTGTGTGTTTCAGCTCCGACACGCGACTGGAGTTTACTCCTTAAGAACGATCACCATGGTATTTTTGTGTTTTTATTATGTAAATAATAGTGCCTGAAAAATATGCAGCACTATTTACACTAATTTAACCACCTTAATAGTAAAACCAAGAGATGGCGCTACAAATTTATTAAATAGTTATTGGGCATATTTTTGAAAATTGAATAGTCGTGAAGTTGAAAATTTTGAAAATTCTGAAAATTTTGAAAAATTCAAGAAGCGCTTTCTCTATGCGTTCAGTATAAGATGTTCGGGGAAAGCATAGAGAGAGAGAAATGATATTATTTATTATGTTTCACTGCGCCAGCGTGTAATACTTTTCTCAATGTAACGCAGAACGCTTTCACTCTATTTTACTACCCAATACCCATATTTTTTTTCATACCAGGCGCCTTATATATCGTTTCTTAAGGAGTAAACTTCAATAATTGTGTTCTTTTTTAAAATACTTACAAAAATTCTGGATATCCTTATATATAGTTCCACATTGCCCGTATATAAATATATATTCATTTATATATAAAATTATTTAACTTAATTGGCTATTGTACATGGTTTGTTTTTAAATAAATAAATGCTTGGTATACATATATTCACTATAAACATATTTTACACTTATATGGTAACGAAATGCTAGCTACTAGGACACGGTTCAGTCTCAGTGTTACTATCGCTACTATTCGAGTCTTTACAGCACCGACACTGCTGTTTTGGAGTTTGTCTTTTCCGTCGATCACACTTAAACGAGCGGTGACATTTGTTATTACACTTACTAGATCTATATACAGGGGTTACTAACTCTACTTTAATATTAGCCGTTGCTGTTACTTTAGTCGTGAACGGTCCACTAGAACTAGATTCTGGACTGCTATATTCTACAGTTACTTGTGGTTCAACGACGATACTTTGGTTACAGCTTTCTTCTGTGATCGTCGTCAGACTTGGCTCTCTAGTTGTTTTATTAGAAGTGCTACGTTTAGGGGGTTTGGTTATCGAATTTCGTGTAGGAAGTGGTGAAGGTACAGGTGGAGGTGTAGAAATACGATCAGTGTGCTCAATTGGCTGTAATTCTGCCTTTGGTCCAACAAGAGCCAAAAGCAACGGAAAGAATATAAAGGAATTTGCTAAGGAACCACAAACCGATAATAATATTAAGGAAAATAAATGGCGGTGAATGAATTCGAATTGAGATGTAGCTAATACTAATGAACAGACTAATAATCCAAAGTCACCTTTAAGTATTGGTTCGGAATTGATTTCTAGAGATAATCGAACTCTTCTCTCACGACTACCAATAGCACTTAAATATCCAGTTAAAATTAAAAATACATTTCTGCTAATAATAATAAAATGCAAAGCACCCATCGTACCACTAAGTGCATTTACGTTTATAAGACATAAGAGTAATAAACCAGCTAAGGTACTAAAAAGAACAGACCATAATTTGGTCCACTGAACAAGAACGCAAGCTACTATAGCCGCTGAGAGAAGAGTTAATATAAATTGACCCGCAAGGAACCGATCTAGAAACAAAAATTGATTAAAATACGAAAATATGAGACCAATAGGATAATTCTTCAAACCTTTCTCATTATACTGTTCACATATATCTTTGATTTGTTTTAAAGTAGTAATAATACTTGAGGTAGTTTTAAGGTTCTTAAGATAAAAAGGCATTTGTGCATAAACTAGAGGTTGTGATTTTGGAATTTTTAAATCCATGTCAGCTTTAGAGTTCTCGTATTCAAATGGTTTTGGAGTTAAATTCGCTTGAGAACTTGAATAAGATATATGATCGTTACTACTCCATACTGATAAATAATTATAAAAGGCATTGGGATCTATAATATTTTTGTTGACCAGTCTTTTCTTTAATATTTGACTTTTTTCAACGGGATATTGAACTACTCCAGTCTGAGACAATAATTTAAATGCTAATACTGCTTTCTCTGTGGCATTAGGAAACCACTTCTCGCTGTTCAGACAACTTTTATTACGATTATAATCAAATTCTTGTTGCAAATCAATAAGAAAATCTCTGAAGTTAGCCAGCCAGAAGTCGTTCATATTAAGACCACCATTGGAATCTTTTAAAATATGAGGAACTTGTGTCAAAGAGGAATGGTACTCATACAATAGAGATTGGCTATGAGGATATTCTAGCTCTGTGGTAACCAAATAAAAATTATAAAAACCGAAAAATTTGTTATGCGCTTCTAAATATTTGTACTCTTGAGTATTTTTGGGTAAAAATGTTGAAAGTCTTACATCAAATTCTAGCTTCAGTCCATTGAATACACAGAAAATAATCAAAACTGCATATGTCAAACACATTAAAACTTTCATAAAAGGTCTAAACAAAACAGTTGTTATGTACCGAGTTATACACCAGGAAACTAGACCACCTTTCTTCTGATGACAGACTTGCTCAGCATTTAACAAGTTATTCCCATGTTCCTGTAAATAAAAATGAATGTAAGGAATTTCATATAAAAATCCCAAATATTTAACAAGTTAATGTGATTGAAAATTTTACATAAGAAAATAACTATAACTTACCACATCTTGATTATTATTGTTATTGGCGATCTTCGGTTTTGAATCAGTTCTGAAACAAGGAACATCAGCTCGTTGACAGCGATGCTGAAGAGAAAGAAACGAGGGAAAGATTACCATAAGCGCTAGTCCATGAAAAACGATCATTATCGCGCACTGTAAGCAAAACACCCTCAACGCTGGTATCGGCAAAATCGCGGCTGCTATAAACGCTCCCGAATTTATAAGCGCGGCTGAAATAATACTAGGTCCTGTCCTTTGAAGCACTTCCGCAGGTAAAAGTTTTCGCGTATGTGTCGACAAAATGAGGAACATTTCTCTCATCGCAAGTCCCACGGTTATGAACGGTAACACTTGGGTACTAAGAAGATTCATGGGCAAACCGATTAGGCTGCATACACCTAGGGCGGCTGCTGTGGAACTTGCTAAGACTAGAACACCTGTAACAAACAAAAACACAATTGTAAACAGTGTTGCAATACTTCTAATTGCATATTTTATTATAGCGTTACTTTTTAAATATAAAATAACAGTGGTTCTTACCTAGAGAGGCAATAGCTGACTGGGCAACCCAGCAGTAGATACATGCTACACCTAAAACTACACCTAACTTCACTAGATCTGAACGAGAATATTCTTTCAGCAATTTGTTTACATTTGCAGTTGAAAAAGTAAAGAACACATAAGAAGATGATGGATTGCTCCTGGTCAAACGATCAACCTCCTGCAATAAAACAAATTATAAGTTAAAATTATTAAAACATTTGTATGAAGTGATAGACTTACATCAGCAAACTTTTTTTGCCAAGCATTGAGAACAATCGTAGCTTTTTCTTTATTCCAACTAATATGGTGAACCTTATAATTGTCTGACCACAACTCATAAAGTTCATGTTCATTCATTAGCTGCACAACTGTCTGCAATGCTTTAGCTTTTTTAATTTGACCAGTTTTATTCTTCTGAACTCCTCCAACAATGAGATCTTCAGGCCAGTGCATGTATTTGGCAGCAAAACCATAACAACCACTTGTAAGTTCAGCTCCTACATCAGGTGGATGCGTGTGATTTTTATTTGGGGCAGTGTCAGGACATTCGGGATCTTGGGGATTCAGGCAAGGTTTATCTTGGTATCCTGTTGTTATTCCTGCACGTTTCAAGTAATCTTCTACTGTGCTGTAATCGAATTGCGCCGCTTTTGGCTTGATTTGGGCTAGTAGTGCACTGGGATTTAGATTTGTCCACTTTACTTGACTTCCTATCCCATGGCTGTAAAAAAGCAGAAGCATATCGTTATTTGAAATCACGAAAAATATAAATAAATATAAATATACATAAAAAACGGCGTGTCCCACTTAAAAAGGTACTGAATACTCGCGTTTATAAGTGTTCTTTCCATTTTCGAGACTCTCACAGTCAAATGATTGTAAAATACGTACAGTTAAGTGCTTGATCAACAGGCTTTTGATCAACGCTGAGCAAATACTCATTATTACATATATTAATATGAGAAATTCGCATATTTTTTTATATATGCATGTGAATTATTTGACGTGAACGCATTCCCATGTTATGCCCTACGCGGTCATAGAAATTCTCACTTTATAAATATTAAAACGTAAAATGTAAACTAAAATTTTGTAATGCACTTTCAGTCATTTGAATTTGTAATAATGGTTCAATATTATAAATGTATAAAACTGAAATGAATACGAATGGTTGTTTAAAAAACTATTAATTTAAACTCATTGTTGTGGCATATTCCCGTTTCAAAACAATCGGAAAGTGCCTACGTGTGTATCGAGATTATTACGAACGAATGAATATAGTATTATGCAAATAACCGAGTAAACAATACAATTTTTTAATAGTTTAAAAACTATAAATATTCAATTTATAATCTTGAAATTGTGCACACTTGAGGATACAAATGATTTTTATTGCAAATGAGTGTGTGGTCTTAGTGAATGTGAGGAACTATAAAAATTTGCATATTTAATAGCATTCCGGTTTGCTTTGCGGTCTACTGTAGAAAATTCACAAACTTTATTGACGATTTGAAGCATGGCCCTACTCTCATTCATTAGCGCATCATCATTCTTTTATAATAAACAAAAAAAATATATAAACCATAATATGTAAAATTCTAGATTGTACAGGGAACAAATAAACCCTCACGTCAAAAAGAAAATTTACATCCTTGATGTAATTTTATACTGATTCCAAAATTGTTCGTAATGGAAGCTGTACTGCTTTAAACATTGCATCAATAACTAATTTTTTTTTATAAAAAGTTAAATAGTGATAGGGCACTAATGACTTCCACTGTGAACACATTTTTTATTTTTATTACAAACTGATGAAAATTGGAAAGTGGCAGCAAACTAGACCAAAAACTTCTTGTAAACAGTCTATTTATGATAACAAAAAAATTGTATTTACAGCAGTTTTGTTGCTATAAATCTGATGTTTCCTCAGAGTTATCACAGCTCTTCCAGTCCTATCTTTCTTAAAAAGTTTAGAATATCGTTGGGCTTAAAGTTAGGTAGGTCTTTCTCTTCTATTTCGTATATACCTAGGTATCTGACCCTAGAATTACGTAATGCAATGCATTCTGAGAGTATGTGTATTGAGGTTTCATCTTCTACCTCACAGAATCTGCACTTTGCTTCATCTACCAATCTTAGTTTCTTCATTATGTCCTCTTAATCTGCAGTGTCCGGTTAATATTCCTGTTAAAATAGGGAGGTTCTTCTAACTAATGTTTAGATAGCTAAAAAGATCTCTTCTGGTTAGTTTCTCCCAGGATAGTCTTCGATTGTCTTAGTTCTTCTAGATCGTACCAGTACTTGGATTTTTCTCTATCCACTTTTTTCCTTATTTTTTCTAAAACTGTACTACTGCTGATTCCACAAGATGACTATCTGATATGATTATAATCTTTTGTCTACGATAGTTCCTTTCTATATTAAATTCCACACATCTATCAATTTCCGCTTGAAAGATGCTTGGGTATGCACCCAGGCTTTCTGAGTATTTGGCTCTAGGTCCAGAAACCCTTGCTCCTGTTCCTTTATTTGACTTGGAGTATACCTGTATTATATTACATTACTAGAAACTATACAAACAAGAATAAATTAAGGAGAAATTGAAAAAATATCGTATCCAGCAGGACTCGAACCAGCAACCTTTCCTCTACCCAGCAACGATCCAACCTCTAAGCTATTAATGTTTATAAATGATTTAGATAGCTTTTTTGGCGATAAATTTAACTCATGTCACATGTGACACTTACTCACTTTCTCCTTATTAAGCACAAAAAGAATGACGTTAATGAGTTGAATTTGACGACCAAAGAGGCTAAGTAGTTTCTAAGCAGTCACAGCTTAGAGGTTAGAGTGACCCGCGTAGACGGGAAAGGTAGCAGGTTCGAGTACTGTTGGATGCGACATTTTTTTCAATTTATCCTTAATGTCATTGAATATATTCTTATTGGATACTTTTATGGAGGGTAGAGGTAAGGAGAACGATCTTAAATGGGAAATGATTAAAAATGTGTCCACTTTTTAGAGGTACATAACACTTCTCAAACTTGCCACTACAATGGCGCTAAAGTAGATGTAGGGTACAGAATGAAGGTAGCAGTTTTTGACAAATTGATTGAAATGTCGTATGATTTCGTAATATGTGGTATAAAAAAACGTGGTAATGAATTTTTAAATACTTATTCACTTATTGCTGGAAAATAATCATTAATAAAATTTCATTTTATATACTTTATTATTATCTTATGTATGTGTCATGATAAAGCGGAAATGTGTCTTTCCTTGTTTATTTATCTATCCTACTCTAAGAAATTATGGCGCTTTTTTTAAAATTTACCCTACTACGATCGTAGCGCCACCCTTATTTACCACATTTTGACGGACACATTCAATACACGGAGACAGTTCTCCTTACCTCTACCCTCCATAGATACTTTCTAAAAATTTCAAAAATCCTATTAGTGATATCTCAAAATAATCGCTTACTAAGCTACATTACGTTAAATCGATATAAAATCGCTCCAGTTTGTTCGGTTTTTATTTATCCTTTGTATAAAAATGATATATTTTAATTTTAATTCGATTAAAATAAAATGTTGCCTACTAATGAAAGTCTGTTTATACCTTTAGAAGAAGCACGGAACTAAATCTTAACAAGCAACAATGTAACTGAATTGAATGTAATGTTACGTCTAGTAATGTTTCTTTAATCAGAAGCAAATTATTCTAATTTAAAGGAACGTCAGGAATCGACAATTAATTGTTCGTCTGACGTGACGTTCCACAACTTGTTTATTTACATCACGCAGATTTTTTTTTACTCTAATAGTTCATTTCTATTTGATGAAATGCGGCTTTTTACAACAAGGTTACTGGAAGGCAGATTATAATAGTACTTCTAAGGTTTTTTAAAAGTTTCTTGCAATTCTTAGAACAGTTTGTTATGGTAATCATTCTACGCTGCTTACTCGGCTTGAACTTTAGTTGCCATCAAGAAGAGTCAATGAAAGCTATTTTAAAAAAATAGGGATAAGTGTACTCTTAACTATTTTTTAAAGAAACAATAAAATACCCACAGAATAAAAACTGTAATACAATTTTTAAACCAATATTGTTAATATGGAACCAAAAAATTCTGTAACGTAAGGTCATGATGTCAGAACACAAATTATATGAATAAAAAATCTAGATGAACTAAATTGGGATTCACTTAATTTATCTTATCATGTTAAGTTTAACAACTGCTCTAACAGAATTTATTTAATATAAGTATAAATTTCAAATAGAAAAATAAAATAATATTTAAAATTACTTACGGTATATAAACAGGATAATCGGGTCCTGGTCCATGCAACTTAGATCCCTCCCAAAAACAATCTAATGGTGTCACAATCGAGCAGGGCATCATGTTCTCAAAAATTTGTTCAATATAGTGAGGATCAAAATTAGGATAACTAGGTGACTGGCAGAAATCTTTTAAACGCCACGTTATGTCGTACATTGTCACAGTGACTTGTGTAGCTTTTTGTACTAATGCTAAATGTTCAAGGAGGCCATGGGGATTCAAGAGGTCCACGTCCGAATCTACTCCTAGAACCAAAATTTAGAGTTTAGTATTTTGACTCTTCACATTAATATTACAATAATTTACCTGTCTGGAGGACCATCTGATAATTGGGCAACATCTCTGAAGAAGTTTCCGAAGCAGTAGTAGGCTCGGCCCAGAGTAGTTCGATGTCGGAATGAACGGTCATGCTCTTCAGACCCACTGAGAACGTTGCAATCGCTAGGATGCTCACGAAGAGGACTTTCCCCGCATGGGTGTCCAGTATTTTCCCCAACACTCGTAGTTGGCGTTGAATTCGACCTCGTACCCATAAGATGCCTCGATCTCCTAGTGCTTTTCCCTGAAATCAATTAATGTGATAAATATTCTTAATTTAAACCAATATTTATAAAAAATATTAAAATGGAATATTATTGAACACATTGGTTCGGTATTGTATTAATACAGTAAAAAAAAACTAATATAAAACAAAGATTATATTCGTAAATCAATTTCTGCCTAATATAGGATTAGGTTTTTAAAGTATATGGATTTATCATTTCCACATAGCACCAACACACACTCACAAAACACCCAAAAATTATTTGTGACAGTTTAGGGAACTTTCCAGGATCCAGGAAACAGGGAAACAACACCAGGAAGCGAGCATCGAATGGCACTGACGACTGATACTGACTCCTTTCCAAACTCCACCTCCCATCACTGAAAAGGACACCAAGACCTATAACCTAACACCCAAACATTACATTCCTGTAAACCGATTATTCCTTGTATCCTTGTATCATGTATCATTTCTTAAAATATTACAACAGAAGAAGACATCAACAGTAGAATAGGAAAAACTAGAATGACTACAATGACAATTACATTCAGTGGTTTGGGACAAGAATAAATTGACAAATTATACTCAACTTCATAATCCAAAGCAATTAACACCTACAGCTTAGAGATATAGGTTATAAACAAGAGGAACAATGGAAAATTCTAGTCAAATAAATGGAGTACTGGAGGAGATTCTTACATACCGTTCAAACGGTACGGATTCGAATGTGATCAAATGGAAAAAAATGTCGATTTGATTAGTGGCACATAGTTTTAAATGCACACGATTCGATCGTTTATCTCATTCGGAATTTTTTTCGTAATCGGACAAATTGTGTGAACTATGTGCCACTAAGCAAATCGGTATTTTTTTCGAATCTATAAGATCTTACAAGAATAGAGAGAGTGACGAACGAGGTGATACGCAGACGAATGCAAACAGAAAATGACATCATGGTAGGTGGTAGATGGAACTTTCCATCGTCCGAGGAGGTACCACCCTGCAACTCGTTAAGATGGGGTGAAATATTCTAAACATGTTTCCCCATTTGAGTTGTCGGTTCTTTCCCTTCCCTTCTCACCTTTCCGTTTCCCTCCAACCCCCTTCTTTCTCTAAATAGATGTTCTCGGTACATTTGTATTTAGGTTTATACCTACGGGGACGTCCTTAATAAAAAAAAACATTAGATACATTGAAGAAAGGAGGCTTTTGTGGTATGAGTAGTCAGAAGAGTGGAAAGCAAGTTGATAAATAAGATAACAGAATGGAGTCCGAAGGAAGACCACGTAGATCCTGGAGAGATGTGGTCTATGCTAAGGAGAGGAGTTAACAATGATTGGAAAATAGGATGGAATGAAGATCCACCGCCTAACTTATAGAGAATAGAGAAGAGCAAGAGATAGGTATAGAAAGGAAATTTCTCCACGACCATTAATGAATGTAATCATTCAGACTTCATTTTTAATAATAGAAAGTGTTCATTCTCACTCTTGAGATAGAATATTCATTCTGAAACACTTGCTTCTTATGTGTTTTGCATGTATTTCCATTCTATAACTAGTGACGGAATAACATTCTGTAATTGCTTAACAAAAAACATAGATTGCCCTGCGAGTTTTAAAACTGTCACTCAGTTTGTCAGTGCGACGTTCTAATTGTTTTACTACATATTTCAATTTAAATAAACAGAATTACTACATGGTCGTGGAGAAAATACAGTCTGTTACACGGTTAGAATAAAAATTCGATAACTCGTGGTTCCTCTCGCTCGCTACGCTCGCGTTCGGAATTCTCCACTCGTATCGAATTTTCATTCTAACCTTGTTACAGAATATACTATTCTTTCTATCGCCTAAGCGCACCGCAGATACAATTCTCTACGATGGATCGGAGACGTTCGGATTTCTCAATGTTCTCTTACTTGATTATACTAACTTTTCAAAAACATTGGATTTATTTGGGGAAATTTAGTTGTATCACGTTATATCATGGTTATATTTCAAATTTCAATAACCTAACTTTTTCTTGAGTGTAATCACGAGGTGTGTTTACCTTTGATTTGTGCAACATTTTCAACGTTATTTTTATTTGATCTCATATCTGTGCTTTTTCGTTTCTTTTCTTATTTTTAAAATATTTTTATTAGTGTTATTTTGGGGTATTATTTTTAATAGACTTTATATATCTAGAGATCAATTTTATTTAAAAACAGATTTCAAAGGGTAACAATGCCGAAAGACGTCAATTTTTAATTCTTATTTAAAAAATTTTAACGCAAATATTTAAATTCGGACGTTAACACCCAAAATTGAAATTAAAGACGGTATTGAGTATAATTCAAAAAATTTCTAAAAATATCATTTTAAACCTTTATTACAAATATTGTATTTCTATTTTAATTTCAGTTTTTTACCATAATTTTTATCATTTTGAAGCTTAATTTTTTTTGTAGTAGTATCAAAAATACAATTAAATTATCTTTCAAATAAAGTATTGCAAGATTGCAAGCTACCCCATATCCTATTAAAAAAATAAGGGATTGCTAACCCTAACAAGGTGTTGACGTCAGAATTTAAATCGTTGCGTTAAAAAGTTTTAAAAAATAATTAAAAATTGAGGTCTTTCGATATTTTTCATAAAAAAAGAATTACAACGCCAAAAATGTATTTATTTTTTACTTATGCCGCTCACTGTATAATTACATTATAACAAAAATTTACCCATGTTTAAAAATTCACAAAAACTATTACAACAAACAACCAAAGTTAACGAAAAACTATGACGACTGTGACAGTGTGGCGAAGGTGAGGTTAAAAAAGACGTAGAAAGACCTCTTAGGGTCTTTCTATTTCCTAACATTCGGATTTTCATTCGGACCTCCCGATTCTGTACGATGATGCTTACGCGGTGCGATTTTGGTATAGAAATAGAAATAGGTAGAAAATTTCTTTCTATCAACGTTCGGCGGTTCCCTTGCTGGTTGAAGAACAGGAGGCGGCATCAGCCGTAGAAAACCTGAATATATATAAACTCGAACTTATGGAGAGTAAATGGTTACAATTAAGAATGAATGATGAAAAAGAAGATGAGCAAAATCAACATAAAGACATTAAAATTTTGAGGAAAAGAAAACTTAATGTCTATAATCTGTAAATAAACGTTAAAAAAATTTATTTTTTATAATAAGTCAGTACTCAATGAACAAATAAAACTATTAAGTAAATAAACTCACTACGATACCATAAAATGTTTGGTTTTATACTGTTTTTGTATATAAACTTTTGGAGCAATATTATATCATTTGATTATATATAAAGATATGGTAAGGCCCAATAATGATCTATATTAAATTTATTCAAAATTAGACCAATATAGTTGAACTATTTGCTTAAAAATGATTTAATTTATATAAAACAATCATTATATAAAAAATGATTATCCATATGTTAAATATTGACCTCTATCAATCACATAAAGCAATTAATTCCATAAAAAATCTTTTCCGCTTTAATATATAATTATAATGCCGCAAACACATTATTCATTATTGTTATCAATAAACAATACTTTTTTCAAATTTCTTGTTTATTGTCTGAATGATATTTATTAACTAAAGCATACAATTCAAGTCGTCAGAATGTAACAAAATACATTTATAAATACATCATCAACATATAAGATTAACTGCTGCTGGCATGGGAAATTAATTATTAAGATGTCACATTTCGGTTCCGAACTTTCTAATCTGTCCTGGTAGTTGCGGCTTCTATAAAAATAACTGCGTTGCCAATTCTCTATTTATCTACACTCTATCGCAAACGTTATATTTGCGTGAAAGTATAAATTTTAGAAATAATAAAAAATGTAAAATTTAAATAAACTGATACAAGTATTAAATTATTTAAATGCAAAACAGCACGATTTATTAACTGACAGAATTAAATGATCTTTTCCGATGACTCCATGGTGGTCTTAATAGTTGACACAACATATTTTATTTTATATATATAAACTGATAATTAAAAAAATCATAAAAAGTTCAAAACACATAACTTATATGTCTTACTCTTAAAAGATAATAAAATTTCTTAACACTTCTCTTTTCACAGAAATCAGTTTCTAAATGTGAAAGTTTAATTTAATTTAAATTTTCATTTTGTTTTTTTTTTTCAAAAAAGTAGTTAAAAGTAGTTTTTGTTACTTTCATTTAGATGGATTTAGTATAATTAAGATGAACATTTAAACTTTGTTATTTATTTAATTAAATTTCCGATGTTAATTTTAATAATGAAATAATTTTATCAATTGGGGGATTATTGAAACTTGATTATTCAATACTAAACACTTTTCCGAGAGATCAGCAAAATGTCAGATCTTATTGGAACGAAGTTCCCTTTCGCGCGTTACGAACAGTTACGACTGACGCTAGGAGCTAGCCAAAAAAAATTCATACCAAAAGTTGTCACGACACTATGACACGACACACGCATGTTTCTCTCTCTCACAGACCAAAAAATAAATAACTCTCTCTCCCTCTCTCTCATAGATAGATATATTACAATTAAAAAGACACTATTTTAAATTAAAAGAAAATGTACATTAAAAAGAAAATACTGTAGAAAAAATAATAATTAACTATAATAGTATTACATTTTATTTCATCCTGTTTTTATAAATTAATAAATTCATAAACATTTTAAAAATAGTTCGTAACTTGACTATTTAGGTACCTACGTCAAATTACCTTAACTGTCAGTTACTGTCAAATATTTTAATTTTAAAATTTTGTATTGAATTGTTAATTCCTGTTTTAAATTATAAAAAGTAATTCTAAAAAGATGTGTTATCTAAAGCTCTGGTATTGTATAAATGGACACTTTTGTTTAAAGAAACGAACTGTTAGGTAAGTAGAGATTTTATACAGACAATAATAAATGCTTATGTATGTATAAATACTCTGTTGTGTTTACAAATTACTAATTCCTTCACTAATTAATCGAAAGGAACTTCGTTCCATCCGGGTGTCCCTTGACACCTCACACTTTTTTTTCTTAAATATAGTAGGTGACAAATTATGAGAAGGTCGTTACCAAAGTCATTATTCGTTAAATAGGACGGTAAGTTGTTTATTTATAAGACTTTCAGGTAGACTGGGTACACCATGGGCTAGTCATTCTTAAAAATATGTTTTCTAATTAGTTTACCAAACAAACTCCCTACAGTAGGAAAATGATTGCCAGCATACATTTCATAAATAGCTTTAGTGATAGGTTCCTACATATCGGTAAGAACTTTCACTTTACAGAGAAATTGTATATAACAACTAGAAAATTTAAAGAATATTTACAAGCATAGATACGGTATATATTTTAAATTCTTATTTTTTTTTAAATCTGTAATCTCTTTATTAATCCCAAGAAACATAAGTTTATACTAGGAACGTGAAATAAGAAATAATAATAATAAAAATAGTAGGAATTACATGGTCGACACAATCACGACCTTATAGACCGTCAGCCCAAGGTATAAAAAATTGAACGATCCTTGACCGTATGCCCTTTGAAGATTCGACTAGAATATATGTGCCAATTATGTTAAATTTGAAATGGAACTTGCTTTCTGGTTCTATACGAGTTCTTTCTTGAAACTAAAGGGTTTATGATGGCAATTTAAGACCAAGTGATCAATACTTAATAACTATAAGAAATTTATTTTAAGGGAGCCATATACCCAGACATACAAAAGCAGAAAATGCCATCAATTGTCGGAAACAATTCAACACCGATTACCTCCATCGACATGATCAGGCTGCAATATTATCTATCAAAGGTTAGCCAACAAATTTTGACTTATTAATACATACACTCCATACTATAAGTATCTTTCTCAAAAGGTACTTGAAAATGACAACTTTAAACTCTATTACGGCAGGCCCATTATCACCTACAGATAGGTGATGAATAACAGGCCTGATATAGTGATGGTGGATAAACGAGTCAACTCGGTTCTTTTGGTAGACATCACGATACCAAATAACAACAACATATTAAGTGAGTATCAGGAAAAAGTAAGTAAATATGTAGATAGAGCAATCGAGATCCGACAAATGTGGCTTGTAAATAAGGTCGAAGTAATCCCAGTTATATTATCATCAACAGGACTTGTACCAAAGTCACTAAAAACTAGCCTATTAAAACTAGGACTTCACAGAAACAACTACTTTGACCACCAGAGAGCGGTTATTCTAAACACTAAGACAATTTTTATAGATATGATATTGGAGCCCAATCCCTTTGATACTTGTATCCGGGGTGGGTGAATGTTATCCAGTCATTTGATTGGGATAGTGTGTATTCAAAATTCCATAATAATAATAATAACATTAATTAAGTTATTTAGTTATTAATGAATTATTTAACTTATTAAATAATTTGCTGTAATACCGCCTTTTATGTAAAATGAGTTTTATAAATCGAGTGAAATCATAGATTGGCCTATTGGTGAGTCTAATTTTGATTACATCCTACTAAGGACCTTTGCATAATTTTTCTACTATACAAAATATTCCTACTATTATGATAAATTTAATGAACAAATTTTAAAAATCAATTGAAAATTAACTTTAATGAATAGAATAGAAAATTATCAGATCTTATATTATTAACTGTAAATATAGATTGTAATAAATCTAATTATTCATTTAATAAATTAGTTGTATACCTATAGATTATTTTTTTATCACAAATAACAATCTCAAATCTGTATTAAAAAAAGTTAAAATTTATCGGAGCACAAAGTCAGCTTTGATCGTTTCAATAATCAATTCTTCCGTCTGTGAGACGTCGTCTGGTCTGTAGGCAATCTATACAATTCCAAAAGTAGCAGATCACCGGTCGTTGTGTCAAACGTGACAACAACGCATAACATAACATGGTATATAGACCACCCAAGAAGCGGCCTGACGTCACAGGACCACCCAAGACCATACGGATACCGCGTACTCCATGGTACAAAGGTGGAAACTACCTTCAACGTTGTTATTTTGGAACATTAATAGCTCACTAGTTGTTTAGTTTAAATTTATCTGATGCCCCAGTATTATACAACATTGTTGCAAAAATAAGGTGGGATAAGGAAAAAAGTGTATAATTTAGGTGTAATAAATTCAAAAAAGTATAAACTTTACACCATACAAGTTAAAATAGATTCACTAAAACCCATAAACTTAATTAAAGGCAGACATGGTCTCATTTTAACACCGTAATTAGATGAAAGACTATAGCTAAGTAAAAAGTAATATAAAGTAAAGGGAATATAATTAACTCTGATCCTATGTAATTAAATTATTTTTTATAATGCCCTGTAATCATTTTTAAAAACAAATAACTTTTAAAATTTACTTTAATAAAAATCTGCTAAAATAAGCTCTTAAGGAATAAGTATAAATGATATTTTCTTAAAACTTTAAACAGTTTCGTTTTCGACTTTTAAAAAACCATGTTTAAAGAAGCGAAGCAAATAAGTTATTGTATATTTTTCTAATTATTAAATGAATAAATTTGAGTTGATTTGATTATCAATTAGATACATTCTACATTGATGACAATTTCAGAATCAGTTGGACTTTAAAGCTTACTACAAAATTTTACATAATTCGATCAAACTGAAATTTACAACGATAATATTTCTATAGTATTGTATAGAATAGATATATAATAGGTTTACTCTGACTTTATAACTAGATAGAGTTGTAAAATAATTGTAATAAGATTTAGGGACTCTTGGGTGACCGTTCTTTGGACCAGATAAACAATGATGTGGTTCATCTCTATTGTTGGAATAAACTGTCCGTGCCTCGAACACAGGCTGTCTGTCCTTCTGCGAAGGACTGAGCTAAAGGCCGATTCGACGTGCAGAGGGATCGCAGTAGCCCTCCAATACTTTTTTTTAAACAACATAATATAGGGTGGTCCCCTTGTATGTTCCGATTAACAAAAGAAGAAATTCTGCTTTGATATCTTTATTTGGAAATACACCTATCGTCAAATAAAATTGGTTCCAGAACGTCACATTCTTACTAACATTAATGACTTTTTTTGTATTATATTGAAGGTAGGTGGTAGATTCTTACAAAATATTTTGTATGCTGTTCGCAAATGAACTTTGAGTATCATTTGGAATCATTTCAATAAGTTGATGGCCGAGTTATTTATTAATTATTCCAAGTTAGTAGATAATAAATAACATTTTTAATAGCCATACCTAGGTCAAATAATTATTCAAATAAATATCTATATTAAACTAGGACATATTAGAAACCAGTTGGAGTTGTAATGCAAGGTAATAAAAAATATTTAATTATTTCATAAAACTCTACAAATGTTACGGGGTACCTTCAAAAAAATAAGAACATAACTTAGAATACAATTTTGTGTAATTAAGGTCGCCAAATTAGTTTTTTATGGATAAAAACCGTAATTTATGATATAAAAAAAAGGTTGTAAAGAAATAATCTTTTCAAAACCTTTTTTTTATTGCGGGTACTAAAAAGTTAACACCAAATTTATTTGTAAGATTATTCCGTATATTTACAATTTAGGGATGAACACCAAAATCATTTCAAAAAAACTTCCCAAAGAGCTTATGATCTTGATGATATTCGTTATATGAATTGACTTGTTAAAAAGTAAAGGTAAAATAAGAAATAATTCCCTAATATTAGTGAAAATAGTACAACAGAAATTCTTCATTAAGTAAGTTGGGCTAGACGGGTCTTATTTTTATCACATATAGAAGCACCTTGTATAAGGTATTACTTTTACTATTCTTTATTAGTTTTTAATTAATAACGGATGTTTGTGCAATTATTTAAATAATAAAATTAATAATTTTAATTACTTATTTATGGGTTTGTTTAGTTACCTCCGTAGATGATTATTTTATTATTTTTGAGCTTCCTACGTTATGGTATATGGCTTAAAAAGTAACAAAAGCGGCGACAAAAGAGGAAACTGTTTTTAAGTTGCTACTACTGTTACATTGTTTAATTAAAATTTAATGTAATTTAATGAATAATGTCGCAATTACCAAGTGCTATTAAATAAAATCCTCATAAAATTATTTACTAAAAATTTAATAGTTTAAAGAAATAAGTAGCTTGTAGTTGTAGAAAAAGTATAGTATTCAACCAATTAGTCCGTGGTTAAAATAAGTTTAGGTCCAAGAGTAGTGGTGTTAGACTATAAATAGTAGTTTGTGCAACAAGTGCGCAAAGTGATACTTTTCCCACGAACGAAGAAGTTTGCGAACACGAGCCGCAAGGCGAGTGTTCGCAAATCGAGTGAGTGGGAAAAGTCCTTTGCGCACATGTTGCACACAATACTTTTTCTACGATCACGATTTATAATAATTAAAAATAAGAACCATTTTTATTATTATTATTATATTATGGAAATGTAAAATACAAATTATAACACTTAATTCAACTAAAGTTAACTAATTATATTTAAGATCATAAAATTTAACACAAAAGAAATAAGCATTTTTTGTTTGTTCTTGAAAATAGGCGAGAATTACATTTTCAGAAAATGATGGAATATTTTTATTTTGTCTCCATTCCATAAATTTTGGATAAGCACATTCATATTTTTTTCTTAATTTTTGTGGCAAAAGGTTTAAAGTTGCATTCACAGCATTTTTCAAAATTTCTGGAGATGTATTTTCCATATATTCAACTTCTGAATATGAATTTTTATCAATTACATCCATGTCGAATAATACCTTAAAACTATATATAATAATACGTCGAGTTATTAAATATTTAAATTAAAAGTTTATAGATAATTATTGTGTATTAATTTTCAATGAAAAGAATTCAAACTTTTTAAATATAGCTAACTTCAAAATATTATATTACGAATCACGAACTGTCTCTTACGACAGATGAGTGGGAGATCTAATAGGTAGGTATATCACTTCTTTATTGTTATCTGCGCATGTGCAGAATGCGGTACAGAGAATTCCGCACACTTTTCCGCACAGGTACGGAATTACTAACTTTGCATTGAAGTAAGCCGTGTCTATTTACATTTTTTTTCATAGTGATCGTAGAAAAAATATATTATAAACTCTTTAGTGGTTTACAAAAATAATTAGATATATACCTTTATAATTCAAAATATTAACAAATATACGTTAAACAAACAATAAAGCACCTATTATTATTCCATTAAATAGTGTGTTCCGAAAGATAAGTGTGTTTAATTAATTAGAATAAAGATAATAGTTTTTGCATAAGCGTTAAAACTAAAGCAACTATAAATTTTAATCATTCTAAAACAGTGTCACACACTCAATAATTTGAATTTACTAAAGTACTTAATAACCTTAATTGATGCTGAACATTATTTATGTATATATAAACAAACAGAAATACTTTTGTATATTGGATTATAAAATTAATATTTATTATCAACATTAATTATCTACTTATGTTTTTGCTATCTAGTCTACAATATTTTTTATAATAATAAATTTATCTTGTTGATATTATGAAAAAACAAAAGTTATGATAAAAAAAACTACGATGAAAATGAAAAACACATTATCAGAATAACGAAGTTAATTAACAAATACCTTTCTAAAAACGATAACTTTTAATATATTTTCTCTGTTCTTCTTCTAAAACAAAAACAGCTATTATTATTCCCCAAAAAGTATATTTCAAGAAAACACGGTTGTTAGTATTTCAAACCTTATGTTCGTTATCGGAAACTGTAGGAGTATTACAAGGACTAGAGTATCAATCGCTAGTTGTATTTTGAATAAATTTTATGCTTTTTTGCACACATTTGTTCATTTAAAAGACCCACGCGAATGAATATCTGTGTTTACGACACATATTTTTACTCTCAAATTTATTGCCTTTCTGTTGTTATTCCACATTTGCAGAAGCGTGGCCTTAAGGGGACATCGAACCAGTTTAAACTTTGTATAACTACTTCCTAAACAATTATTTGTAAATTTTTAAAAAATTGCCGCTAGAAATCTTAAAAGTATGTGATTAAACAATTTTAGACAGCTATACAGATTTGTTTATATAAAAATAAATATTATAAATAAATTTTTTCTACGATCAATATTGAAAATTGACCTTTCCACATCCAAATCCCTAATACTAAGTTGGAATTTGCTATTAGAGAGATTTTAAGCCACATATATAACCAACGTTACACGTGATCGGTTATTCTGATCATGCGCAGTTATGACAAAATAACCGATTCCCTTAATAACCGATAACGCCCTCCGCTAATTAGGTTGAAATAAAGGGAACTTTATTAACGTTAACGAGGATAACGTTTTACACAACATTGCCAAAGGTATTATATTTAGCTGGTTTACAAAAGAAAAAAGCAATCAAATATACGTATCTAGTATTAGAACTCACATTAATGCTTTTAAATAATTTAATTTTAATACATTATCAAATGTTTTAACATTTTAAAATATGCTACCACCATCTATGAATGTCAATTTGGCAACGCCGGATATGTCAAAGTCAAATATCATAACAACTGCGCATGATTGGCATAAAGTTTAGCGTGTAAGGTAATTCGCGAATGTTATAAGTACTTATAGGTTCGAAAACTAAATAAAGCAGAAAATCGGTTTGCTATTTTCTATAAAGTACGCATGCTCAGTTTAGCGTTTAGCGGATAACGTAAATTATAATTTAGGTGGCTTAAAATCTCTCTATTATCTTGTCACTTTCCCTTCTAGAGCCAAAAATTGTTGATTTTCCGATTGCTAATTTTGATTTAAAAGAAATAAATGGTATATTAAAATAAAACTTAGACTGAAGAGTTGTCTGATTCACTGATGTTGCATCGTGGTGTTCCTCAGGGTTCTGTTCTCGGTCCTCTCTTATTTTCAATTTACACTTGTCATATTTATAACTGTCTCGAGGTTTGTAAGTTTCATTTATATGCTGATGACTCCCAGCTTCATTACTCTTTTGATACCAAGGATGTTGCTACAGCGGAGTTGGTCATTAATAAAGATCTACAGAATCTTTTATGTGTATCGTCCAAACATGACCTCAAAATAAATCATTCAAAATCGTCTGTGCTGCTATTTTATAGCAATAAGGATCGCAACTTTCTTCAAGAAAATCTCCGCTTGTCATTGGATGGTAATCTTCTTGAATTTTCTTCTGTAGCCAGGGACCTTGGATTGTATATTGACACTGAGCTCAGGTTCAGAGAACATGTTGCTAAAATAACTAATCGTGCTTATAATTCTCTTAGAACTATTTATTCTTTTCGTCATTCTTTGTCACCTCCAGTACGAAAAATGCTCTGTGATTCTCTCGTTTTGAGTCATTTTAATTTTTGTGATATTGTATATGGCCCATGTCTTGATGTTTACACTTCTTCTCGGATACAAAAAGTCCAAAATTCATGTTTAAGGTTTATTTATGTATCCCATGCTTTGGTGTGGTCCGGCTGGCTAAACATGGAAAACAGAAGGAGTCTTCATTTTCTTTCTTTTTGTCATAAGGTAATCATCTTTAAAACACCACCGTACCTGTTTAATCGAATTTCATTTAGGACGGATGTTCATAATCTTAATTTACGTCATCGTGGTCTTCTCACTATACCCCGACACGGTAGCTCATTATTTCGCCGTTCGTTTTCATTTAATATCGCATCGTCTTATAACAATATCCCTGCTGAATTTAAATTATTGAGTCCGTCCGTATTTCATCGGAAAATGAGAATGATGCTATTGATTTAACTGTGCGTTTGAATCTGTGTGTTGGTGGCTCAAGCATATATCTAAATTACATTATGTAGAATAGGGTGTAGAGCGGACAGTGAGCTAAGAATATCCTACTTTTAAGAATTATTTTTATTGTGGATTAATTTGGGTTTTGGGTTCTGGGAGTAGAGAGAGGCATCTGCACTTGTTGCAGGTGAATCTATCCAGAACCTATTGTCATAAAAAAGTTTAATACCTTTATTCAATTAAATCTATGTTTTTATTAGAAACTAAATTATGACTGCCATCATGTCACATAGATTGTTATATTTTTGTATTTTTTATCTTGACAATCAACAGCTATTATTATTATTACTACTGAATATAGGCATCACAAAATCCAGATTCTATAATAAACTTTTTAAAATCATTTTTTTTGTAATTTTATGTGATGATAGAAAAAATCTTTTGATAAATTTCCGTGTTCCGCTTACGCATCGCGCGGCAGTTTTTTATCTCGAGCGGCAAAGTAGCACTTTCTGTTCTTGATTCACAAATAGCTATTTCACTACTGTTTCGATGCTATAATTACATGTTGGTAACAATACAGCGCAGAAATAAATACATTTAAATTGAGAGGCATTGGTTGAGTCATTGAAGTATCAGGTTTATCTATTCTTTTATACTTTACTGATTTGAGTTTTTTTTACACCGACTTCTTCAATAAAACGCAATTTAAGTTTTTCAACCGCGAATTGCTTAATTTAGTTGATTTATAACAGCATTCTTGATTCTCGTTTAAAGGAGAGAAAAAAAAACAAAAGTTTATTAGCCGTGTGGATCAACTAGGTCAGGGTCTTGGTCACGATCGAGGCCAAAACGTATGGATTTGTAAAAAAGATATAATGATAGAACATTACAGATAGCGTTTAGTATTAGATGATAGTAGAAAACATCTTGTATATTTAAATTATTACATTTGCGATAAAATTTTTCATCAAACTTTATCAGACTTGTAAAACAACGCTAATCTCGTATAAACAAGATTTCTCTGCTTGTAACGGTATTAATATTCTATTTATTTTGCAATTTAATTGCTAAAGAAATGCTTTAATTGTTGAATAAATTAATTTTTGATCATTATGGGATTTTTAGAGTTTTTATCGGTATAAACAGTAAATAAAAATAAATTTAAATTCTACAACACAGCAACTACTTACATCAGCTATTAACATTTTTATTTAACCTTTTAAAAAAATAATAATAATAGACATTATTTAAATACTTTGTTACCACTCGATTTTTTTTTAAACCAAGAGGTGTTGCGACAAAACTATCGTCACAAACATGAGTAACGGAAGTTTCACCGACATTTTACTTCCATTTTTAACACGTGCTTATTGTTTCAAATATTCTTAGATTAAATTATGATTCAGTTATATTTAAGAGGCAAATAATGTAAAATAAAACGTATTTTTTTCAGTTCCATTTTTAAGTCAAAAGTTCACTTCCATCGGAAACACGTTTTTTTCTCTTCATTTCCCTTCATTTTCTACCGATACTTTTCTGAAAAGTCTTGTTGTAGTTTTTGAGTAGTATTACTTGACTTCAGGTTATACCAAGAAGTTTAGTAGTTCCTTGATATAAATATATGTCTTTTTAAGTGTTGATTAAATATGCCCAAAAGATCTTTAAAGAACCAAAGGTCGAAGAATATAGAGTTTGGAAGAAAAATCTGATAATTTTTAGGAATTTGATATATAAGAGGACCCTGTTGTAGGGCTTACGTCCTTTTCAGGGAATGGATGGGAGTGCTTGTAAGGAGTTAGTATCTGTCGTCGGCCCCGCTCTCACAAATTTTCCTATCTGAATTTCCCATGTGCAGGTTGGATCTTCAATTCATCCATGGTGCTTGAACGTACCTAAACAGTCTTCTTCTTTGGTGTAAGTGTATGGTGTATGTGTTGTGTAGTAGTGTGACCCACGTGGTGCAATGTGGGTTGGGAGATTGACGCTTTGGCGTGTCTCCTCCGTCGTGGAGCATTTGACAATTTAAAGAACCGCTTATCAAGAATCTAACTTTCCGAAACCAAGACTCTTAAAAATACTTTGAAAAAAATCGTCATGAAACACAAACATGTTAGGTTTCTCAAACTTCGCTTAGTCAAGAAACATTTCAAGAAAACAATAATGGGGTTTTCGATCGTCTCACACGTGCTGCTAAAGTTGACTATAATAATAGACGTGCAGAAAGGTCTTATGATTTAAATGTTTCACCTATTATATTAAATATCTTGTTTCTTTTTAACGAAATTAATCTATGGTTAAAAAAACATGTTTACATTTTTTATTTGTTTGAATTAGGTACATTTATAACCATCCGAGAAAGATCGTAAAAGATATTTATAAGTACTCCAATATCCTGTTAGTTATACTGAATCAAAGTATTATTGTCAAGTGTATATGCACATAAACGCTCGATTTATTTGTGTTACATTTTTATAAACTTTAACATATTTTATAAACACAGTAGTTACGGTTATGAATATTATGTGTTATGTAGGAAATTGCAATGTCATAACTTTAGAAAGTAATGTACCTAAACATACTCACGTAAAAATAGTAGTTAACTTTACCGTCAATCAAAAACCTGGTTTACAAAACAAACTACCTTGTTAATTGCAAGTCAAAGTAACACCATTTACCAATTCGACTGTAAATGAACAGAAGAATGAACAATATACAACTTGTTCTTCATAACAGACCTACGTGAAATAATAAATAATTTTATATAAAATGTATTACAAAATATTTTATGTAACAAAAAGTATTTAAACATATTTCTGACAAATTGGATTTTCAATTAGAAATATATTAAAAAGTTTGGTACCTTAGGGAAAAATAATGAAGGTAATTTTTTACAATGCGTGTGCACATCGTCACGAAAAAAAGGGAACCATAAAATTAGCTACTTAACACTTTTTGTGCTTGTAATACTGAAATTTCGAATTAGATTTTCACTTCTAAATGACAGTTTCGCTGCTGAATAGATACAATAACAGTAAAAGGCTTTAAATGTGAATAGTAAAGAATTGAGGATAATAAAAATAGGTTTTGATATAATTTGTGTATAAAATGTTGTTTTTTAGTTATGTACAAATACTTTTTTATATTTAAATTCCAAATTTAAACTATAGAACTTTACTTTAACGATCAAATGCACGTATCATCAAAAATATCCACTGTGTGGTTTGCAAGTGTTATAGCGCGACCGATAATGGTATAACCAAAATCAGCTGCTTCTTTTTAAAATGTATCTACAAGAATCTGTAGTTTTCAATGGTCCCTGATTAAGATGAGAAAAACGTACTATAGTTATAACGTGACTATGCATCCTTATAGAGACCAAACTGTAACGATGTTGCCATCGAACCCAAAATAAAGATCTACGAACGGAGTTTCAAATATGATCAAATTCTACTAATTGTTTTAACTAAATTTTACTTTGTTGTTTCATGGTATGAATTTTGTAATTATTTAATCATTTGCAACCAAGTGGAACTTCTGAGCTTTCAGTGATGGAATTGGCTCTATTGAATTATTATTATTTCTACATAATATTAAACAAATTCGAATTAAAAAAAGATAATGTAATGATTCTATTTATATCTTTGTTTGTATTTCCGTTTGCTACTGACAAAAGCTTCCAAATTTACAGGCACTCTAACGATTACAGTGGAATATAAAATAATGACCAAATAAAGACATTTATTTATTTTGTTAATGCTGGTTTGATTGATTTTCGTATACTCAACAGAACAAGATTAAATGTAGACTTTAGTTAACAAAGTCAGAAAATTATTACCCTTGACCTGAAGTTTTTTCGTTTGCGTCTTTTGGAACCATTACTTGCCATTAAAATACTTATTATTTTTTATTGCTAATAATGCTAATAGACGATACATAAAATTTTTTTGTTATTTTACCTTTCTAGAAAAAAACTTTAGGAAGGGTATAATTGTACCCTTTCTAGGGATATTTAATTTAATAGTTAATGTTAAGTTTGACCACAAGTAGGTACCTACATAATATAAGGTTTTCCAATTTGCTGAATATTCCTACACGTACTGGGTGTATATATATATATATATATATGATTGTTTTCATGCAGATGTATAAAAAAATGGTAGATTGTTGAAAAATGTGAGAGTGCGGCAACGCGGAGAGTGCATAGGAGATTGAGACATCAGGGGTTGAACATTCGGTTCCGGAAACACAAGCAAAGGACCGAGTGGGTAGGGGTACGGGTACGGTCTCGTAGCAGCACGGCGCTGGTCGGGGGGGAAAGGGGACAGGTAACTTTAGCCGCTAAGCTAGCCGAAGACCACACACGCGGCCTACCCGGTGGTCCCACCAAGGCTAACGTAATACCGGCGCATCGGCAACGTATCGCCCACAGACCGAATATCAGGTCTGGCTCCAAAATCATCTATCACACCTGATTAAAGGCATCGGCATACCAATGGCTAGGAAGTCCCTGAGGCTCGTTTCGCCAATTCACAACAACTAGCCTGCCCATCGCCTCATAAATTACCTCATCGTTATTAACACAATTCCGACAAAAAATAAAAAGACATTTTCATTAAATTTCATCAATAACTAAACCACTAGAATCAACACAAGAATGTTGTTCGAACAAATTTAGACGGTTGAACGAACTGACCTTTTCTGGTCTATAAATGTTTATAGAATATTCGTATTGTTACATATATATATATAGTTCATACAATAGCAGCTGTTACGTACATTTACCGATTACCAAAAATCACGTAGCCATAAAAGTTAAGGTTACTTAACAGAGGCATAACAAAAGAGAAAAACCATAGCATACGTAAATTTGTATTTTAAATCAAACAGAGTTAAACTTAAAACCTATTTCCTAATGTAGAATTTGTAGATTTCTATGGAACCTTTGCATTCATTTAGGTTTATCTGGTTAATACTTTTGATTCTACCGACTTATGAATATCTAATAAATAATTCTACAAATGTATATCGTTACATTCAGAATACTAATTTTTATACTTAAGTTAAAACGAGCTCATAGATTAATATTTCAAAATTTCGGTAATCAAATAAATTATATCTTCCTCAATGAGTCGCTACTGTTATATGCAACAGTTTCAGTTATCGTAGAAATATGTAATTTTATTTAGAACTTAACGGTGGCACCAACACCAATACTAATTATTATACTATTCTGTAATCATTACATAAGTAAAGAAGATCTTTACTGTAAAAATTTTCAATTCATAATCCTCAACAGTTTTCAAGGAATACAACACACAACAAATGCAACAGTACAATTTTTATATACTTACACTGTTTCAAGGCATCTAAAACCTAATTTATTTTTAATTATTCTAAACAATGACAATGTTGTTTTACCTTTTATCTTGAATCAAGTTAATTAAACATTGTGTTTCTTGCGGTTTTTGTAACGCTTAATTCCGTATTCATACATAATTTAAATTATAGAAAAAACTGACTTTTATCACGTATCTAAAGAAATCATTTCTTTCAAATTTCCTACTTCTGAATTAGATATTGAAATACAATAAATAGTCAAAAAATATTTCTTTAGAAACCGTATAAACCACAATTCAGTTTCGATAGAAAGTGGCTGTGGTCCGTTATTGCATAACGTAGAAAGGTAACACAAGTTTCAAATAGTTGATTTGATTTTTGTACCAATAGAAAATACACTTCTTGAGTTTATTAATTACATTATATATAACACATGGTAGAAAAATTTACGTTTTTATTATACTAAAGAGAGATAGTTAATTTAGAAATGAGATTGGTCACAAATTTTTGGCAATGGTAACGTTTCTAAGCGCATGTTACCCATGTATATAAGTAACGGATTAAGAACCTATAAGATTTTCTTCTATTATAAGGTTTACGATTTAAAAAACTTTCTTCTTTATGTCAGAGGGTTAAAGTCATCCTTTTAGCCACCACATGTATTGAAAAATACTTTCTTATGGTGTTGTAGACTGCGATTGTGATTGATAGACAAGGTTTAGGGTTTATGTGTATGTTTAAACTGAGTATTACATAAATAGTTACCTGGTCTAGTTGTTGTAGGGCAATATCTGCGTCGACCCACCCGGGTCTTGTATAAAGATCTGACTCGTGCCTCTCTGTAGACTCCGTCGTCGAGTCTGATGGCGCCATGGAGGCCATCCTCGACGGACACACGGTTCCAGCACGGGTTGCACTCAGGCCCAATCATCGGCAATCCTTACACTGCATCTGACCCTCTGGAGTTACCATCCACTGGCACTAATAGCTTCCCCGACGACAGGGCTCCGACTTGGGGAGGCCATCACAGTTCCGTTGCATTATGTTCAACATGCTTTCGAAAGTAAACAACTGATCACGTTGACAACGGTTACGAGATGCGATTGACCCTATCCGTTTAGCTTGCCTCGCACACTGAACTGAAGAGAGTTACTCTACTCAGCTCTCTGTGGTTTTTGATTCTGATTCTCGAGCGAGCTGGATCGAGAAAGGCCGAAGCCGGACCACCCACATTTCTATTTAGAATGTAAATTCTCCAAATCATATTACTTATGTTTTTTGTCACCATCTCTGTGTATGTCTTCACGAGAATAGATTTCTTATAAACTCATCTTTTATGTGCAACATGGGAAATTTATAGTTTTAGATTGCCTTCCTCATCTAGATTTAACGAATACTTATTATCTCATAGATCAATTCAAATAGAAATACAAGTGTTTTTAAAAATAAAATTAAGTCATTAAATCTCTTGTTGTATACAATAATTTCTCAATAGTTTTATTATTATAATAAATAGTAATACAATATTTTTATATTTAAATATCTGTATTGGAACCGCAACTTTTGATTAACCCTTCTTTTCTAACTTTTCAATATTATATCGCATATATAACACCGCCAAAGGGCGGTAATTTAGTATTATTTTTTTTCTGATATTAGGAGAAATTATACGGAAACAACATTATTACAGTTTTTAAAGAAAAATTTGCATCTTTTAAATGAAGTGACACAGAATGCATGTGTATCTAAAATGAGTTACCTAGGATAGTTTTTTTTAAATCCCATCATCACATTAACGCTGATTATATATGGATTTGATTCAACATACAGAAACATAGTTTTTACAAACATGTATATAACCTTTTTGAAATACAAATAACATGTAACGCCTAAGAGTTTTCAGTGGGTGTAGAAATCCTGTATGTACTCTTTTCTCTTTTATATTGTTTTTACTGTATTATCCATTCTGGCTAATAATAACATATCTGGTTTTTCAAATATTAAATTTCTACCACTACTGTGCGTAGGTGGATAAGAATATAATAATAATAAGTATATAAGTGATTCTACTAATTGTTTCATTATTCGTTTTCTTTATTTTTTCATTTTAATAAAAGTAATTTTGGAATTAAAACAACTAAACCAGAAACATTCAGGAAGTTAATCCAAATGCATCGAATGTACAAAAATTAAGTACGAATGCCTTTGTATTTAATTTAAGGTAAGAACCCCTAGAATTTCGTATATTAAAATATTTTTTTGAAATACGTATAGAGTAGAATCGGAAATCTGGGGAGCCGATTGCCGTAGAAACGTACGACGATCAGTAGCAGATTTCCAGTATACTACTAAAATATCCTGGGGGATACTTGTAAATATTTTCATCAAACGAGATATGGATTTAATCCAGTCTTAGTGTTATTTTTTTTAATGATCTTATTTTAAGTAAAAATATCAAGATAACAATTTTTGATCTGATTTATTAACGGTTTTCAATACTTAATGTTTAAAAATCGGAATAAATATTTTAGATGTCTGTGGGATAGGCAACATATTTAACTTTAATATCTAGATCTTTATATCCACGCTTAATTCTAAACGAAATGGGTAAATATTTTACATCAAAGTATCAAAAATTACATTAATGATAGTAACAACGTTAAAGAAGTAATATTTTACAAATTAATATAAATTTGAAAATTCAAAATTTACCAGGACAATGATGAGGTATACAGAGACCTCTGTGAAAAGAAATTACCATACGTTGGTGTAATAACCAGTTCTTTTCTGGATTCCCCTACTGTTAATCATTTAGTTCCGATTTTTCATGGCAGATGGCTGCAGCAAAAACATCGATTACTTAAGTCAGTACATTTTAAATCTTTCAACAGAAATAGAAATATCTTGAATGGATGAAATCTTGCGGAATTTAAGTTTCTTAGTGACATACACTTTTCCTTACGTATTCCATAAATTATTTTACCAATAACGTGTCAAAAAGAATGCTTTCATACTTTTCACTTCGATCGCAAATTTCGTACTGTATATAGAATCCTGCCTGGTTTTCAGTTGAATTTGTACAGCAGTTGTACTCAAAACAATCAGCGTTGAAATTTGAATAGTGGGTTTAACGTGTCATGTATTTTAAATTCCAATTGTGTTTGGTACCTGTTTATGTATTGAACTGTATAAATAAATAAATAATAGTTAAAAATATAAACTAAAATACGCGCTTTTGTGAAAAAATGAACTGAATAAAAAAATATTTGTTAAAATATGAATTTCATGGTGTCAATAGATCACTAAAAAAGTACCCACCGGTTTTTACCTTCCGAACAGCAACGAAGGTATGAAGGTATTGTGATTGCGAAAAATTTCGATCTCGGGTTTTTAGCGGAAATACGCGTTTTAGGGTCCTTGAGCCTAAAAAACCCAAAAATAAAAAATGTCTGTCTGTCTGTCTGTCTGTCTGTGTGTCTGTGAACACATTTGCGGCTAAACGGCTAATCGGATCGGAATGAAACTATAAAACCTTACTTATAATCACCATCGAAGGAATCTGATAGAATTTGAGTAAAATCGGCCGACCGGAAGTGGACGTTTACTCTTATCAAAAAATTGATTTTTTTGAAAATATTGGGTTTTCATATAGTTATTGGCAAAATATTTATACTTTGTGAAAAGAACATGTAATTTCCGACATTTTTGAAAGAATACATTTTTTTTTGATATTTTCATTAGTTTTCGAGATATTGACACTTTTATCAAAAACTGGAAATATGTGAAATAAAAATTGTGGATTCGCTCTTGTTCGGAAGGTCGTGTGGTGCCCACACCAGATTTTTTACATTGCAATACATTTTTTTTATTTTATTATTAACACGCTTTTATTAACTTCACCTGTATGTATGTATGTATGTATGTATGTATGTATGTTTGTTTGTTTGTAACTCTCCGCTCCGTGGCTGCTGCGTCGGATGAGTCCCGTACAGGGTTGCCATTAGTGGGGATTTTTCACCACATGTAAAATCCTAAATGTTGCGCGTGCACTCTATTGAGTATTGACGGGAAATGTAAAGATAACATTGTTTACAGTATCACAAATAATAATGTAAGCTAGTTTGGCTTTATTACCAGAAGATACTTTCTATTGGTAATTTAAAAAAAATAACTATAAATAAATTTTAAATAGTTATTAGGTGTAAATTACATTACTTTTTCGATAAATATACCAATATTTATGAATAATTGTATGTTGTTTTTTAATTTAGTTCTTTTTTAGTAATTTTTTTTTTCGTTTCATATTATGTTTGTATTGATGTTTCTGCAACTGTGTTTATGATTATTTTGATTATATTAAAAGAAATATATTTAAATAAAGTCAATAGTTTTATTTATGTTACTGTTATAATAAATTTGCCGCCATTTTTTACGGAGTGGGGAAATGTGGGGATTTTGTCTTCAATAGATGTGGTGAAAAATTTTCTTATGGCATGGCAACGCTGGTCCCGTATCGTTATTTTTAGTCACTACCTCCCCGTGCCGGGAGTGGGTAATTTGTGCGCCAACTAAATAAACGAATAATGATTGAGTGAGGGTCTTGTAATGGTCACAGCAAATTAACGAATCTATTGAAATAAAATAAATTGGACTAAAAAGTAAAAAATAAATACCTATAGTTTAAAAAAACTAAAACACACGCTTTTATAGCATATGAAACTAACAAGTAAAAAAATAAATGTAATTAAGGAAAACTAAAAAGCATGTTTCTGAAAAACATCGAACTAAAAAGTTAAAAATAAATTTCAAAATAAAATTAAAACAAAAATAAATGAAAAATACTAGTATTATTGTGAAAAAAGCGTGGGCGCTGCATACCATATTTTTCGAATGTCAAAAATATGTAAATTTTAATGATACATATTGTTAAATTAAATAATTACGATTAAATAAAACAAGAAAAATAAATGCTTAAACATAAATATTAAAGATACATAATTTCTAATTTAAAATAATTTAATTCATGGATTTAATAAAGAAATACTTACGTTTAAAATATGCAATATCAATTTTCAAAGCCATAATATTTGTTTGTTATCGGATTAACTTTTAAGGAAAGGAAAAATTCTGAAATTTAAATTTATATTAGATAATAGTTAAGAAAATGAGAAATTGTAAATTCATAATGAATCTAATAGGATTTTGACATAACAGAAATTGTACAAATCAGAGTAATGAATCAAGTATTCAAATTTTAATTTATTGGACATATAATCAAGTAGGTAAAAAGAAAGGAAATATGTATAGTTTAAGTTTGTTAGAAGAATTCAATTGTTAGTTTGTTTATTAATTGAACGTTCTCTTGTTTTTTTTTGCTGTTAAAGAAGTCACACGTAATAAATTTTCTCCTGTTGAAATTTTGAGTTTTTTTGTAAAATATTCAACAAATAAAGGTTGAATCAAATTAAGATTATTGTCAAAGTTAAGAAGAAGTAATGGAAAGTAAATGGTAAGAAGAGAATTTGATTTTTAAGTAAATATAAAGTCTTGAAAAGCGGAAGCATAGCAGTATATTGGCAGAGAAGTACGTTTATTGAGTTTAAGAAGAGTAATTCAGCATACAACCAGATAAGAAGTAGTAGATCAACTTACCAGTTTATTAGATAGCAGATTATCCAGAGATACAAAGAAATTTTTCTTTTCAAATCTTCAAAATTGGACCTGAATGGATGCAGCCAAGGCATAAAGGAAGATCTTCAGTAATCACGGTACCTTATTCTCATTTAGAAATAAAAAATTTGTGTGTTATTTCTTTCTATACTATAACTGAACACTTTTCCACTATTTAACTGAACACTTTTTCACTATTGTGTAAGATAATTTTTATTTTTCAAGTTGTAATTAGATTCAGAGTTTTTCATTTTCATTTAATTCACTACGTATAGCTTTGATAGTGCATTTTACTATTTACCGTTCAAGATATAAAATAAGGTTAAGAAATTCTTCCTTTAGAAATTCATCATTATAACGTAGTTTGGTTCATAAGTGTTAAAAATTTATATTCTGCACATAAAAGTATCAAAATTAATTTATTTAATTTTTTTTTAATCATTGAATTCTGCCCTGAGATATGAGTATTGCCAGGTGTATATAAAGAAACTCATTATATTTAAAATCATAGATATTAATTTGCATTTACCATAATTACAATTTCATTTCAAATTTAAAATAAAAAAAGGTAAAATTTATTATTATTATAGCATAATAACTTATAAAATAATTCTGAGCAAGTTATATATATATATATATATATATATATAATTTAAAATCTAAAAAAAGTATGTATGTTTTAATTTAAATATGGTTTAAAACTTCTAAAAATTTGAATGGCTTTTATAAAATGATTAATTAAATATGAAATGAAAACCTTCACACTCATTCGTAGTTCTCTCTAACGATGCGATGAGGTGCAATCTGCCACAAAAGATCACAAATTTACTAATATAGTTTTCCACTAAATAGCCTACAGATTCCGTAATTTTGTCATTAACGGGTTGTATTTTAGTAAATTCCATTTCGAAGTAGTCTCAGCTTTTAGAAAGGTCAGTCCAAATATATATCGTACATATGCTCCATCCATTTATTTGATCTTCATGTACCTTATAAACAATTCATATACCAGCTTTCAATTCCTAGAATTATAGATTACCACTAATGTTCGGAAAGCCCTCATAGGTAACAGATTTTAAAAGGGATTATAAAATCTAACCACCAGAGCTAACTAGTATGTAACCAACGGAACCTTTTATTTGTTGGATTTTGTAATTTTTTAGTTTTTTTGAAGTTATACTTCTATTCATACACCCTGTAGAAAAAGATTGTGTAAAGTTAAATGGGAAAAATCATTACATATGTAATGCTGTGAGTAAGAGAGAGAGACAGAAACACTTATAAGGTATATTGGTCGGTAAAAACCAAGATAAAATATATACCACATGTTATTAGTCATAACTATAAGTTCTTTGAATACCGTTTAAACATTCAGTACATTGAAAAGGGATAGATATACAAAAAACAGTCTGAACTAATGTATGAATATTATAGTGACGGACCACATGATTATTTGATTATTTGACAGATTATTTTATAATTCTGTCACGTAAGTATACATATAAAGTTTAGCATTTTATATTAATAATAATATTCAGCAATGAGTATTGTATTGTAGTCTAAAATACCGTCACATCGTTGCAGTATATTTTGCTCCATGCGTTTAAGGTTGTTGGATACATAAACAGAGTTTTTACCAATAGTGGAGGAAATAAAGCACCAAAACCTCCGAATTTTGTAACGTAAGATGGATCGGAATGCGTTTTTTTTGCATTGGATTCGTTAAAGTATCAGGAAATTTGTCGCTTTATTTTATAATGTAAAAATGGAAATTGCATTTCTGCATTCGAAAAGTACATTCAGACAATAGAGAGAAAACTTACAACTCGGTAAGTATTGCTGAAAATGGGTTCAATTTATATATTCGGGGTTTTGGGAGTCGCTGAACACTAATATCACGATTCCAAAAGTCTCCGCGGCACTTGGTGTCTAGGGTATTTACCTCTTCTCCTGGGGTTTTATGTAAATTCTGTACGAAATCAGTGCACATTTGGTACTCGGTGGTTTTTTTGAGTCGCTAAATACGATTATAATAATAGCGATGGTGTTCGAAACACCTGGTGCTTAAGACGGACCTCGTCTCCAGGAATTTTATGCAAATTCGATACTAAAAGAGTGTGCACACGGTACTAGGAGGTTTTTGGAGTCGCTTACCACGAATATCATAAAGAAGTATAACTTCTGCCGGCAGTCCCAATGACTGCCACACTAGTTTTTTTTGTTGTTTTCAATTTCTCGCATTTTTGTTTTCTTTTGTGATATTTTTTCGATTCTGTTGTGTGGGCAAATCCGGCTCATCTAAATCCCCGGTTGATATTCAAAATTGAGGACCAACAGTGTGCTTTTGGTAACAAACAAAAAGCGAGTCATTTGCGAAATATGGCGCGTCCAAAAAGTGGCTAATGCCAGTATTTTATTGATTAGGATAGGTGGATTGTGATTTTCGCACCGATTATTCGTGTTTGGCATCTTCCATTTTCACTTTTGCTTTTGAGCGAGAATAGCATTTTTACCTTAAGTTTCATGTAATGTGAATATGTGTAAATAAAATTATTGTTTTAGGTATTATTATGTTTTAACTAAGTATTTTTGATTAATTTGTTTATTATAATAAGGGAGATACTGTGAATAAATATATATTCTTTCATTTTGTCTGTAACAGAAAAATTTAAATTAAGTTTTATTAGGTCAGCCATGAACGGAAAATTCTGTATTACTGTGCAATTTTGTTAATCAACACCGATTTTTATAAAAATTGAGTTTACTTACCCTCTATTTCCACAGCTTCTGAGAACATCCAGCATGTAACAGGAGGATGCCATATATTTGCACCTACCGACTACGAAGAAAGACATAATGCGGTAGCAACAATTTTATATTAAGAGAAAGCTTTAAAGTTTTATCTCTTATAAGGTGAAAAATCTTTATATTAAAACTATGTTCCAGGAACAATACTAGAAAACGAAAACTACAACCTCTATTGGGATCGCATTTTGATTGACCAAACTGTCACGAACAATAGACCTAATATCGTTCTAGTGAATAAATAGGAACGAACAACCACACTGATTGAGGTAGCTATCCCCAACAATAACAATCTGCTCCAGAAGAACACGGAGAAAATGTTAAAGTATTGCAACCTAAAATTATCCACAGGGAGGGGTTTTATCACCTCTACTGTGGAATATTGTTCTAGACAGCCTAATTCACCGCCTAAACGAACATGACAAAATCTGTACAGTAGTCTACGCAGATGACATTGTAATTCTGCCAACAGGAAAGTTTGAAAGCACCCTAATGCGACAGAATGCAAAGGGCTTTCAAAACTTTAGAGACAGGGTTTAAAGTGCAATCGCTGTCTGTTAACCCTAAAAAGACAGAAATGATTCTCTTCACGAAGAAAAAGAAACCTACAAATATGTTAGCCGTCGCTCATCTACCAAGCTAACAATGTCCGCTGTCGTGGACCTTATCAAATAGCCCTCTTACCAAAATTTTATACAGTGCTGGGTTGAAATAACGAACTGTACACTGGCCAGAGAGTTATTACCTCATCCTGACGAGGGAACAGCAAAAAAATTTAAGGCATTGACCAGACAAAATCTCCGAACAGCTGTGGGAATCTTAACAGGTCACTACTACTTGCGACAACATCTCTTTAGGATGAAATTACCAGAATCGCGGCTATGCAGAGGCTGCGAACAAGAAGAGGAAACAGTAGAACATATAATGTATGACTGCTCTGCTTTTACTGAAATCAGAAGATCCGTGTTAGACGGGTACTGGCATACACCAGCCGATGTCAGGGAGATTCCCCTCGGGAGCCTCATCACCTATTTTAAATCACTAGGCCTGGTGACAGCCTCAGGTGAGGATATCCCTACACAACGGGAGGATACACAATGGGCCATATGTGGCCTCAGTGCTGGCAGAGCACTTGCTTACCCCTCCACAAATTTCCAGATCCAGAATCTAGAGTTAAGACTGCAAAGCCAATGAGGAATGGACAGGACTATACCGATTTTGATGTTGACAACGGGACTTGTACCAAAAACCTGATAAGCTGCATTAAAGAACGTCTACAAAGAAATACAGAAAGCAGTTTTACGAGCAACAGCCCTGTTTTTTAGGATCCTCATGGGCCCGAAAACTCGGAAAGGTCCACGATCCAGCTTAATCCCATTGGGATGAGTGAATGTTGAATTAAAACGACGATGGCAAAAGTTTCGCTAAAAACCATACTAATAATAATTTCAAGGATTTTTTACCTAAAATGGTTTAAAAGATCATTTAAATTTAATAATATTTTATAGGTAAACTAAAATTGGTTATAAATTGTTAAACACTTCAACCCTTATAAAAATCACCCCTTACCTTATAGTAATACCTCGACTTACGTTACTCCGTTTTACGCTAATTCGGAAATATGCAATTTATTTTTTGATCACCGCTTGTATCGGCCGTGGGCTTTCCACTCCTCCCAGTCAGTGTTCGGTTGACAATTTCGAATGTGGGTTTATTTACGTACGTAGTGCACATTATTTGTTTATGTTTAATTATGTCATCCAAAAGACACAAAATGAGTCATTTAAACCTAATAACAAACGAAAAGTACTGCCTTTATAGTGAAAATTAAATATCAAGGCCCACAAACAACAATTCTATAGTCCATTTCATCGTTTTTGGCCGATTTGATATTAGAAACCACTGAAATAAGATTAAACTGTCATCCAAGTTACCAATGGCGGACAGTTTTTTTTTTCTAAATTAGGTCGTAAGTTTCTGAAACTATCAGTGTGGTTTGACATCTACAAAAATATGACATTAATAATTATTAAATTCAACCCTTCAACAACAAGCCGTACATGGCGGTTACTGGGAATGTGAATTAAGTCAGGACTTCCTTATTAAATACTTTTTATCTACCGGTGAAACAAGATGCAGTTACGTAAGTGTTGTATTAAAAAGCAAACGTCCTCATTTAAATTTCTAACTTGCCTGTATATGAGAGAGATGTAACTCTAAATTTACTTCGAGTATGATTTCTGTCATCGGCCAAAATCCGTGAAATGGACTATACCAATTCTTATAATCCATTCGTACCCTATTTAATTGTCAACAAAAATTAGCAGCGACATAACAAAATTAGGTTAATAGTTTGAGTGGTTACAAATTTATTCATTGTTCTTTCAGGGGAAGATAATTCAACTTTACATATATGAATACTACACTTAACAACGATAATTTATTTTCATCAGGATAGAAAATATTGGAGCCACCACTATTCATCATTAAAAGGATAGGTTTATACAAATTATTTAATAATCTAAATATTATTTTTTTAAATTACACATGTAAACGAGGAAACATTTTCTAGAATTTCGTACCCGTAAATAAAATTTTAAACAGCTATATTCAACCCAAACAAAACCAGAGTAGAATTTTATCGGTTATATGAAACGCCTGATTTTTAAGGTAAAATAGCAAAATTAGAAAATGCTTTATGTTCGTGAAGTTCCTACACAACAATCCTTGTATCAAAATACGCCTTTATAAATTTTTTACCACACGTTCAGCTACAAACATACGCTCCCAAAAGAGGCTATTTTAAATTACCAATTTTCTATTATTAATATCTCTGAAGCTGTGTAGTTTTGAAAAAGTCTTATTGTAATAGATTCATTGTTGTGTATTAAATTTACGAATCTACAACATCTTTAACTATGGAACTGGGGCGGACTGGGTTAAAACAACTGTATCTAAATGGAAGGCCCCAGACTCCAAAACTTAAAGACTGCGTTGGTTTTGCTCGGTGACTTTGCTGTATTTTTGAAGTCCACTTCAATACAACGAAGTCAGTGAGCGCAGAAAACTTCATCTCTACATTTAGGCCTATAAAAAGTCATTCGATTAATTAATACGATTTGTTTTTTTCCAAAAACTTCTATTCTTGATTGATTTTTGGTCACTGCAATTTCATTTTTTTTCCAGGAGCGTCATCTTCGAGAAAAGTTAAAAACTATTTTTAGCGCACACAGCCGCATCGGCGGTGGGTACGAATTTTCCTTGAACACAATGCATACTTGTTCAGATGAGTAAAAGAAAATAATAACCAATTGATATCATATCACCACCACACAAAAAATAATGGCTGAACTAAATATACGAAAGATGGTATCTGAAGTATTTTTTCGTGCCGCTCCAGGTTAGATTTGCTCACAACACGCTTTAGTTTTCAGTAAAACGCTGAAAATATCAGAAATATGGTGACTTGCCAATCCCTACTTTACTCTTCTAAAGATTGAATGGTATAACAGAGCGCAAATCGGACCTCGGATTTTTGATTAACAAGAAAAATACGTCTGATATTATATACAGTTGAGTCCGTGGTTCTTTACCCGTGCGTCATCATTTAAAGCATACGAAGTAAGTCGGAAATTGCAACTTAATAACATGCGGTAGCTGTTTTGTCTTTAGTTTCATGCGTGGAAGACAATGACGCTAGATTAAAAGTATGTGTTTTATCTCGCCAGGTATTAGTGACGCACTGGTAAAGAACCACGGACCCAACTGTATCGCATGTCTTTTTTTGTGTTGTAATTGTGAGTTTTACTCTCGTTGAGTAAATCATTATTTGAACTGTTCTTGAAAATAAGCTACTACCTATACTTATTGTGGTTAGAGAATAATTTTATTAACGCCAATATGTGGATATGTCTTTAAATATAAGAAATCTACTTACCTTTCCGGCAATTCCAAAACTCCAATGGGTTAGAGCCTATATATTTTTATATGAAATAAGTTGTCATGCAATTTGCGTCTACCTGATTTTGCGAAATCCTAATTATAACGTCAAAATTTATGTAAACTGTATATAGGTATGATATACATGATGTAGGAAATAGGTCTCCTAGGAAATGATGTGATAACCACCTGTTATTTATCACTAAATAGTTTAAATTAAACTATACTAAATGGGCAAGTACAGTACCTATAATATTTGGCCAATTAACATTTTGATATAAAAGGTTTAATTTTTTGTAAAAAAAAATAAAAAAACATTCATTTAGGTGCAAAACAATACGATCTGTTCCTCTATTCTTATTTATTTTAAGTTTTAAAGTTCTAGATTTGTTAAGTGCCATAATTTAAGTATGCCCTCGTATATGTGCAATATATCATTTCATTATCTTTGCATCTCTTATAACAAATGGTTGTTAAAAAATGGTTTTTAATAAACAAAACGGTATTTATTGTTTGTCACTTTTTTCTGTCAAAACGTGTTGCATTCCTAATCTTTAGTGCAATAAAATTTTCTTAACATGCACCAACGGATGCTTTCAGAGAGACTTTAAGTGTTAGTCATTCTGTGGTCCAAAGAGAGCAATTCAGCGATTTAATCAAACCAGCACCAGTACTGTGATCAGGCCGTAGAAGATGAACAGCCGAAAGAGAAAAACGATTTTTAGCCTTTCATGTTTGAGAAATCCACATCTAACTTTTGAATCAAGTGAGAAATGTGAATCTAAACAGATGGAAGAAAGTACGTCGATAACTTGCAGACTTTGCAAGCAAGAACAAAAATTGGAGAAATCCTCGGATGAATCCAGGTGTGATAAACTACATATATTATTTAGTTTTGGTTTAAGCTGGTATCAGTTCCAAAGGTAGAAAATATTAGCTACCTACCAACCGTTTTAGATCAATTTGTGCTATCTTATGCTTCGTTCGTAGGACTCAATTTTAATTTATGGATAGTTAAGCGGATCCACGGATCGTCATTAGAGATTTTTAATAAGGTTGCTTCAAAGAAAGAAGTAAAAATAAATTATTATTATCAAGAATGGTGGAATAATACTGTAAAAGAAGCTAAACATTATAGAGATGAATGTTACAAGAGATACGCGGCACTAAAAACGAGTGAGAATTGGGAGATGTATAAATGTGCTAGGAATAATGCAACTAAGGTAATGAGGATTGAAAAGAGAAAATACTATGAAAAATGATTGATGAAAATAAAAAAAATCCCACTGAAATGTGGAAGACGCTGAAGAAAATTATTCCGAAAGAAAATATCGCAGTAAAAAATATCTTAGAATTGCAAACTAATGATATTATTCATGATGATCCATCTGCAATACCTTGTATATTAAATAATTATTATGTTAAAAGTATCCAATTAATAACTAAATCAATAGAAAAAACAGAAATAGATCTTGATATTTGTAAAGTAACCAATGAACCGAAATTTAATGAGTTTTGTTTATTGCAATACTCTGATTTAAAAGATATAGTTTTTGAAATGAAGAATAAAAATAGTCCTGACGATTTAAATATAATGTTAATAAAAAAATGTTATGAAAATTTACAAGAACCATTAATAAATATGATTAATACATCACTTTTATCAGGCAAAGTTCCAATAGATATGAAAGTAACAACAATTGTACCAATACCAAAAGTTGAAAATACTCCGAGTTGCATCCAGTTAATACAATTAGTACTCTTGGAAAAATCCTAGAGAAAGTAGTTTACGAACAGTTAGTTAGTTTTCTTGATTTGAATGAGAAGATAACAATTTTTTAGTCAGGTTTTCGTAGTAAGCATAATTGTGAATCAGCTATACAGTGTGTGATTGCTGAATGGAAATTAAACATACAAAATCGACGTACTACATTAGCGGTATTTTTAGACTTACAAAGAGCATTTGAGACGGTAGATAGGAGACGATTACTAAGAAAACTAGGTATGATAAATATTGAAGGGATAGCATTGCAATGGTTAGCAGATTATCTAGATAAAAGGACACAAAAACTTAAAGTAAATAATATAGTATCAACACAAATTGAAAACAATATAGGTGTTCCACAAGGGAGTGTCTTGAGACCGTTACTATTTTTAGTTTATATTAATGATATAGTAAGTGCTGTGGATTGTAAAATACAGTTATTTGCAGATGAGGCTCTTATATACTTTGATAGCGTAATTGTTGAAGATTGTTTTACAAATATTAATAGGAATATGGAAAATATATATAAGTATTGCTGTGCTAATCTGTTAAAAATTAATGTTAATAAAACTAAATGGATGATTATTGGAGAAATGAAAAAGGTGACAAACATAAAAAAAAGTGTGAGGTGTCAAGGGACACCCGGATGGAACGAAGTTCCTTTCGATTAATTAGTGAAGGAATTAGTAATTTGTAAACACAACAGAGTGTTTATACATACATAAGTATTTATTATTGTCTGTATAAAATCTCTACTTACCTAACAGTTCGTTTCTTTAAACAAAAGTGTCCATTTATACAATACCAGAGCTTTAAAAAACACATCTTTTCAAAATTACTTTTTATAATTTAAAACAGGAATTAACAATTCAATACAAAATTTTAAAATTAAAATATTTGACAGTAACTGACAGTTAAGGTAGGTACCTAAATAGTCAAGTTACGAACTATTTTTAAAATGTTTATGAATTTATTAATTTATAAAAACAGGATGAAATAAAATGTAATACTATTATAGTTAATTATTATTTTTTCTACAGTATTTTCTTTTTAATGTACATTTTCTTTTAATTTAAAATAGTGTCTTTTTAATTGTAATATATCTATCTATGAGAGAGAGGGAGAGAGAGTTATTTATTTTTTGGTCTGTGAGAGAGAGAAACATGCGTGTGTCGTGTCATAGTGTCGTGACAACTTTTGGTATGAATTTTTTTTGGCTAGCTCCTAGCGTCAGTCGTAACTGTTCGTAACGCGCGAAAGGGAACTTCGTTCCAATAATAAAATTTGGCTAAATGGAGAAGAAATTGAAGAGGTGAAAAAGTATAAATATTTAGGGGTAGTAATGGACAATCGGTTAAATTTTAAAGATCATTGCAATCATTTAATTAAGACAATAGCTTACAAAATAAGTTATCTGAAAAGATGCAGTAAATATATTAGTGGATGGACAAGAAGAACTATTTTCAATACATGTATTCTCCCTCATTTTAATTACTGCTCTACAATATTGTATCTTTTTGAACAAAATGAACTTAATAGACTTCAGAAAATGCAGAATAGAGCTATGAGAATTATATTGGAATGTTCACGATTTACACCTATAAAAGAGATGTTAAATACACTAGGTTGGCTGTCAGTAGAAAAATATGTTTACTATGACACTATGGTATTTATATTTAAAATTAAAATGGGAATAGCTCCCAAATACTTACAAAATAAATTAGTTTACAATGCAGACATACACAATTACAATACAAGAGGGCAACGAAATTTTCATGTGCACCAGTATTCAAGGGGGTCCACGCAAAATAATGTATTTTACAGAGGTTTAAATAACTATAATAATTTACCAAATGATATAAAAATTAGTCTGAATCTATGTATTTTTAAAAGAAAGCTAAAACAATAATTGTTAAAATAAAAATGATGTTTAATAATCTTTTATTATTGTTTTGACTTGAGTTATTGGATATATGCTTTTTTTAAACTATTGTTAAGTAATTTTTTATATTATATATTAGCTCCTTTTTTGTAATCTATTTATTGTTTATTGTATACATATATTTTTTTGTAATTAGTATTGCTAAATAAACGATATATATATATATATTAGTATTAAGAAGATGTTGAAGATAATCTGCATGGCCAGCTTACAGTCCTGATTTCAATCCAATTAAGCATATCTGGAAAGGAAGACGCATTCAAACACGGATACCTGAAACAACTTGACTGAGCTTGGTATGGCTCTTCAAAAAACGTAGTATATATTAATTTAATAATCAGAGATTAAGATTCAGTAGCTCTACAACGCTAAGTGGGTCCTAGCTAACCAAACAATACTTTTCCATTCCTTCCGATCTTGCAATACATCTAGCGGATTGGTAATCCCCCGATAACGAATTTAATATTCAGAGGTTAATTAGGGTTAATGACTCAAAGAGGAAATACTAGATATTTATGATTTCAATACATGAAAAACATTTTTTTATAACTGTCTTTTAATCAAAAAGGTTTCATGTTTGTTTTTCTTGTATAAACTGTTATATATATACCTGATATAAATCTCTAAAATGTTTCTCTTATTCAGTTAAAAATAGATGTATTCATTTTCTACATTTGATTGTATAGTAAATCCCTTCATTCAGGATATAATACCTTTATGTGTTATAACCAATAATCTATCTATATATCAGCTTACTAAAACATATCATATTTTGTGCATAGTAATTGGTATTTATTTTAGGTTTTGAATGGAAGTTTGATTTGAATTAAAACGAACATTGAAAATTCAATATAATACCATCAAAGAGATACGATATAGGTAAACGTATTTTTCTCGTACTAGTTGGAGTAGGTCAGTTATATGAAAACAATAAGCGGTTTAACATTTACATTAATTTTCCTGGAGTATTAATAAAATATAATCCGACTATCAATGCATAACTGACCTAGGATACTGAAATTTGTGTTATGGTATTAATAATAAATATAAATTTACTCCAAAATAAACAGATAACTACTAAGTATTATATATATATATATATATATATATATATATATATATATATATATATAATTTTTTCTCGGATACACAATTCTTTCAGTAGATTTCTTGGAGTGTTGCCCTTAAGAAAATCGGTTGCTAGTTTTAGTTTTGAGATTGTTTTAGATAAGTTTTTGTTAAATTTAATGTTTGGTTTGTTTGTATCTAGATAGGATTGTTTTTAATTGAATTGGAATATTAAGAATTTTTTTAAATTTAAAAATTAAATAAAACGAAAAATAAATAATTACAAAATCAAAAGAAATAATTAAAATCACAAAACAGGAGCAAATAGAAGAAAAGGTCAGAGTTGGAAAGTGGACCAGCAGAGAAAAGGAGATAGAAACTAGAGCAGCAGAAAGGAGGAGTTTGAAAGTAGGGGAGTGGAAAGAAGACCAGCCACAGGAAGAAGAAAAAAATGTTTTGTTATGTATATTTTTTTAACAGTAGTTGATATACAATTTTCTTTCCTCTCTTTACTTCTTTCCTGGTTTTCTTTCTAGGAAAAAGAGCTCTTTTAACTCATTCTTAAATGCAGATTAGTTGGTGTCGATTAATTTTTTATCATGAGTTTTTTTTCTTTACACATTCAAGTAGTAACAAACGTTTATTAGCAACCTAAAGACAGCCAAAAGTACGTAAAAACAGTAAATATGATCCTAGTTTAGAAAAACAACGAAAATAATCTCAAAAAACATACTTTAAGCATTTAACTTAATGACAACACATAATTATAGTTATATTAAAATTACTTACGTTGGTAAAACGTAGTAATGAAAAAAAAAAAGAGTAAATTTTATAAAAAAAATTGAGACATTTATAAGAGAAACACTATAAATTGCAGAATATAGGAAAAATGTATAGCAATGGTTCATTTATACGCATTAAAGTACACTTTCATTGTTGACAAATATTTTGTTATAGTATTAGTGTTAAATCAAATTTATGTACCTAGTAGGCGTATCGTACGATGATATTGTGTAAACGTTTATACAACTAATATGCCACCGCATTCTGCTACTTGCACACAGAAGAGGAGAAAGTATGGGATGGAACGCAGGAACACGCAGTAGAACACCTTGTTAAGGAGAGGTGGATAATAAGATTTTCCCTGGGAAAGTGAAAAAGGGTATAGCGCGCGCACTTTCTCGCCCTATCGATCATGTAGCTCTGTCCTCTGCATCAGCATCGCAAGTTTGGGAAATCGGGATGGAGAGGAGTAGTAATGGCAATGCCAGTCGGGGGTGCAATGCACAGCTAGTAGTAAGAGAGCGACTGGCCTGTCGAAGGCGTGTTCATAAAATTACGCGGGTTCGGTCCACCGCTCCAGTCCTTAGCACCTCCTGGGGCATGACTGCCAAGTCCGGAGGCTTCATTATCAGTGAGCCATGATCATTCATCCACAGTAGGATGGTGAAGAAAGGTCGAATGTATCCGACAGAGCTGCTGGTCTTCCTAACTGTCATCATCATGCTGCCAGGTAAACAGAACTTTGGACTTTGATAAATTTTCTCGATTTTAAGTTGGGACTTTAAAATTTTTCTGTGTTTTGGTTTGAACTTAGAAATTTTTTTAGATTTTAGTTTGGACTTTGAAATTTTTTTAAGATTTAGTTTGGACTTTGAATTTTTTTTAGATTTTAGTTTGGACTTTGAAACTTTAGTTTAAACTGTAATTTTTTAAAAATTTTTAATACTGAATATTAAATTTATTCTTCAAATATTTATTTATTTTATTTGTTTTTTTTTTACTTTATTTATTTAAACTTAGTTTCTGTTTACAATTTAATCATTTTTTAAAGCTTAATTTACAGTGACAAATTAATTCATTTTTAATTATAAACATTTTTAAACATTAATTTAATTTATACTGTTTGCTTATTTGGTTCTCAAAATAGTTTATTTATAGTATTTGTTGAACTTCAAATATTCAATAAATTCCAACGCACACAAAGCAAATACGCAAATATAAACATCAATCAGAATATTTATTAATAACGATAAAATATTAGTTATTTATATTATTTATATTTTCATAGGTTTAATTAATTTAATTAATTTAACACTTATGAAATTAATAATAAAAATTTAGGAGATTAACTTGGCCGTCTCCATTAATTTTTATTGTCATTCCAGTGTTATGATGTGATGGTCATTATATTCGTATAAACATAAAATATAATGATAAAATTCCTTTACTAACTGTTTATTTTGCAGTACCTACATAAATTTTTAAAAGCTAGATTAGTATAGAAAACTACCTGTTAGATTAGATTTTATTCTCGAAATATTTTATAGTTTATATTTGCTGTCTAAGAATTGGTTAACGGTAATTTTATATCATATTTTGAATAACCCTATAACTTATTCGAGTTTTTTAAAATAAATTATTTATTAAATTAGGTGTAAATTGAGTGTAATTAAAAATAAAAATGAAGCGTTATAGTTTTAATTTAATTTAATTTTTTTCTATTTAATTGCAATTTTGGTGGATGCGCCAGGTGAATTAATATTTAAGCCGTTGCATTTGATTTTACTTATTTGTTTTACACGTAATATGTGCACCTGTATTACTTAGCGTATATTTTGACAAAATTAAAAAAAGCACCACGTTTCGAATACAAAAAATCATTAAAATTGGTTCACCTAGTCGAAATTTTTGAGGTAATAAACACAAACCTAAAAAAATATGGTCGAAGTGAGAACCTCTTTTTTTTTAATTCGTTTAAAAATAAGTATAATTGAATTCATTAGAATTTCATTCAAATTTAAACACATTTATTTAGTCACCTTTTCTTGTATCATTATTTAGCTTTTTAGTAGCAATTTATTGAATTTTTTGCATTTATAACAAAAACATATATTTAACCCGGTACAAAGCTGATATATATATTAAAGAATGTGTTCATATACAACGTTCACAGCTTTTTTGTCGTTAGACAATAGAGACATATTTTCTATGGAAGCGCGACTTATAAAGCATAAGTGCATCAGAAAAAAAATCAAAGAAAATCGGACAGCTATATGACGTCTTTCGGTTTCTGCAGTTCTACTTCCGGTCGAGATGAATATGTAGCACTTTTTTAATAATTTTTATCGTAAGCGGCAAAGTAGCCCTTTCAAAATCCGTTTTATTTATTTCTCTTCCATTTTTTTATCGTTACATGTACGATTTTTGAACGTAACATTTCTAAATAATCAACTGTGAGGCCCCCGGTCAGTAGCACCCCCACCGCAATAAAATATTTATTTAAATTACATGCTGTAAGTGGCCATATTGATCTATTATATATGCACAATGTATTTAGGGTACTCAATCGGATAAGGATTATTGCTGTATTGCTTAAAATCGCTTCGTAATTAAGCCATTATTTCTATCTTGTAGGCAATTTAATTGCAACGATTTTTTGTCTTTTTTTAAAATGCATAGCTGCCAAGATATAGCAACGAAAAGAAGAAAAAAAACTAGTGTGGCAGTCAGTGGGACTGCCGGCAGAAGTTATACTTCTATGCACGCGCATGGATTCATAAATTTGTATGCGAATAATTTAGCAACCTCATTATATGATATTCGTGGTAAGCGACTCCAAAAACCTCCTAGTACCGTTTTGTATCGAATTTGTATAAAATTCCTGGAGACGAGGTCCGTCTTAAGCACCAGGTGTTTCGAACGCCATCGCTATTATTTTAATCGTATATAGCGACTCAAAAAAACCACCGAGTACCAAGTGTGCACTGATTTCGTACAGAATTTACATAAAACCCTAGGAGAAGAGGTAAATACCCTAGACACTAAGTGCCGCGGAGACTTTTGGAATCGTGATATTAGTGTTCAGCGACTCCAAAAACCCCGAGTATATCAATTGAACCCATTTTCAGCAATACTTACCGAGTTGTAAGTTTTCTCTCTATTGTCTGAATGTACTTTTCGAATGCAGAAATGCAATTTCCATTTTTACATTATAAAATATAGCGACAAATTTTCTGATACTATAACGAATCCAATGCAAAAAACGCATTCCGATCCATCTTACGTTACAAAATTCGGAGGTTTTGGTGCTTTATTTCCTCCACTATTGGTAAAAATTTTGTTTATGTAGGCAACCACCTTAAAAGCATACAGCAGAATATACTGCAACCATGTGACGGTACTTACAATACAATAGGTTCTCATTACTGAATATTATTATTAATATAAAATGCTAAACTTTATATGTATACTTACGTGACAGAATTATAAAATAATCTGTCAAATAATCATGTGGTCCATCACTATGATATTCATACATTAGTTCAGACTGTTTTTTGTATATCTATCCCTTTTCGATGTACTGAATGTTTAAACTGTATTCAAAGGACTTATAGTTATGACTAATATTATGTGGTATATATTTTATCTTTGTTTTTACCGACCAATATACTTTATAAGTGTTTCTGTCTCTCTCTTACTCACACCATTACATATGTAATGATTTTTCCCATTTAACTCTACACAATCTTTTTCTACAGGGTGTACGAATAGAAGTATAACTTCAAAAAAATCTTATTTTTTTCACAAATTGTTAAAAAAAATAGCCCATATTTTAAAGGGTCCGCGTAGTAAAATTATCATTTATAATGATATGTCGAAGTGATTAAACCAAAAAAATAGGATCATTTACGATTTACCCAACCAAAAACAGATATCAACTGGTCTAAAGCCGGGTACTCACTTGCGAACTGTAACTGTAACTGTGCGGTTACAGTAACCAAAAATTTTAAATGAAGACGCGTAGCACATCAGGTATGTGAGGAATCGTCGAACGGTTCGAAGCGATCCACCAGTTGTCGGTTTTTACGCGAACACAAAGAAATTTTTTAGTTGGTTCATAGCCGGATCGAGGCACGTGCGTTAGTCTACGTATACATAAACATACGGTTACTGCAACCGTGCAGTTACAGTTACAGTTCGCATGTGAGTACCCAGCTTAATAGGGAAGTAATGGTGAAAAATCATGCGAAGAGAGAATTTATGTTAAATAAATTATTTGAATTTTTGAAAATATGTATTTTAAATTTCAAATCCTGTAAAACCTAAATCTGTCGAGTACCGCACGAAGATGGAAGTTAAAAATCAATTAACCATTTTTTGGCAATCCAGACTTTATGTAGGTATATCAATGCTAACAATAAGCTTCTGTAAATTTCCGAGGTACCTTTTTAAAATTTTAATTTATTTGATGATTTCTTTTGTATACATAGGTCATGGAATAATTTATACCAACCTTTTCTCTGTTGATTCTGTTTAAATTTACATTAACCTCTTAATTCTTTACGTTTTTCCTTTTTGGAATATATATTCAATTTTTGATACTGTTTTATAATGTTTAAAAAATATGAAGCTTTCCTCATCATTTGAAAAAGATAATCACTTAGCAAAAATAAACTATCCTTGTTTATCAAAATTTATTTTAACCTATTAGAAATCAAATAACTACAATCGAATCGTATTTTCCAACAGATTGAAAAAGTTTGCTTACATGGATCATCTTGACTCACCCAAAATATACTTTATTAGATTTCGCTATCTCTTGATTCAGTCATAAAATATTAAATTTACTCGTTCGTTTTCCTGTATAATTTAACTGGATTATATGCATGGATGTTATATCCCAAATTAAAAACATTTTTATATTTTAAATGGGACTTTTTATATATTTTTTTGCTGTTGCAGTAGGTAACTCTTGCTTGTTTTTATCAATCATCTGGAAACTTCGGGTTCCATCTGAAGGATAATATGCTCGATCAACTCAATTCCATTCTTTTGATAATTTTGCAAAAAAAATGGACTGAATCCACTCGATTACGCTAGAACGTATCTTTTAAATCTTTTAATCTGATAGCTACATATACCAAAATCTTCATTAAACAATTTACACAGTTAATTTATTTTAATTAAACTGTATGGATCGTCAACTAATTTAAAAATATCTTTAGTAAAATGAAACTAAAAATAATCGGAACTGATTTTTATATTTGATTTCCAACTGGCTGATTTTTTATATACTATGAGAACCATGTATAAATCGTGGAATTTATTGCCCCGAAAAAGGTACATAAGCGTAAAAACTTTGACCAAACAAAAATAATTTGGCCTAGATGCAAAAAATAATAAACAACTTCAGAGTAAATTTAATGTAAACAATAGCTTTTTATAAGCGACTGTTGTAAGAAACCATTAGGGATTTTATTAACAGTGTAAATAATATTTTTTTTGGTCCTCCGTCCAGAAACAATACTATTAATTACTTCAAAATCGTCCGGAAAATGGCATTTTCCGGCCTAGGCCGGCAAAGTAGTTTTTAGATTATCTAAAGAGATGGCGCTATGAGTTTAAATTTTGTCATCAAAAATACATAATGAATAATACAAATTTTAATTAAATTTATTTAAAAACAGCGTATAATATACTAAACTTACCTATAACTTTTTCCAAACATAAGCAGGATTCTAAATTTCTCTCACAACTTGTATTATAAAATTTGACATTTATGTCAATTTAGAACTACTTATCATTCGATTATGAAAATAGTTCATTGTCTCTGCTATCTTTATATAAAATTATTAGATATTAATGTTAATATTTTCAATATAACAATTTTTACTGTGCTGCTTATTAGCACAGTATTTGTATGTATAAAAATTAAGGAACTTGAAATCGATTATCAGAAAATTATTCCTTATTACTAATTTTTTTAATCCTGCAATAGATGTCAATAAACATGTAATCTTGTATGTCACAAAGTAAAAAGCACAGGTAAAAAGTTTTTGAACTTGTTGTGTTTGCAACATATGTTAATTAAAACACTAATAACACTAGTAACACGTATATTCAGTATCAAACAAGTTATTATACAACTATAAATATAATTATAATATGTATTAACATCACGTCATACCTTTAAATATAAAAGGTTTTATATTCAAAGCGTCATACCAATACCAGTTGACAGTCTGTCGTCTTCTAGTCACTGGTCTAACTTCAGGTAGGACAAACGGTCAACTGTTGAACATAACAGAACTTTTGAAAATATTAAAAATTAGTCGGACCAAAAAATAGTGTGTGTTACACGTCCGGAAAATATTTTGCAAGTGCTCGTATTGTTTCGCCTCGGTGCTACGCACCTCGGCTACACAACTTTACTCGCTCTTGCAAAATGTCATTTTCCGTCCTTGTGTCACAAATAACTATTCATTACCATTGCACTACCTCAACTCTTAGCCGTAGGGTAAATAATTATAATGAACGTAAATAAAGGCGGCATGACCTCAGATCCGTTAATGTTTTATGATAATTTTATAATTACAATGAATGATTTAAAAAAAAGTGGCTTGGATTCAGTTTTCAAGAAGTCATTGAAAACTTTATGGAAAATCAAAAAAGTCATGACTATGTCGCTATCGTTGCAAATATGATCAGAAACTTTTGTCGTTAAGGGTGTTTAATGATTCTTAAAGTCTATTTCCTAGATTCACATCATACCTACTTTCCATAAAATTTAGGGGATTACAGCGAGGAACAGAGTTTCCATCAGGATACTGAAGAGAGATACTGAAGATGAAAGAGATTGTAAAAGGGTTAGAAATCATTATACAGTTCATTTGAAAACAAAAAACACTGTTACAAGAATAAATAAAATCCTGGACAATATTGAATGGAGGATACTTATATTTTGTATATTTTTTTAATTATGTCGGTGTTAAGTGGTTTTAATGGAGAGGAAGTATACATGTATAATAAAGTAATGTAACAATAAAAACAATCTTTTTCTCGTCCCAAGCCTAGTTCGGATCGGCGTTGGCTTTCTGTAACATTTGTTTCCATCTGGCTCCATTTAATTCATCCTTTCTTCTCCATTTTTTCTCTTTCAAGACCTCATTTAATTTATCCATACATCTTAGTTCTGGTCTTCCACTCTGTTTCTTACCCCCAATCTCACATTTATCTACTCTTTTACCCACATAATTCTCATTCCTCGTTTCTACATGACCAAACTATCTCAACATATTCTTTTGGTCAGCTGTCCCGCTTTCAATATAAACCTCTTACTCTATCTCTCTTCGTTAATCCACACATCCAACACAACAACTTCATCTCCACCTCTTCTAAATTTCTCTCTTGCTCTATCGTTATTGACCAGGTTTCTGAGTTATACATCAACACTCTCTTGTACATATTTTTGCACTCACATTCCTGTTACATAAAACTCTGCTCATTCGTTTCCAGTTCATTCATCCACACTTACTTCTATGATTTATCTCACTTTTTAATTCTCTGTTTTTTTTCTGGCACAGACCCTTAATATTTAAACTTTTGGACAGCTGGCAGCACTTGGTTTCGCAGTTTGATTTTAAGTCCATCCGTCTCGTCTGTTGTCATATACTCAGTCTGCGTTGTACTCACTCTCAAGTGCTTTTTTTTCATTTCTTAAGTGTACCTTCCAGTCTCTCTTTCTTAAAATCTACAATCACAATATCATCCGTATACATCATATCCCATAGGGCTTCACCTCTTATCCCTTAAGTCATAACATCCATCACCATACCAAACAGATAGGTACTCAGAACCGACCCTTGGTTGATCCCTACATGCACAACATTAATGTACTAAAAAGCTGTGGTTTTGATTAACAAAACGAATTAAAATATAAGACAAGGCACAAAAAAGTGACTTAAAGTTTGATGGTGTAATTGTTAATTTGACAAATAATCTCTCTCTCATTATCATTATCACGAAGTATAGATACCAGGAGTTTAAACGTAGTGTTAAACAAATGGTCTCAATTTAGGGGACAGAACTATTGCCGGTGGAGTGCGCCCGTGTTCAAGAGATACTCGTTTAAATCCTTAACGCGGGATGTTATGACAGCTTTTATGACAACTAATTTTAAATAAATAAATCTATATATCTATATTCTATATCTATACATATAATAAAACTGTAGAAATGTATATGTTTGTGCGCGCATCACATGAAAACTACTGATCCGATTCGAATGCGGTTTTCACAGATGTATTTGTCTTCTTTCAACTTAACATCTGGCGTATAAAAATTTCTCTCCTATTCCTTAAATGGGGTGGGGTAAGAAACTTTTATACAACAATCACACGCCACGCGAACGACGTTGCGAGTACAACTAGTTAATATTATATATTGAATTTAATTTCGCGACATTTAAATGGCATAAATGTCATAAACATCGGTTCTCCTGATTACTCGCGCCGCCGCGCCAGTGGCAAAAAAAAACTATGAGCTGGGTTGATTATTGTGACCAGAAATATTATGGAAAAGCCTATACCGTGTAAACTCCTGGTATCTATACTTCGTGATCATTATCGAAAATGCCTACTGACCACTACGGATCTGTAAACTAATGATTAAAGTCGCTATGGGTTTAATGTGATATTTTTTTTCTCCTTAATGTCAATTCTACAGTTTTTGTAGTGAAACCAGTTTTTATCGCAGGTAAATATAAAAAAGTAAGGTATTGCGTTTAAAGTCTTTAGAAATATTTTGATAGCGCAATTTAAACAACTTATTCGAAAAATAAAATTCAGATCTATATTGAAAACTGTTACATTTTTCATGAATTGTACCAAATTCTAAAACGCACAAAATTTTCCAATCTTTCTGGTTCGTCATATTTCCTTTAACAATATTATTGATGATAAACTACTTTTACTTGTTGAACACGTCTCGAGCAAACTGTTATATGTAATATAAATTAGTCTAATAAACTGTTCAAAATATAATTGGTAAAGTAAGATTTACCTACTTCTATATTTCATCAACTGTGAGAATGGATTAATAAGCTAGTCTATGATAAATATAATCATTAAAATTGATTACCTACTTCCAGGGTAAGACAGTAGAAATTCATAAAGACACCCTTTAAATTGTTGTGCGGGTTTTTATACGATAAACACAAAATTTTGATTTCTGTAGTAAAATTTCGGTAATAAACTTTCTATATATAATTGTACGAATATAAAATCGAAGTAATGAACTTTTTATTAATCTAACAATGGAAATGTTCTCTTTCTGTCACATACAGATAAAAGAATCACGTTTTTTGCGTTGTCGAAGGTCATAAATAAGTGTTGGAAAAATACTGTTTAAATAATACAAACGAATGTTTGAATACTAAGATGTAGATAAACAAAAGAAAAGTAATTATTTTTTGAAGCTGCCTTCCGCAGATCGTGATTCTTTTAGACTTTCAGTAATAAAATGGTGTTGACAGGCAAAATCGGATAGTTAGAAGTTGATTGAATATAAATAAAACCTTCTCGAAAATATAGATAAAATTGGATAAAAAAAAATGTTTTCACTTTGCCTTTCAGCATCTTGATGGACAGAGAAAATCGATCACAAGAACACAGTGAAAAAGACAAAATAGGTTGGGTCATCTTGACAAAAAACGCCGAAAAATAACAAGATTTTAGTAAAGAATTGAAACTGTTTTCCAGAAAAAAGTAGTCACCTGATATTCATCAATCAACTTAATATTTCTTGTTGCATTTTCTTTATATAGACTTTTGTTTGCGACTTTTAAAGCCTTTATTTAAATAAACAAGTAACACTTTTAAGCAGTTAATAGGATCGCTTAAAACATAGTAAATAAACTACAAGTAAAGTTATGTTAAAAAATAAGCAGAAAAAATAGATAAAACGTTCGCTTATTACATAAAGAATTATTCTTTGGAGGTTTCTAATTTATTCTTGCTTGGAAATGATGCATAACGAACTATTAGAACCACGAATGTTATCCATCAGTCCAAACCTTGATTTTCTTCATCGTCATGGTTAAGTTTACAGACCGAAAAGGTAAAAAATAAAAATACTTAAATTTTTAATAACCTGTCTACAAATAATTCGTAAAGAAACTGGGAAAAATGATACTCTGCATCAACTTGCTTCGTGACATTTATATTATATATTATAATAATATAAGCAGCTTTTAAAATAATGAAAGACTTAATTTTTATTAGACCTGCACTTTCAAATATCCAAATTATAATTAAATTCATTCTATAGATTATAGATGTGTATTCTAGCGAGCATGGAATTACCAAAAAGTAATTTAGTATAAATTTTAAGTATGAATAAGTAACTACGGAGGTTGCGTCGATTCGTGATAAAGGCTATGCAATAGACGAACAGTTTAATTCTTTGGGATAAGGTCCAATCGAGTCTACGTCTTTGTAGAGTTTGCTGGCTGTTACTGGTATAAGCTTAGCAGACTTCCTGGGTATCCCTGGAAATTCTTCCAGGGCCTAGTTCTGGTGATGATCAAGATTGATGATATCAGTAGTCTTCGTAGGAGGTCTGGTGTTAGTGTTACATACATAATACAGTTAGCAGGCTTGCTGAGTGTCCATGAAAGTGGTTCCAGGACGTAGCTATGGTGACGATCAAGATTTATGATATCATAAGTCTTCGTAGGAGGTCTGGTGTTAGTGTTACAAACACAATATACTTAGCAGGCTTCCTGGGTGTCCGTGGAAGTGCTTCCAGAGCGTACCTCTGGTAATTGCCAGGATTGGTCAATAGTCTTCGAAGGAGGTCTGGTGTTAGTGTAAGCGACACTATACACTTATCAGGCTTCCTAGGTGTCCGTGGAAGTGCTTCCAGGGCGTAACTCTGCTGATGGTTAGGATTGATGATACACTTACACTTACAGCTCGTTCAGACGGCCTGTCCAGCCCTGTTTTAAATTAGAAAAGGTAATCGTGACACTCATTCATTTTATATTGAAAAACATTTTAAAATCTTTAATTTTTATTTCAACAGGGAACTTTTTTATATTTTATTTTAATTTTTAAAACACGAAGTTAAATATAATAAACCATAATTCTCTTTATCATATAAAAATAAGAATATAAAAGCAAAATGAGCGTTAAAAAATAATATAATTACATCTTTTCTCTCGTTCTTTTATTTCGGAAATACCTCTACAAACGTTGGCGTTGTAAAATATAATTTTATCGGGAATGTTTAAAGCTTAAAAAATAATGGAAAACCCTGCAATAGCTCAATATTTTTTGTGAAATAATTACCGATTGTTGACGTCATTTATTATTCAGAGTTTAAACTAGAACAACGTACTTTGACCCGTAAATCTATTTCAGTAACTGTGCCAACGTTTCAGGTGATAACGGAACAATAACGTACAAGTTGTTATTTAAAATGATATCAAATATCCATTATTAATTATAATTAGTAATCAACTATTACGAATAATTGTAAATCATACGATTATCATCAAATTTAATTCGAAACTTTACATAATCAAATTATTTGCTTATTATAATTAGATTGTTTAGGGGATTTAATTGCCAATAAAAACATGTTGATGTCGAAAATTCAACACTGCCGATGGGTAATTTTCTTCTACTTTATTATTAAAACAACTAATAGTGAATTTTTTTTCTAATAAAACCATCGGAAACAAATAAACAAAAGTTATCAGAGTTTTTGGTAGATAATGGCTTTAGGTCCGCCAAAAAAATGAAGAGATCTGCATTTTTGATATGTTATAAGTTATGAGTAGTGTGAATTCAAGCAAAAAACATACGAAATTTTTATCCATGGACCGCCAGGGGATCCTCCAGACGATGCCGACAGCATCATTGTGAGATCTGCCCCGGAAACAAAATCACAGCTCTAGAAACGTACTCTCAATGGATTGGGGTCAACTCACTCCAATGTGTTTCTCCAAAAAAGTGGCAGATATGGAGTTTTGCTCATCGAAGTATTTTTTTCCATGCCATCATCGGTGGTGATACCACCTTTGTCTTTTTCATGGACTCTCTACTTAACCTTCGTTACACAATGTTCGTAAAATCTGTTACAATTTCCCATATACACCTAGCTTCTTCACCTCCAACCCAACAAACTGCTGTTCAACACTGCTATCGGACCTACACCAGGTGTAGAATTGGTTGTGATGGACATACAGCCTACCAAAAGGAGCCTGAAAAGCAGCAAGCAGGGACTGTTACCAATCCAGCCCAATAGACATTGCTGAAACTAATTTCCTGCAGCTGCAAAAGAGGTTGTTGGGGTGGCAATTGTTTTTGCGAGAAAACGGAGCTGAAATGCTTTGCTCCTTGCACATTTTGCCTTTGCAGTTCTCTTAAATCCTCCAACTAAAAGCCTGATGTTTTCTTTCGGTTACTTCTAAACACACTTGCATCTCAATTATTACAATATGCTTGGATTATAATATGAAAGAATAAAAAACACATAGATGACAGTTAAATCCCCAGATCAAAGTGGAATTAAGGAACATAATTCTTAGCCAAACATAGACATGTGCTATACGAGAGGAAAATTGACGATTTTTAAAAGAGTCCACCTTTAAAAAATAAAAATCATATTTTTTATGAGCTTAGGAAATAATTGTGATTTGTATAATCCAAAAAATATATTAGTTCAATTATAAACATTTTTTTTAACAATATTTTTTTTAAATTATGGTAAAAATAAGGGTAGTTTAAGAATTTGCTACAGGTTATACTATGGAAATTTTCAACAAAGAAGTTAGGTGTAGATTATGCGAAAGATATTTTGTAGATATTGGATTAAAGAAAAAAAGTTTTGAACGCTGCAAAACAACTTCTTTAAGGATATTTTACCCACCTTCAGACTTGCCTACGGTGGTAGGTACCTACGCCTCCCACAAGGAAAAACTAACATTGTTGAAATTACAGATTTCCAATTAATACTTTTTTATTGGAAAATTTACTTTACTATCGATTGTGTACACAAAAATATACATTTTAAACGCTGTTTTAAAATATAAATAGCAATTTTCATTCTAGTAAAAAGCAGCCGTTGGGAGTTTGTCTTAAAGATCTCTTGTTGGCTTTTTTGTTAAACCTACGCTAAATTAAAATTGAATAAGACTGTACAAACGATAGAATTCTTTCTTGAATTATATCAAAACAAAGATTCGTATAATGGAATGGGCTTTCTATTATTCTAGAAAGCTCTCTAGGCCAATGCAATTAAAAAATAAAATCTGGATCGTTGTACAACAAAAAGAAAGAGAGAAGTGACTCAATTATCTGTCATAATTTAACAACTGGGAGAACCTAATCACTTATTTTACTGGGAAGATATAATCTTAAGGGACAATCATTTTTGTGTAAATATTGTATAATTTGTTTGTATAGCTAAAGAATTTATATTTCTAATGTAATTAGAGTATTAGTCTATTATATATTTTATCACGGAAAATTGTATGTATTAAAAATTGTTGATGAATCTTAAGAAGAAAAATTTAGCGTTTATGAAAGTTTATGGTTTCATATATAAAAACATAACAAAATATTTTTGTACTGTAAATTATAATATAACCAAAAAGTAACTACACATTTTTTTCAATAAGGTTTTGTTTGAAAATTCAATTAATCATTAATCAGCTGTTTGCTGATCTAGGCGCTGAAATTAATCTTCTCATTACGAATATACATTCAAGCTACCCGACGCTAGGGCAAATAAACTACAAGAGTAACGAGAAATGTAAAGCAAAAACTGAATGGAGTATAAACTGCTTCTCTCGTCATGTTTTTTTTTAAAAAACTAAAACTGTTTGTGTATTAATAAGTTTATTCAAATTTCTACTTCATATCGTTGAGCGTGTCCATATATTTGCCTTCTAGATAAATCATTTTATTCGCCATAATACGATACGCTTTATTATACATATATGTACGAATTGTGGTAGAATAGTATATTGTAATACAAGTGACAGGTTTCGTAGTACGAGTTCAGTTTGTGAAACGAACCGCGAAGCGGTGAGTTTCGCAAAGAACGAGTACTACAAACCGTCATTGTAATTCGAGTGTTACATACTATTTTTTATAATGAACTTTTAAAAGTATAAAAAAATAAATAAAATGAGAGTTTTTCGAAATATTTATTAATGGTGGCAATCTTGACACTTTGACACTTGTCAGTTTTGATGATTTTAAATTTGAATGTTTGTCAAATTTGTATAAAATATTCCGAATTTAGCAATAACCCTGATAATGTAGTTAATAATTTACTACAACATACTTCTTGATTTACTACCTGAACTCTTTCGTTGACAATCAGTGCAGTGCAACCAATTGTGTAAAACAAAAAGTTACCAAAAAAATCTATTTCGATACTGTTTTTAGTGTTGAAATAGAAACTTTGTGAACGTGAATTATAAAATAGTTATTTATGCAACTAGTGCGTAAAGTTACCTTTTTTGACGAATGTGAATGTTGTCGCATGAGCCGCAGGCGAATGCGACAATCACATGAGTCAAAAAAGGAACATTTACGCACGAGTTGCATACAATATTTTTTCTACAACCGAATTTTTTTACAAGAAATACAAGTATAGGCCTGATTTTTTTACGCTTTACTGCGAAAAAAAATATTATATTTAAAACATATTTTAGATAACAAAATATTTATTTTCTAAATTAATCTCACCTTATAATACCGGTACGTAGAAACGCGAAATGCTTGAATTATAAACTAATTGAAATGTCAATCAGTCATTTAAATAAAAATACTTACCCTTATTCATGAACTGATATTTCTGTCATATTAAAAATCAAATTAAAAATTACTGAATATAATATCTAGTTTTGTATGTATTAAACTGCAATAATTTAACAATTAAATATATTTACACAAATTTACACAATTAAATAATAAAAAAAAGTTTCCTTACCCGGCATTGAACCCGGGTCATCTGGGTAGAAGCTATATACCTTAAAACCTCGGTCACTAACACACATCAAAGTATTTGCATAATCGTATACAAAACAGTGCTTATTTTACTTTTTTTTACTAGTAAAAAAAAAACTTTTTTTTTCACTAGTGAAAAAAATTTAAACTTTACGAACCTTAAACCGTGCGTAAAGTTAATACTTTACGCACGGTTGTAGAAAAAAGTAATTAGACTATCACCACTGCAAATGCGCTTCTGAGTCAATTAACGTATATCCTAAAACTTTGCACAAAATATTTATTGGATTTTTTAATTATGAAATTTATTAAAAAACTAGTTATCATAAATTACAACTCAATTCTTAATTAAACTATAACATCGGATTATGTAGAGTGGCAGATTCTGCTCTACTAGAGGCAAATTTCTGCGAATATCTCTCATGATGTCCTGTTTTGTTTCTAACTCTGATTTTTTTCTTCGTCTGGTTTCTTTTCGCGTCTGGTTTCTTTCTGTCCCACGTTGGGCGCCAATTATTTAAGGATCTTCTATTCTGCTCCGGATTCTTTGACTGGGTTCACTTTATTACTTATTACAAATACTTTTTAACATGTTATCAATTAACAAATCTCTAAAATTAACAACTGTCTCTTAAATGACATCTACCTTTTTGACCCATCAAAAATGTAAAACAAACACTAATCAAATTTTTTCTCACTATCCCATAGTCGTCTCTTATTTTAATTTTAAAATAGAGACAGTGATACCATAACAATAGTGTTTTAATTATTTTTTATAATACAATAAAGGGTGAAAAAGTATTTTTGTATTTATTATTACCAACAAACGCTCGACACTTTCGTGTCATAAAGATAGTTATTTTATCGGGTTCCTGATATTTTCACGTACGGAAAAATGATGCTGTCACCTTGCAACTCTCTAAAGAAAATTCAGGCTCCATAATGGCCGTTAACACAAATACTTCAATTCGTTCGTTAAGTAAACAACTTCCCTTGAGTCCACATTGCCGCACAAAGGATTTAACGAGATTTATCTTTGATGTGTTGTATCTGCTTAATAAGAAATGATCTTGGTATATACCAAGTCACATGAATTCAAAAATAGCAATATCAGATTAAATAAATTTATCCTATTAACTCAATTAGGAGTAACTATTTATGTGACCAGGATATGGTACGTGCAATCTTATTTAAATTTAAATTGTTTTATTTTAATTTTAGTAAGATTTACAATCAGTTGATTCCACGTTCCTAAATATTGCTAATGTGCACACAGTGAAGGATCATCGGCAAAGATGTCGAGACCATCTTTTTGTCGCTTTTGGTTCTTTGGTCTGCTCTACTATCCTCTTTTGCCTAACACTTAGGCTCATATCTTTTATAAAGGCCAGCAGCGCAAAATTGTCTTCACTATAGACTGTAGATTATAAGATGATTGTCCCAGGTGATATTTTAAACATATGGCAACTCAGTGGACAGTGTTTTATAAGAATTCCTGATGCGATTACTCTGAATTCAGGTTCTGAAGCACTAAGAGTAGCGTAGAGATGACCGTATTAACTTTTTTGCTGGTTTTTCCAGTAGGCTGCAATAAGTTCCTTTTCCCAATTTCATCCATTTCAAGATGTCATATAAAGGTTCAGGTCCGATAAAAGAAGTAGGTACTAGCTCCTTCTTTTGCGAGACTATTAGCTATCTCGTTTCTGACAATCCCTTTATGTCATGGTACCCATAGCGTGGTCAAAGTACACAAAATATTCGTAAAATGCTGCAAAAAGTACAAACCTTTTGGAAATTCAAATTTAGTTATTTAAGAGGATTGTGCTTAATATGAGAAAATGTTTACTAATTTAGGTGAGCAATTTTCCGGAAAAACATTGGTCGAAAATTTTTTTATTTGTTTTTTCACTCTAATTGTTTAAATAATAAAAATACAGAAAAATGTTCAAATCAAAAATTGTAGCTAATGCATTTACCTACAAAATTTGTCTAAAAAGTTTTCTGATATTTTCATTAGTTTTTGAAATATACCAAATTTTTCTAATAGTATTTTTAAACATCATCAATTTTTAAGTTTTTAATTTTAAGATAGCAAATAAACAATGACCCGTAGAAAAAATTATTTTATACAAAATTTGCTATAAATGAAGGTATCTACAATTATATAAAAAAAAAATTTTTGTAATAATTTTTTAATGAATTATCACCGATTTTCCACATAAAACTCTCCTAAAAAGTCGTTTTTTTTACTAATACTCTCTACTAAACATTGAGAAATTAAACAATTTAATTATAAAACATTGTGTACTTAAAAGATGATGGTTTAATCTAAAAAAATTATTTGAAACTTTTTTTTGTAACTAGATTTTCCGAAAAGATACATACGATTTTCCAAATGCTACCGTTGAAATAAGCAAATTCTCGAAGTTTCATTTATAATTTTAATTAGTATTTATGACGACGAATATTTTTCATTTATAAGGTATTGTTGTTGATCAATATGTTCAGAATATCCCGTGCTTTTTTTGTCATTAAATTGGTTTTTCATGAAAATTCTAGCGATTTTCCACGTAAACCTTCTTTGACTATTATATATTCTTGCAATTTTTTGAATCAAAAAATTATAAAAATTAATAATAAAATTATTGCATGAGATAAGAATTAAGGACCATGATATAAATGAAAAAAATGTTTAGAAATTTTTTACTTTTGACATTTTCTTTTAAGGTAACACAGAATTTTCCTAAAAGCAAGCGTTACTGCTCATACCCTTTTGGGAGTTTTATACTTCAGATTCAGCATTTCAGTGTTAATAATTATTGATTTTACCACGCAGTTTAATGTTATATATATATATATATATCCACTATTTCTGTTTAATAAAAAATTTAATTTGTTAATAATAATTAAAAATTAAAAGGAATCTCAAGCAAATTTCCTCGTTAACTTGTTTTAAACCCCACTTTATTTCTACTATATTTTTATTAATAACAGCTTATTTTTTTACATTATTATTTTTTTTTTAATTTCACTTGATCCAATTGTCATTCTTACTATTATTATTATTATTATTGTTATTATTATTATTATTATAATTTTAATTTTTTTTTATTAATAATTTATTAGGTGTGGGTAAAAAAAATGAAGTGAATTTTGAATTTTAGAGTTTTTATTGATTAATCATATAGAAATCAATCATTATCATTCTTCTACAGAGTAAGAGCATGCGCGCTGGCTCACAGCGCGATGGCGCGGAGAAGCAGTTGCCAGCGGCTTTTTCACCTGCTTTTTCACCTTCATTCGTACTCCCTTCTCTTTCGTACCTGACGCATAGGTGTGTTAATATGTATCGCGATCGCTTCTCTATACAATTATTATCAAGCTGGCAAAAATCTGAATAATCTTATAAGCACTGAAAAAAGTTATGCTAGATTTTCTAAAAGATGTCTGATTTTAGCACTTATCATAAATAATTGTCTATTATTTAAAAAATTTGATATTAAAAGAAAAACTGTATAATAGTTTTGAAAGTATATACTTCAAAGTATTTACAGATAAAGTTTCATTGAAATATATTAATTTGGAAAAAAGATATAATTAAATAAAGTTTGAAAAAAACGAGTGAAATTAGGCATGTAAAAAACAGAGATTTTTAAAAAGCATTTGTTTAAAAATTTAAACATTTTTCGCTTTGTTTTTGTGATAATAATGTTCAATGATCATTTGAAATCCTAAATTTAAAAGGAATTTTCGCTGCGACATTAATTAATTAAATAGGAAATATAATTGTTTATTGACGTTTTTCTGCTCGTTTTTTTTATAAATAAATGGATTTTACAGTTAGAAAATTTATTTTTTAAACTTGAAAGTAATTTTTTTTTAAAGTTGAGGTCTTTCTCTACATTTTACATTACTTTGTCTGTTTTTTCAGTGAATCACAACCTTTAAATTATTAACTTTTAAATCAAGCCTTCAATAAATTCGGCTCACGGGACGTTCGCGCGCACCCACGAATCGACTTTCGCTGAAATAATTATATCTCGTACACTTTTCAATTTACAGAAAAACTTTTCAGACAAATTTTGTAGATAATTGCATCAGCTACAAATTTTAATTGAAACTTTTTTTCGTATATTTATTATTTAAACAATTAGAGTGAAAAAACAAAAACAAAATTTTTCTCCCGACAATTTTCCGGAAAATTGCATACCTATTTTCGTAAAGAATTTTTCATATTAAGTACAACCCTTTTAAATACTCAAATGTGAAATTTCAAGAGGTTTGTCTTTTTTGTGAAGCTATATGTGTACTTTGACCACGCTACCACAGCAAAGTTGCTTTGTTGTTTTTAGCTAGTTGTTTAAAAGACTAGTTTTAATGCACTCTTCAGCTTTGTTGTCTATTTTTAATAGCTGTGCTTAGATTAGTCCTACCTTTAAAATCCCAAGATGTCCTGTAAAATCGCTGGGTTTAAGAGATAAAGTCCTTATTAACCAATAGGCACTTTCTAGAGTAATTCTTCTTATATCTAAATGTCAGGAAGAAAAGTTTAAAATTACCTCCGAGACTTCACAAGCGAGTCTTAGCAACTCTATTATTGGCTTTTGTTACGTTGTTTTGTTTCACCAACCCCTAAGAACTGTTAGATAGGACCAATAGACCATTTTAAGTTTAATGCCCTATGTTTTCCCAAAAAGCAAACGACAGGTTCACATATATTGTAGCTCTAGAGTTTATGTTTGCAAAGAATGAGAGTGTCACTGTATTTGTAAGGGTTGAATCATTGATTTTCTTGTGTTGGGTAATAAAATGAGTGTAGTTTTGTTGAGATTGGCTAAGAGTCCTTCCTTCGAACACCAAGTTGTTATGAGGTTTAAGGCACTTTGCATGCGGTCAGGAATAATCTTACGATCACGTATTTCTATTATTTATAGTGCAATTTTCATTTGAAATTTAATCAACAATTGAATATAGCGCAAGTCGTTAAAGCCTTTTTCTAATTACAGATTCCAATTATTTTAAACTTATTTATCTAATATTTATCTAACTTTTAATACAGAAGCAAATTTTTTCGTGATTATAATGATTTAAACATGTGTTTGTTGTTCTTCTTTAACTTGTAACATTTTTGTGGTTATCATATAATACACAAAAGAAATCCATACACAATGAACAAAAAGGGTTTCCTCTTCTCAGATTTCTATTCAAATCTCCATTTCAAGTTCTGCCATTATCGCTCATAACAATGATATAAAGCTTTGATTCATTTTTAATTCCATATAAGAACATTTCTGAAAAAATTAAATTAACTTCGAAAGATTTATTATATTTGTGTTACTTTTGGGCAAATTTTCTACAGGTGTTCATTTACTTTATTTTCTTACTTTTTAATTTAAATTTTACGACTGTTACCTATTTTTCTTGATAATTTCGAAAATAAATCTTCTCGATTTGAGTACAAATTGTTAAAATAAGCTCTATGGTGCTGTAGAAGGTTTTTTATTGCTTCTTTACTGTTATTTTTCTTGATAGTTTCGTTATTTACATATTACATGCTCAGGGTAAGTTCAAAATCTAAAAGCGCGTTAAATTTTTTTCTGGTAAGACTGATATAGACATACAGGCGTAGGTTTATATAATTAGACTATTAATACCGATATATATATATATATATATATATATATATATATATATATATATATATAAACGAAAGGGGGAAAATTAATGGGCATGTACGCATACTTGGCACCCTTTTTTATATATATATATATTGAGATGATATAAGTTACTATGTTATATCAAATAAGTACATATAAAGAAAATTAATAAAAATAGAGAAAAGGAAAACATATTCTTATTCCAAGGCAGAGTGCTAATGCAGTAAATTTGGTATAATTTATAATCGTCTTCTTCACAATACCTAAAAAAGAAAAATAAAACAAAATAAGAAATTAAAATATACAAGTACCTACATCTAAGAGATATTTATTTCAAAGAGTCAAAATAATTTAACTTATAATATATAAAATTTTAATGATCATGTATTAAATAGATAATAAGAGTAAATATTGAAAAAGTTTATAACTTTTACGATACATTGGTAATTAAAACCGATTTTAAATAAATTAAGATAAAATGAAATAAGAAAATTAAATGTTAGAACATAAATGTAAAACTTTACATAAATTTTATTATAAAATATTAGAAATCATTGAAGAAATATATAAAAATTTTACTTACTTTCAAAATATACAATGTTTGTTTTCAAGCCATATTGTGATTTGTTATTAGTTTAATTTCCAAATGAAAAGTTCTGAAAATAGAAAGATATTAGATTATATTGTAGATAAGATATTATAAAGTTAACAATTCATTAAAAGTTTAGCAAATTTTAAAAGAATTTCTATTGTATTAAATGTAAATAAGGAATTAAGTATTAGAGTTTTAGTAATTTTATTTGATCAATAATTTAGTAGGCGAATAGAGCATAAGAATGTATAGTGTAAGTTTTGTTTGGAGATTCAGTTGTTAAATTGTTGATTTCTGAATCTCTCTCTTGTTTTCTACCTTTTGAAGTGATAAGATGTAATAAATTTTGCTCCGTTAAAATTTCGATTTTTTTTGAAAATACTTATAAAAGAAAGTATTAAAGTAGTCAAAAGTGTTAACAAAACCGCAAGACAACTCCTGATAGTATCTGGTAAGACTTAAAGTTCATATTTATGGAGAAATGAATGTTTGAAATTGTATGCTGAGCAGTTCATTTCTATAAATGCTTCCTGAGTTAATTCAACGAAAGTAAAACTAGTTTCTAATAAGAAAGAAAGTATTAGTTTACTTACTATTTGATGCAAGAGTGGATTATTTCCTGATTAGAAGCAATTTTATTCGTCAAAATCTCTAAAGTGTCCGTATATCATTGATGTCCTGGGAAATGGTGGATTCCAATTAAGAAGGACTGCCTGTGCCTTAGTTGTCCAGAGAGAATTCAAAAGCTTCAGAACACGGCATCAATTTACAATTTTTTTTTAAAATAAAGAACTTTCCTGTGTTTGATTTTTATGTATTTGATGAACATTTAATTTCACATGTACACTGTTTCACTGTTTAAATAAGTTATTTTTCATTCTTAATTAAGTTTAATTTGATTGATTGGTTACAAGATTCAGAATTTTTCATAACACTTGATTTAACGATGTTTGATTTTTGAAAGTAATGTGTCAATGCGCACAAAACAATAAGAAAAAGTAAGGTTAAGGTCAAAATAGAATTATCGTTCAGAAAACATAATTTGGTATATGATTGTTGAATTTTATTATCGTTTTTGATGAAATGTTCAATATTAGTTAAATTTGAATCCATTTATTATTTGAGAATTTTGAACTCTGACCCTAAGAAAGAGAATAGATAGGAGCATATGTTAAAGTAATAATCGTTAAAATAAAAGAAATTAATTTGAATCTTACCTTCTTCACATCTATATTAAAATAAAAAAAAAATTTCAAGGTAAGAAGTACTTTATAACATGGTAACTTATAGAATACTATAATAATACTACTATATTAATAGAAAAAAGAGTTATCATATGTTATAATATATATATATATATATATATATATATCCAAAGATGATACATAAAGTATCTAAAACGCTCTGTTCGTTTTATATATATATATATATATATATATATATATGCGAATGTACTAAATATACTAATGCGCTATATAGTAAAAGGCCGCACGCTTATAGATGAAACTTGTGTGTGTGTGTCAGTCAATCGAACATTAAATTGTTGTATAGAAAGTTATTACAGTTTTCAAGTGATCATGGAATGTTCTATACAGTTTGTAGTATACTGTGTTAAATCTTTAAAATATATTAGCGCAAATTTGTTTGGTTGATAGATTAATTCTTAATTTCCATCGGCACTCATCGAGTGCTATTTTTTTAAATTATTTTCATCTCCAGATAAGGTTAGCACAAAGTTATATACAACCAAAATTACTTTCATAATTGTCCCAATTTATTTTATTACTGTTTCGTATATAGAATGGTTAGAATCGTATTTATTTTCTAGTTTTGTTACAGTTTACAAACGGAGGGAGCTTTTCTATTAACTAAATATCTGCACTATGGCTAATTTGAGGTTACTCAAACTAACGAGAATATTTGACGATTCCTGTGTTTGCATTTGACTTCTAAAAGAGAATCATACCCGCCGGCAATTTGCTTGTATGTTTGCGTGATGTGAGAATATCTCTGATCTATGTGAATTTTGTATGCACTTGACAACCTATTAGGAGTTGGTGTTTGTGTTTTATTACTACTATTCATAATTCTATGAGCTTAAATAGGCTATACACAATCATTATTGTTACAGTAGTTTCTACTAAAAAACATTGCTTCTATAATTTATTTGTAAATAAGTTTGATCAAGAAATTCCTGAATTTATTCAAGATAGTGTTCGTATTATACTCATATTAAAGTTCACAAAATGATTTGACGAAAAACAGGTTGATATGTAGGTTGCGGAGACACCTGGCAAATGACGTTGTATTTCAATTTCTAGATAATAGATTATTTGGATTAAAATATAAAAAAATAACAATAAAAAAAATTGAATAAACGAAACGTACAGATGAAAAACTAGCAGAAGATTAAAGAAAAACCAAAAATTATATCAAAAAGTGAAAACAAAGAAACTAGGAAATATATAATGTACAAAAAATAGGAAAAAACAAAAAAAAAATCGAAAAAATACAGTTAAAATAAAAAAAAAGAGAATCAGGAAAAAGTAAAAAAAATGGTCAAAAATGGGTAAAAACGAGTAAAATAAGAAATAATCGATAAAAACTAAAACAAGTTATAATGGTGTCGTGGGACACCAGGTAGGAACTAAGTTCCTTCGGCTAATGTAGAATCGACACTACTCGCTTGTGTATACGACTGTAGCGCCTGCGCACGTCTCATTTAACGGTTTTATTCCACGGACTTTTTCTTACGGTTTTACTATTACATTTTTTTCAGTTCAGTCGCGCAGCAAAATCCCTATCTCCTCCAAGCCTTGAATTATACTACGTTATAAATTAATAATTACATTTCTTTTGGTTGTACATATTTTCATAATTTGTACTTTTCGTCTGGGCAGCTTATAGATCAATAAATTCTCTAAAGATATAATTTTTATAATGATAATGATCGGAATAAGATAATTGAATTAATTTTATTTAAAGTTAAAATAATATTTATAATTTTTTGTTTAACACTGGAAAAAAACTAAAAAAAAATTATCATCCCGCGTATTCGATCCTCCAACGATATCACATCGTGAAGAGTTATCATATGCTAGTCAAATTATTTTTATGTATTTACTGCATAAATTTTGATCATATTAATAATAATAAATTATTATAAATTTTGAGATTAACATTAGTAACAGGTGTAGATAATCCAATAAAATATTACAACATAATTTACACATTTTACATTTAAAAACCAATAATTTTCATTAATTTATAGGACATCACAAAAGCTAACATCGTTGGATATTTCTATATTGTTTACAATGTTTATATTATATTATTAAACTTACCTTTCGTTAGGAGATTCTGTAATGAGAAGATCATCTTTTGCTTGATTCATTATAACTATTATATTTTTTGTAAACACTTTCAAGAAAGTTTCAGTGACACTTAAATATTATATTTTGTCACGGGTTAATTTCGCGTTAGCGACAGATCTTAATTTGTAAACAAAATCGTTGGCTTACCTTATAATATTGTAGGATTTATCGAGGCAAAACCGGTTGATTTAGGTTCTTAATAGTAAAACGCCAACTGTTGTTGTTATTTTCGGCCATAAAATTATATTTAGTCGTCGCTAAAATTGGTTTTGTAAATAAGTTTATTATTATTGTTGATGTTTGGAATCTTTGACAGTAGGACATCTGACCTACTCTCTCGTCGATAACTTGGATTTTGTGGGTTCGCAGCCAGCGTTTGGTCATATTTATAACTTTATTATTGAAATCAAAAATAAATGGGGAAATTAGGTAATGTTGGGATTTTTATTGTCGTCTATATAAATATTTAGATTGGTCGTATCAAACGACCCCTGTTTGTTCGTAAGTTGTTGGCTGAATAAGCTACGGTTTGTCCCTATAGTAGAGGCCATATCTTATTTCGACGTGTGTCAAATTATTGTGATCGAAGTGACGTGGGAATCGTCTTTCTTTTCATTTACGAACCTTTGTGGTGAAAGCATCGTTAAGAAGATTTGTCTTGAGGTTAATTTGTAATCTTCAATCATCGAAGACAATTTAGTTTGGATTTACGAAATTTAACCTCGTTCATTTCCATTGAATATTGTGGGAGAGATTTCTCTGAATTTTGGTGAATTCGGTGGAAAATACGGCATTGTCCGGATATTTAATTAAATCTTCTGCTGGTGAGTACAAGTTTCTTTATACATGTGGTTCGTCGATTCTTATGGTTTCTTTCTCTCGTTTCTTTGAGTGTAGGTGGTCCAACGAACAAACAGTTGTGGTATTTTGGTAGTTTAAAACTGTTCAGACAGCGAATTGTGGTCAGGATTCCCCATTATTGCAGTTAGTAACGAAGTAATTGTGTCACAAGTTTAGCAAGAAAAGAATATCCCTATTTTGATAGGGTTCTAGTTACCGGCTAAAAGTCCTAGAAACAGTCATAAGTCTTGGATACAGGTTTCTTTTGTAAGCAGGCCTGATACTTGGTTCGAGCATACGTTTTGTGTTTGGTGTAGCCTTTGGTTTTGGATAAGGCTTGATTTTGGAACCGACCCAAGTATAAGACCAGCCAAGGACTGCGGAAACTTATCAATTTAACAGATAAGCTAACTAGATTTAAGTCGTTAGTTAAGAGTTATTTTTCTTATATTTTTTTTGTTGTATTGAGTGTGATCACACAGATTGGTAAATTTATCTTTAATATTATTAATATATTCATTTTGTTTTATATATAAATATTGATAGCGTTGTTAAGCACGAGGCTTGACAGTTGTGTAAATTCTTAGCATTTTCATTAAAGAAGGGTCTAGTTGACATTTTGGTTTTATTTAGCTCACTTTATCGTTTTTTTTATTGTACAATTTAAATAGTTCTGGGTAAAATTTTGGAATTGATTTGATTATCTCCAGTGGGTGAAGTGGTGCCTGGGACATCAGGGGTTTCCGATTTTAACCGTCTAAATCGGTGGCGCGACTCACTAGTATTTGTTTACTTACCTCTACGGCTGAGCTGGGCACTAATTTGCCAGTAGAGAGACCACTACCGAACTCAGCTGGAGTTGTATTTCTGTTAATTAATTTTTTTTTCTTGTTTTCAAAATTCGATTTTGTTTTAAAGTCATTAAAATACGTGGCAATTTTAACTGTCAACATTATGTCTATCGTATACTGAACACTGAGTAGAGGCTAGCGTTGTGTCGAGACTAGCGGTAACCTGCCTACTAGATATACTGGCACTATTACAAGCGTTACGGTTTTATTGTTACGGTTTTTTACTATTACATTTTTTTCAGTTCGGTCACGCAGCAAAATCCATATCTTATCCAAGCCTGCCGTAAGGAACATAGTTCCAAAAAGAAAGAAAAACTTAGAAAATAGAAAACCGTGGGACAAAAATTGACAATAACGTTACTTTCTTTGTTATTCTTTGTAAAAGTTCGTACTCCTGAATTTACGATGTTTGACGAAAATTAAAACATGATCTAATTTCGAAAAATGGATGAACAGTTTGTTGATTACATAAAATTATATATGAAATAGAAACCAAGAATAAATTCATGAACTTCACCAAAAAAATGTAAATTAATACTAGCATTATAAAATAAAAAGAGCACTGATAGGATATGCTTATACTTCAATAAAATTTTAAAAGAGAAACCTTATAATCTAATCGCGACAAAGGAAAAGCTTCTAAAAAAAAGAATTGAAGCCTTTTAATATATTCTATGTTAATATACCTTTCACAAAACGGACACTTAATTAATTTAATACTTTTATATATTTATTTATCAGCTTTACATAGTTTTTCACTGTATTTACAAAATATTTAAACCGCTGATACGTAAACACAGCGAAGTTATTTCTTAATCGCATTTTTATAAACACACAATTTAATCCCTATTTTTTATTTTTGTAGGTTCAAAACAAGGTCCACACGAGAAACTTCTGCTCAACAATTTGCTTTCGACTTACAATGTTCTTGAGAGACCCGTTGCCAACGAGTCAGAACCCTTGGAAGTGAAATTCGGCCTAACTCTACAGCAAATTATTGATGTGGTTAGTATGGAATTAAATTATTATCTCTTTACACATAAGATGTTCCCGAATGATACATTACAGCTCTCTGTTTCAGACAGTTTGAATAGGTTTATTTACCGACGACCAAATTACCTTTTTTTTCAATTTAACTTAAAACATTTTTATTTTATGAAAACCTGACTAAGATAAAAGTATTAGTACCATACATTTGCACATTTATCTTAGCCGTAGGTTTATAAAATTTAAGGAAGCTTAATAAAAATTTAAAGTTAACAATAAAGGTCTTTGAACTTTGAAGTTATTTTGCTTATGAAAATAAAATAAAAACATTTTATACAGGTATATTTAGATCAGAGTAAAACTTATTCAAGTTTCAGTCAGCAAAAACTCATTATAAAGTCAGTCAGTGAGAAAAATATAAACGCCGATTCTTCATCTAATTAAAAATTCTATTGTAGAGAGTTAATAAGCATTTTTACACATAGATGAGCAAATACTAAGTTTTCATTGCAAACAAGTTTATTAATAAGTGAGTATAACAGCAACAGCACAATTTAAAAACCGTAGTTAAATAATAAACTCTCTGGTATTCAGAATTAAATTGAGTAAAAATTTACTAAAACGTCTTTTAGACCTGATGAAAGGCGCGCATTGATTGAACAAGAATGTTTGTCTCGCTAATTTGTGGCCAAAACAATCCCTTTGAGAAAAAGATAAGGAAAAGATAAAGATGTATCTCAAAGAAATTGTTCAACCACGTTGGGCGCCAAATTTGTAGCGTAAAAAATACCCTTTGCTAGCTCCAGAGGGTTCTGCTGAAATTTTGCTTAGTCTTTTCCCCAATCAAGTTATTTAATAGGGCGCCAGCACTGACATACAAATAAAATATTAGATCAGTTTCAAATGATTTATTTCAATAAATTTGGTTACTTATTGTTGACAGTTAATGAAAAATTAATTTTATCTCTTATCTTATTTTGTTGATGGCTTGATAACGGTGTTTTCTGAAGCAATAGTTGTGAAGTTTTGATTTCCACAGAAGACTACTAAAACAAACAGCGGGCGATATGGAATTTCCCTTCGGTATTCCTGTCCGGAAAATCAGAACTGCAACGGACTTTCTGATGATAACTCTTGACGAATTCAAAATGTTGTTTTTGGTAAACCAAATATTAGGGCCCTTCTTTCAGGTGGCAATAACCCTGTCAATAAAGTTGCAATCAAAACTCCGAATTTCAAATACTTTTATTCGAACACAATAGCTATCAGTCTCTCCATATTTCGAGAAAAAATTAATTATCTTTTAAGTATAAATAATAAAAAAAAATACCACAAAAACTGACCTAGTATTGAATTCAGCCATTGTATTCGAATATTTAAAATATTAGTAAAATAAATAAAATATTACATTCACCGCATTTTGGATTATTAAACTATTAAATTTAAAACCAAAGTAATAAGAAACTTACCAGAGACAGAAGGGCAAAGTTGGTCGGAAAACTTTGAATTGAATGGAATTCAACGATAAAATGAACGGAATAAAATCTCAAATTAACTACGAAGCCAACAACACTCCTTCCACTTTGCAGTCTCCCACTCGTTACAACGCCAAAACAATAAATAATTTAAAAATATTTATAGTCCAGGAGAACTGATCGAAATAAACGATGCAATCGTTACATGTTTACGTTTTTATTTATAATCACGCTTATTAGACACTATAAAATTAGTAAGTTTAAATGTTAAATAACTAGCAGCCCGCCCCGGCTTTGCACGGGGATTAAAGAAAAATAACAAAAGCCATTAAATTTATTGGGTCAACGCTTCCCTGTAAACAATATTACATGTTGTTCTATTTTCTGGCAGCAAAATAAATTGATTTTCAGGTGCTCCGACCCGCCTTAGGCGGTTGGCCATGAGGAAAACCGATCCCTACTATTTGGAAGGTTTGACCTTGAGACTTATTATTAGTAAAAGCGAAAGATGTGTTGATAGGAAATTGAAGCGGTTTAAAGAGATTTGATAGATTAGTTGGGATCATCGGTATCCTCAGTGTATGAGCTAGTTGACCAGCTGGTGGTTCAGTTATATTGGTTGCTACAACTTAATTGTCCTTTAATTTCTTTATAAGTAGCCTCGCCCCATTGCACATGCTAAATTTGTGATATCTGATTAGATTAGATATTTTTGGGGTTGGCTGTTAGCCTATATCACTGCGACCTTTGCAGATCTATTGTGAACACCCATTATCTGTGGTTGTGATATCTGTCGTGATTATGAAATAAGTTATTTTGATAAGGATTAATACCAAGATAAAAACTTTTAAAAAATTAAAAATTAGTTATTGTGACGTAACTATAACAGTTAGACATATCCTGTCGCGGCATTTTTTGTAGATATTTATATATTCTTCAAAATCGTAGTACATTATTTTATTCTATAATCAATAGTATTCTCAGCGCACGCGATATAAGGATTTTAAGGTCCTTTTTGGTTACATTAATGGCATTTTAGTAAGGATCCCTATTTTTTTTAGTAGATTTATATCTACTATTCAGCTGGTTCGCAGGTCACGATTTCGGGAAAATTTCACTACAGTTTTTCGTTTTGGGCCCCCCTGACCTCAAAAACACCCTCCGTTCAAAAGTTTATATATATATATATATATATATATATATATATATATATATATATATATATATATATATATATATATATGTATGTATGTATGTATGTATGTATGTATGTATGTATGTATAGATCCGATATAACGAAATCTGTGGACACGATAGCGGTCGCATTTCTTAACGGATCGAAATGAAATTTGGTACAAAAATCAATCGTTCCAAAATCTCGGTCGAGTTCGTTAATGGGCCAAATCGGTACGGCCGTTTGGGCGTGACATCAAATCAAAATGGAAAAAAATTCGTAACTTTTTTACTTCACCCTCTACAAAAAAATGTTAGGGGACTTTTTTGTTTGTCTTAAAAAGACCTACAACTTTTATCTGAAACGTATACTTTTAATATATTCAATTAATATAAATCTACTGATCCGCCTGGCTTACCAAGGGCCATTTTTTTTTAAATGAAACATAGCCTATATCACTCGGGAATAGTGTAGCTTGCCAATGGTGAAAAAATTTTTGAAATCGGTCCAGTAGTTTCGGATCCTATTCATTTTAAACAAACAAACAAACAAATCTTTTCTCTTTATAATATTAGTATAGAAAACACAAATGTCTTCACAACATCCACAATATACTTTGTAGTATGTGACGTCTTCGCTATTAATCCGGTCAATCTAGACATTCCATGATACCTACAGAAAGTTTTTTGGAGTAGCCTTTGAGCATCAGCTTCGAGTGCCTCAGCCCTACAGTGTTACTCCAGTGTTTGGTCGACTCTTCCCAGACCCAGTTCCTGACTTTGGTCCTTACCCAGGCTCTAGGCAGTCCCAATACAGGTTCTGGACCAGTGAATCGTGTATCCGCTCCCTTCTTGGCCAGAAGGTCCGCGGTTTCATTGCCGTCAAAACCCTTATGCCCTGGTATCCACTCCAAGAAGACACTGTTATGTCTAGCCAGTTCATTGAGTTTTTGTATGCACTCCCAAATCAGCTTGGAACTAGCCCGGAATTGTTTTAAGGCCAGCAGTGCAGCCTGGCTATCTGAGAAGAAAGTTATCCTCTCCCCTCTCCAGTCACGGCCTCGGGCGTGGCCGGCAGCCTTTAGTAAGGCGTATACCTCAGCCTGGTACACGGTTGACTCCGTTCCCAAGCTGAAGTGCTGCCTAAAGTTGCGTGGACCACAGAACCCTACACCGGTTCCTTCTGAAGTGCGAGATCCGTCAGTAAAGTACTTGATCCCTGCATCGTCGAAAATTCTTTGAGAGCCGTCCACCGTCCACTCGGCTCTGTCTCTCAGCCGGACTTGGTATCGACTCCCAAAGTTGTAACAGGGGATCATCTGGTCAGTTGGCAAGCCTGTCAATAGGACCTGACAATCTCCAGTGAACAGTGTGCGATGACGATGCAAACCATCACCATCACACCCGTTAACTTTCAGCCTGTAAGCTCCCGACATCACCTCCCCTTTAATGTAAAAATTGAGAGGTGGCAAGCCCAGGATAACTCCCAGTGCCGCTGTAGGGGCTGTCCTCATGGCCCCAGAGATCTGCAGGCATGCAAGCCTCTGAAGCGAGTCCAGCTTGCTCAACCTTGTTCCACCATACGCATGATCCATAGGAGACAATGGGTCTGACAACCGCCAGGTATATCCATCGGACGACCTTGGGTGAGAGTCCCCACGTCCTCCTCACAGATCGCCTTAGCATGTTTAGAACATGCTTAGACTTCTCTATAGTGTATTCTAAATGCCGATTCCAGGTAAGTCTCTTGTCCAGATGGACTCCTAGGAACTTTACCTCCTCGGCAATTATTATTCTTTCAATTTGTTACATTAATCAGTTTTTAAATTTAAATCTAGACCATTGCACTTTGACCTGTAAATGGATTTCAGTAAATAGAGCAACTTTTCATGTGACAACAGCACAATTATTTATCCAAATGATAATTAAACATGATTTTAAATATTAAATTTCATGACTAATTGATTATTACGAATTATTTAAAATTATATTAATAATGGATTATTATAAAATTTACATCGAAAATATAAACGGATGAATAATTTAATTATAAATAGCTTTTATAGAATGTTATCGTTGATTTGACCTAATAACAAACTAAATTATTACCTAAGTATTAGACAAGAGTTTTATGGTGTTATGTAGGTAGTAATCGCTCTAAATTTATATGAAAAATTCTCTCATAAAACTTTATGCACCCTTTCGGGAATTTTCTGAGTAAAATATTTAGTAGGTCTTACAACTTTGTACAAAACAGGTCAAATTTTTTTGAAGTGATAGTTCGAGAACCGTTAATCCACCAATTAAAAATTTCACCTAACGAGTGTAAACGAGATCTAATTACAAATTTTAAATCCGAGTTGTGTGACCTACTTTAAATCTGGAATTGTTTAATTCTGTTAATTAACACATTTACGTGAACTTTAAATCCAGTTTTATTTAGAAATAAAATATCTTCTAGATATATAATAGCGTATTTTCTGATAGTGATATAACTGTCAGATATCAACCGTCAGGATTCCTTCAAAGAAACATTATAAAAAATTTATGTCTGTGAATTTCCTCTAGATTAGGCATCCAAAGGCGATAAAAGTTCACCACGCGACAATTTTAACGTTCGATTTAATATCGAAAATGACATCAAATATTTCTGTATTTCCCAAAATAGATCTAAAACTATATTGAACAGCTGGAAGGTTAAGTTTGACGATTATATTTTTTGATTTTGCAAAAAATAATAAATTAATAAGACAAATATTGTGTAATGAAACGATTTTATTGTTTATGTAACAAAATTGTTTGCAATACCAATTTTGATAACTATAGTATATCAATAAATAAAAGAACATCAGTGACAGTTCAAAAATATGTCATTAAAGATATTTAGGATTTTTTTTTAACAGAGGGCCAGGCTTAGGGTAGACCATGGGATTGCATCGGAGCTAGTACAGCATATTGTGCACCCTCATTAAGAGGTCCTCATTCTCCGTCAAATCCCAGGTTCTTAATGAACCATGAGATCCTTTTGACTATGGTTACCCGTTCTTCCCTTTGATCTCCTGTCGGTAGGCCAAGGGATCTCACACGCAGACCTTGCAAGGCTGGGCACATGAATATTACGTGGAAGGCTGTCTTCTCCTCCTCACCGCATTTTCTGCATAATAGGTTTTCAACTTGAATTCCCATCTTATGAAGATGTCCGCGGAATACCCAGTGGCCGCTGATGAAGCCAACCACTTTCCACAGGGTCTTCCTCCTCAGCCCAAGGGCATCTGCCGCTATAGCACCAGTAGGTGTCTGCAGCATTCTCTTTGACTGTATGTTGCCTTCTGTTCTTTCCCAGCTCTTTCGATGTTCTATGCTCATCCAATGGCGAACAGCTCTTCGTGCTGTGTTGTAAGCAATACCACACGTCGGCTCTGGACCAATGAGCGGGCTTTCAGCTCCTTTGTTTGCCCACTTGTCAGCTCCCTAATTGTCAGCAATACATTTGTGCCCCGAAACCCAACTAAGGATAACCTTGTTGTTCTCTCCCAGGGTTTTCATGGCCTGATGACAGTCCCATACTGCCTTAGAGGTAAAGTCAAAACTGTCAAGTGCCATTAGCGCTGCTCTACTGTCCGAATTTATGTATATGCTGTGGCCTGTCAGACCACGCTCCAAACACACTCTTGCACACTCGGATAGGGCAACAACTTCAGCCTGGAAAACAGTAGCCAGTTTACCCAGGCTTACGCAAAACTGCGCCTTGGGTCTGACTCCATATATTCCCGCCTCAGTGCTTGTTGGCTTTTTTGAGCCATCCGTATACCAAGTGATCCCCCTTTTCATGTATTCAGGTTCACCTTTCTCCCAGGCAGCCCTGTGAGTGATACTGACATTGTATGGATTTTCTAGATCTGTGATCTTCACCATTCTCTCTGGTAACATTTCCAAGGTGTCCATCTGTACAGTGTCCACAATCCTTGTATGCCCACTGGAGGCATTGTACTTCCAGTTGCCACTGCAACCCATTCTGTAGGCTGCCATCCTTGCCTTCCCTTTCACAATGATGTCGAGAGGTGGGAGGTTTAGCACTACTTCCAGGGTTGCAGTTGGAAGGTATTTAGGATACGATACACGTCAAACGTAGTGGTGACAATCTCGTATTTGACTAATAGTACAGGTTGACAGTAATAAAGTAGTGACAGGTACAACAGATAGTTTATAATACATTATTTAAATTAGATTGTTATTTAATTAAAAATGTTAAGTAGTGATGAAAATGAATTAGAATTAACTCCTCCTGAAATAAGAGAAGCGGCAAACGAAGCTTGTCAGAATTTGATTTCCGAAATTTCAAAACATAAGTACCAGAATGCACATGAAAGTTTTGTGACCTGGTAAAAGAAAAAGGCAACAAATTCCGTTTTAGAAACTGTGCTTTAAGCTTATTTTTCTGAATTAACAAATCAATTTAAGGTATGATAACTGTAAATATTGTAAATAATAGTTAATTTTACTTAAATGATATAACTTATATCGTTATATTTTGTTGTGTATTTGATTTATTTTTGAATTATTCTATTATTATGTGGTATTACCGTAGAAAAAGTATAGTGTTCAACTCGCAAGGAATAACTCATTTCCCACTCGTACGATTTGCGTATCATTCCTTGCTCGTAAAACAATATACCTACTAATATTATAAAGAGGAAAGGTTTGTTTGTTTGTTTGAAATGCATAGGTTCCGAAACTACTAGACCGATTTCAAAAATTCTTTTACCGTTGGCAAGCTACACTATTCCCGAGTGACATAGGCTATGTTTTATTTTCAAATAAAATAGGGATCCTTACTAAAATGCCATTAATGTAACCAAAAATGACCTTAAGACCCTTACATCGCGTGCGCTGAGAATACTAGCCTCAAGGTCAAACCTTCCAATTGGTAGGGATCGGTTTTTCTCATGGCCAACCGCCTAAGGCGGGTCGAGCACCTGAAAATCAATTTATTTTGTTGCTAGAAACTAAAATAACATGTAATATTGTTTACAGGGAAGCCTTGACCCAATATATTTAGTGGCTTTTGTTATTTTTCTTTAATCCCCGTGCAAAGCCGGGGCGGGCTGCTAGTTAATAAATAAATAGAATTAAATATTGACTAAAATAAGTCTAATTTTGTTACTCGATCTTTTTTGGGTTCGTTGAACACAATTATGATATCGATAGTACGTATAGTACCTTATGAACGTATATTGACGTATATTGACAAAAATGAGGGTGTTAGAAGTCGTTAAAAACTATTCTTACATCGGTAGTACCTGCAGTACCTTGTGAACGTATATTTTAAAAAAATTGAAACAATTATAAAACGCATATAATTGTATATTAACAAAAATGGGTCTATTTTTGTTAATCGATGATTTTTGGTGTCGTTGAATTCGAATATGACATCGATAGTAACTAAGGTACCTTGCAAAAATTGATTTAATTATTTAAAAGATTTGAATATTGACTTAGATAATCGCGGACAAACATACATACATACACGTTAAGCTGAGAACCCCTTTTTTAAGTCGGTTAATAAACAATTTATTTATTTAAACATTATAGAGGTTTTATTCTAATAAATGGTGAATGCGCATTTGATCTCACCAATTTTTTATTAGTGAAAGTTCCCGTTAATTTTTCTGGTCTGCCATGATCAAAACCTGATTTCTTTATAATAGCCACTACCTTTAAAATATCTTTTTTTCAATAGAAAAAGAATCGTCAAAATCAGTTCATAAACGACGAAGTTATCCGGGAACGAACGTAAAGAAAGTATATATACGCATACTAAATTCAGAAACGTCCGCCTTTTTTAAAGTCGGTTAAAAATTGCATTTATTTAGAAAAATATTAATTAAGTATTGACAAAAAAAAATCTAACTTTGTACCTATAACGACTGGTTTTTGTAGTTTTGTATAAATTTGTTAAAAAATTGGTTGTCTCGCAGGTTTAGCGGTAGCAATGGTCTTAGAGGTACCAAGAGTTTTATAGGAGATCCAAAAAGTTGCAGGAGACGAAAACGGTTATTTAAGTGTTTATCGACCCCAAAAGCTAATTTTTATTTTTTTAAACCTAGGAAACGATGCAGTGCTAGGTATACTGCGGATAGTAGTTCGTTTGTAGATGTCATAGACGTATTCGGAGAACTCAAAACCATCCAAACATAAAAATTGAACTTTACTTTTATTGACTAATGCGAAGATGTTTTCTTTCTAAATTTATTGATTGCATAGTCTCTCAAAACTGAATGCAAAAAATCCGCATCTCGTTACATTTTACTGGACAAAAATACAATTTATTTTTTTGACTAACAATTTTTTTCTAGTTTAAATAATTATACGAACAATATCATTTATTTTTAATTATGTTAAATTTATATTTTTTTGTCATTATATGAGTTTTGATATTTAGAAATTGTGCTATATTTAGATTTTAATCAACCATTGTAGTTCTCATAATATATTGGAAATAATTTATTGAGTTCGGGAAGTTAATAAATTATTCAATTTTAATACAATTACAACAACACTATAATTACTTCGTTATTTGCTGGAAATAATGATTAATAAGAGGATTAGAATTTTATACAATAGGGTAGAAACATCTTCTATGAATAATTGGTATTAATTGATTCATCTCTGGCATGAGATTTGAATGAAACCGCGAAACATGCAGATAAATTCGTTTTCAAACAATATAATTTTGCAAATACCAGAAACTAATGCTTGCCTGAAGGATTTAAGCACCGGAAGTACCTTACAGTATTAGTTGTTCATGCATTGGAAAAATTCCAGATATTATGCTCCTCTATATATCTAAATTATTAACCTCTGCATATATACTCGAATTGTAGTTGGTACCTATATTTAATAGAGGTCAGGTATATATATTTATTTCATCCTGTCCAGTAAATACACTTCCCTATAATCAATTTGGCGCCGGTAAGTAAAACATTACGGTATCAGGTACTGTAATGTGTTGGCTAGCAAGGCTGCTCTGATTGCTTAAGGAAAGACAATTACTTTTAATGTTTGACATTTAAAAATACTATAATGACTATAAAATAAAAATAAAATAATTAATTACTTACTTTTACATCGATATTTAAAAAGAAGTCAATGTTATTCAATCTTATATTAACAATTAAATCTTAATAATAAAAAAGTTATTTGACAGTAATAGATTGCTTTCAAGGTAATTTGACCTAACTAATCAAGTTACGAACTATTTTTAGTCAAGTTACGAACTACTGTTAAAATTTTTATGAATTTATTAATTTATAAAAATAGGATGAAATAAAATATAATACGATACATAGTCGTTAGGTGTTATTACAGTACTCGTTTTTATTTCCGGACTTGGCTCCTACGTCGCCTCGTCCGTAAACTAACTCGTACTGTACTACCGACCTTGTAACGTATAATACTATTAATAGTCTGGGTAGTATGGGCGTTTTGACTGAAAAATATGCTCATTTCATAATTTTGTACAATCTTCATAACAAAAATTGTTTATACAATATTTTTTTATTCGAATTTGAAGTTATTTCTTTTTGTAAATATTGAAGTCATTTTTTTAAATCTACCGATTCCTACTGATTTCTTTTTGTATCAATCTACCGATTTTAGAAATTTTAGGTTGACAAAGATACATACCGAAATGCTCTAGCGCCCTCACTTTAATATTTACAAAAAAAAACAACAGATTCGGATTCCTGAGGGTCGAAAACATAAATATCCCTTTCTTGTTTACGCTCCCAATAATTTTTGAGGATTTGATACCTTTTTCATTGAACTATTTACTTGATGTTTGTTTATACCTCGAAAATGAAACATTTTAGAGAAAAGTTATTAAGAATTTTTTGCTTAGAATGAGCCAATTAACTGAAAAAAACTTGTTCCGGACAATTTGTTTAAAAGAAAATGTTTACACAATTTTCTCTTAGCAAAATGCACTTTCCTGGCGGACCGTTTTAAGTAAGATTGTGTAAATTTATCGAATGAGAATATTTTCCTAGTCAGTGCGCCGTTACTACCCGGACTAAAAGGACTTTTAATTATTTTATTCACAATCACATATGTAATGTAACCATTATCGACATTTCAAAAGTTAGAAAGTAAAACTTTTTTATACAGTAGCACTTCCCGACCTAGGTCGGGAAATGGCCACTTCCCGACCTGTCATTCTTCTTCTTTTTTATTATCCCTTGTTATCAACGCTAGGGATAATGCCAATGTTACTATTAATATTAATAATAATTAATTACAAGGTATATCTACCTACCTTAGTCTAAGTTACCTTTTATTTCATTTTGTTAAAATACCTTAATACCAATAAATATTAAATAATAAGAAGAAGACAATTATTGATTATTTAGGACATACGAGAATACTAGGTATTTTAGAAATATACATAGTTTATAAATTGTTATTTTTAAATTATTTTCTGAAACAATTGATTGTGAATAAAATAGTATACAAACCTCAGTAGAAAGTTTCCTACTGTCTCGAGATGTAACTGACTTCGGCGCTACGCGCCTCAGTCAGTTATCTCATCTCTCGACAGTAATGAAACACTTTCCACCTCGGTGTGTAATATACTATTACATAGTTGTAAATTGTAGGTATGCATTTAATTTAGAAACTTTAACGAAAATGGTTTATTATACATAATTATACAAATTAAATGTGGATGTTTAATATATACCAGTATCAAATAATTTAATTAAAAATAACTAAAAAAGTACATAGAAATCTGAGACAGTTATATTAAATTATTATATAAAATTTATAAACAGAGAAGGGTAAAAATAGTTTGGGAACATCTTATAAAATTTTACATAACATATTAAGGTAATATAATTGCAGCAGTAAAATTCAAGGTGGTATGCTGACTGACAATAAGAAAGATTCGACTTTTTTTAAGTTAAACCTGTTTTATATTGATTTTATTAACGTTAGACGTATCTACTGATCGCAATAAAATGAAAGAATACGTTCTTTTAACGGCAATGACTGTATAAATTTCTAAATCGGATCGAATATGGTAATAAGAATTTGGAAATTGAACTACCAAATTAGAATAAAAGAACAGCTTCATTAATAGGCTTTTGTTTGTGGTAGAAAAGAATTTAAGGAAGGAACAAATTTGAAAAAGCAATTTTATCATTAACTAGCTGACCCATTTTTATAGTATATAACATTACTAGCAAGGTAAGAGGGTTTTTACTGGCGAATGGAGGATATAACTGACGAGCCGCAGGCGAGTCAGTTACCTCCTTGAGCGAGTAAAACCCGTTACCTTGCGTGTATTGTTTTATATTTTATTTGTTTCTCATTTGTAAAAAGGTTAGATAAATTCCAAAAAAATCTCAATAATTTGTCGCAAATGTCGTAAGCTATGGAAGCGTTGCCATGAACATGTCCTTTTATTTTTCTTTACATTTGTTTTGGCGAAAGCGAAAATGAATATACCAAAAGAAATTATTCAGGCAGCCAGCAGTGTAGTTTCAAGTTTATTACCTGCAAAATCAGCTTCAAGGTCCGAGCGAGAATACGTTGACTTCAAAAAGTGGCAAAACAAAAATAGTGTGATTGGGGTAACTGAAGATGTTTTGTTGATCTACTTGAATCAACTATCAGCTAGATTCAGCCCTAATAATTTATGGGCAAAATGGTCTATGCTGAAAAGCTGCTTGGAAATGAAAGAAAATGCCCCCCATACTGCTCGCAGGTTTGTTTTCCTTAAAAAAATTATTAAAAAATATGACGTTTAGTTGTCATTTGCAGATTTCAAAAGGTAATAGCGTTTCTGAAACGAAAAAATGAGCGTTATACGCCAAAAAAGGCCAAGGTATTAAGTAAAGAAGAGGCTGAACAATTTCTTTTACATGCTCCTGATGACCAGTGGTTGCTGGCGAAAATTGTAACAATATTTAATGTAAATAATACTACTAACTTGTAAAAATTTTGCAAGTTAACTGTCAGTTTTACAAGTTAGTGACTTGATAAAATAAACTTTCTTGATTAATATTGTGTTTTTGGAAACTGACGTTTACAAATGAGAAACAAATAAACAATTTTTCAAGATACCAACAATTTTTTACAATTTTCATCAACTTTTTACGTTTTTCAACATTTTTTCAAGATTTTCAACAGTTTTTCACGATTTTTAACATTATATCCACCGCTATGGGGAGACTCAAATAGTATCACTAGACATCTCAAAAGCATTTGATCAAATGTGGCATGCCGCTCTTTTGAACAAACTGCCTTCATACGGACTCTCGCAAAACCTTTGCAGATGGATGTCCAACTTTCTCTCCAACAGGCACATCCAAGTTGCTGTAGGTGGACATTCTTCCAACCTCTACAAGATCAACGCTGCAGTTCCCCAAGGATCGGCTCTAGCTCCTACTCTATTCTTATTACACATTAATGATCTACTAGAAGCCACTAATAACCCGATACATGGTTTTGCAGATGATAGCAACCTACACTGTAACAAAGCGCACAACTGTCCCATACCTCTAGATATTCTGGGAGAGGACAGAAGATCCACAAAGGCTTCTCTCAAACAAGATTTGAGAATTGTAGACAAGTGGGGAAGAAAGAATCTTGTTAATTACAACGCTTCCAAGACAAAGACATGTTGCCTGTCCAACAAGAGGCAAACATGCGACTCATCCATTACAATCAACGATCAGACACTGGTAGCGGGCGACTCCATTAAGCTGGTTGGTGTGACGATCTCCCAGGACTTACTATGGAACGAACATATTTCATCCATAGCAACTGCAGCAGGAAAGAAAAATTAGGCTTTCTGTTTAGAGAACGGAAATATTTTTCTCCATCCAACTTAGCTACTCTTTGCAAAGCCCAAATACGGCCTAATCTTGAATACTGCTCGCATGTATGGGGTTCGGCGGCTCCGTCAAGGCTCGGAGTTCTTGATGCAATACAGAGAAGAGCAGTTCGACTAATAAACGACACCAATATCACCAAAAACCTAGCCCCATTATCTCACCGAAGAGCAGTGGCTGATCTTTCCTTGTTTTACCGATACATAAACGGATTTTGCTCAGAAGAACTCCGTTCTATAATGCCTCCACTTGCCAGAGCAACGCGACGTGCCAACTCCATGCACCCTTATACTGTTCAATGCCCGACATCGAGAACGGATTGATTCGATCGTTCCTTCATCCCCAGGGTCTCCAGATTGTGGAACTCCTGACCTTCCCACGTCTTCCCCACTCGTCCCAACTTGCAGGCCTTTAAATCCCAAATTAATAAATTGTCTCTTCTGCCCCAATAGATGTTCTCGGTACATTTGTATTTAGGTCTATACCTACGAGGACATCCTTAATAAAAAAAATATCAGTATTTTCAAATATTTTTCAAAATTTTTAGCATTTCTTCAGGAATTTTCTCAATTTTTCACGATTGTTAAGTTTTTTTACAATTTCCAACAATTTTTTTATGATTTTCGACAGTTTTTTAACCATTTTTATCAATTTTTCACGATTCTCAAAAATTTCTTACAATTATTCATCTTTTTCAATATTTCTTTATAATTTTCGATACAAATGAGAAAATAAGATAAAACAAAAAAAAAATAAAAAAAAAAATCGAAAAATACAAAAACAATAGCAACTTTCCACAAAAAAAAGAGAAAAAAAATGAAAACTAAAAAAACATTGATTGTTATGTAGTACGTTTGCCGGGCAGCTAGTAATGATATATTTTCTTTCGCTTGACTTTTGTGAATCTTTGCGATAAATTCAATAAATTAGAAGGCTACAGCTTAAGAGTTATCGTTTTTCAGACCTAGTTCCCATTGACTTTTCTGATCTACGCTTTGAGAACTATTATTCACCTAAATTTTTTTAAATTTTATTTGGCCCGATTTTCCATTAGGATAGTGGAGAAGTCATATATACAGTTAATATTTTTTACCGTTTCTGTTCTTCAAGAAATAGAAATCTTCAACTAGATACTACAAAGAACGTAAATATCTAATGATCATTTATTCAAACAAAATACAAATGCATCAGTAGATACAAACGTGTATTTATTTTGTTTTGTATTTGTTTTTAATACTACTTATAGGAGTTTTCAATACAAACATACTCAACGTACGTTTATGTTTATTGAATTCTATTTATAAATTTAGTTCTATTTCAGGAATTATGGTATGTATGTCATTGACCGGAATATTAAAAGTTCAATGTTCTCTATTGGCATAGTTTATTTTATTTAAAATTAAGTTAACAGTATTTACTTTTGTTACAATAATTGATTACAATCTATCAGTGTTATCCACTTTTTCATATTTTAATATGATTGAACAATTTTATGGTGTAATTTTTTTATGATTTTAGTTACATTAGGGTGTATACATAAAACACGTAAAATATAGCGGAGTGCCTGGAGCATTCAAAACGTTAAAACCTCGGATTAAAGTTATAGTGAATAAATTTATATAATCGACGTGGGGTTTTGTTTTTTATTCTATAAATTACAATGTTTACCCAAAATTTTTTTTGTGCTTTCAATTTTTTCATTGTTTAAACAAATTATTATAAAAAATTATTTTTTGAGCATATATAATTTTACTTTAAATAGTAATTTTTTTTCAATTATACGTTAAATTTCACCTGAATAGACAGAGGAACATCTTTCGAAAATACCTGTTTATAAAAATAGCAGTAGCGATTTCAAATAGGTAATAAAACTTGGAGGGGAGAGCAAAGCGGCAGCTGCTATGTAGCGCCTATCAGAGCGCGAGCGCCTAGATGAGAAATCCTTCAGAATTTTTTTTTAACTCCGTTGAGTCCATTTGATACTGTAATTCTTTCATATTTTGTAGATAAATTTGTAAAGCCTTCACATAGGAAAAATGCCCTGATGCATGAAATAATGGAATCATTAGCTATTTTCGCGGAGAACATTCTGAACGTATTCGGAGGGAATTCGCATGCGCAGTCTAAAATTTAAGTGTTCGCGGAGTAAAAATATTCTGTTCAGGTTATAAAATCCTGCGTTCGTGGAAGGCGTAGATGACCTTCCGAACATGCTCGTAACGCATCCGATGTGTCCGAGGATTAAAGCAGAGATTTTTTGTTCTGAATTAATTCTAACCTTAAAATTTGTCTGTTTAATACAATATTCACGTTTAATTATTTGAATGCTTTGTGTTTAATGTAGGTTTTTGTTTATGGTATTATTGACTTCTTGTTTGAGTTTTACTTTTTTAACTTAGTTTCTTTATTTATTGTATAGGAATCAACAAATTTGCTTACAGATGAGTTTTTCAATGTAAAATACATTAATCGGTTAAAAGTTTTAGATAAATTTCAGTTCTAGTGATGAGGATTTAAAAGATATTGTTAGATTTATAAAGGTTCCAAAAAACATTCAAACATTCGTAAGCGTTCGCGGTACCTTAAAAATTCAGAATATGTCTGTAGAGTGACTTGCGCGTTAAGGAAATCCAGTACATACTCGGTTCTTAGTCTGAATACGTTCAGGATTAGCTCCGCGAAAATAGCTATAGCTCAATACTATATAAATGTAAATTCCTATCTCCCATACAATCCGCAGCAATGAAGTCCTTCAATATACTAACCATTCGAAAATAAGTAATCCATAGTTTTGATGCTTTATTTTTATTTTTAAGCTTCAGTAACTTATTTAAAAAAGTAAGCGTTTGAAATCCATGGTTTCCAGTTATTTCTGTATAGTTGAACATTTCAAAAATAATAGATTTATCATCATCACTTATTACATTTGCAAAATCTGTATTGTGTTCCATAAGATTTTCAAAAACCGATTGTGATAAAGCTTGCTGTAATAAAATATGAGCACGTACTGCTCTAGCATACGCATGTCCAGAAGTTATGCGATCAATTGTATTTTCAGCATATATGGTAGAAAGAGCTTCTTTTATCCCACTTCCAGCCATAATATAACCAATGGATCCCATGTAAGATATTAGAGTATGAAACGAGCCTAGCCTCCACTTGTCAGACCAGCCAGAGCAACGCGACGTGTCAACTCAATACACCCTTATACTGTTTAATGCCCGACACCGAGAACGGATCGATTCGATCGTTCCTTCATCCCCAGGGTCTCCAGATTGTGGAACTCCTTACCTTCCCACGTCTTCCCCACTCGTCCCAACTTGCAGGCCTTTAAATGCGAAATTAATAAATTGTCTCTTCTGCCGCAATAGATGTTCTCGGTACATTTGTATTTAGGTCTATAGCTACAAGGACATCATTAATAAAAAAAAAATAAAAATATACACAGCAGAAGCAATATCCCGTGCTTTCATGTACAGAGATTGATCGAACGTTAAAATGCATGTTCTCATATCCAATTCTTTAGCATTATCTACTGAATTTTTTATTGTTGTGTAAATTGTGTGATAATCACTTGGGGCTGCGTTAATGAAAGGCAAAAAAATTATCGATGACACATCAAAATCATGGGCATTAGTTAATAAATTCATAAATCCATTCCATCCGGAAAATTTGTTATTATTTTTGAACTTTAAATACGTCCACAAAATATTTAATTGACCATTTGTAGCAAATTTCTTGACATCCGGTTCAACTTCTGGTAACGTAATTATTATCTTTGAAAATCCTGTACCTGTAGAAGCTGGATATATTTGCAGAGGGATATTTTCGAATGGTTACTATATTGAAAATACAATTGATCGCATAACTTCTGGACATGCGTATGCTAGATCAGTACGTGCTTATACTTTATTACAGCAAGCTTTATCACAATTGGTTTTTGAAAATCTTATGGAACACAATATAGATTTTGCAAATGTAATAAGTGATGATGATAACTCTATGATTTTTGAAATGTTCAACTATACAGAAATAACTGGAAACCATGGATTTCAAACGCTTACTAAATTTTTTTTAAATAAGTTACTTTAGCTTAAAAATAAAAATAAAGCGTCAAAACTATGGATTACTTATTTTCGAATGGTTAGTATATTGAAGGAATTCATTGCTACGGATTGTATGGGAAATAGGAATTTACATTTATATAGTATTGAACTAATGATTCCATTATTTCATGCATCAGGGCATTTTTCCTATGTGAAGGCTTTACAAATTTATCTACAAAATATGAAAAAATTACAGTATCAAATGGACCCGACGGAGTTAAAAAAAATTCTGAAGGATTTCTCATCTAGGCGCTCGCGCTCGGATAGGCGCTACATAGCAGCTGCCGCTTTGCTCTCCCCTTCAAGTTTTATTACCTGTTCGAAATCGCTACTGCTATTTTTATACACAGGTATTCTCGAAAGATGTTCCTCTATGTCTATTCAGGTGAAATTTAACAGATAAATGAAAAAAAATTACTATTTAAAGTAAAATTATATGCTCAAAAATTAATTTTTCATAATAATTTGTTTAAACAATGAAAAAATTAAAAGCACAAAAAAATTTTGGGTAAACATTGTAATTTATAGTATAAAAAACAAAACCCCACGTCGATTATATAAATTTATTCACTATAACTTTAATCCGAAGTAAAAACCTCTAGACACTCCACAATAGTGGATTGTTTTATTTGGAGTAAAGGTGAAACTTTTTTGATGAATCTGTAGGTATGCGCTAAATACAGATGAATCAAAAATGTCAGTACTCCTAATAAAACATACTATTCTTTCTTTAAACGCAAGTTAGTTTATTTTTAAAACATTATGAATTTTGTGGGTGAAAATGCAGAACATCATATCTTGCACTTTATTGTTAAAACTAAAAAATAATGAATCCATTGTTGGAAAGTAGTAGGATTTATTCTATAACTGGATAATTCATATCCCTGGACTATATAATGATGATATCCAACGATATTTTATTTGCTAAAATCCATGAATATACATTAATATACCCAAAAGGTCTTTTCGATTTGTCTCTTAATTGGATTTGCCTTAGGGAAAATTAGCAATGAAATTAAAAAGTAATGAATCACTACATAAAAGTGATGAATAAGAATTAGAAAAAAAATGGCATGTACCGCTGTTTGGGTAGAAACCTATCGAAAATTTTATTTAACATCAAAGTAATTTATCGCTTTTTGTAAAACTCGTTACAGTAAATGTACACGTGTCTATACCCAAAAGGGTTTTGTAACCTTTTAAAACTCATATAAAAAAGATTGGCGATCTTTCGTTAGGGTAGGTATTAATTATTGGAGTGCTTTATATTTTTCTTTGATGAAACTTTTCCAATATTTTTTTTGCTGTAACTATTAAATACATTCTTTAAATTGGCTTTAAATAATTAAATTTAAACAATTAAAGAATAGCTAATAATTTTAATTGAACCATATTAATAAGAAATCCTATTAAACCATCTTATAAAAAAGTAAAATTAGGTTTGCAATATTTGTTTAATAAACAATCACGAAATGATAAGGTAAAGAGCTCCGTCTGTAGATATGAGAAATCAGAAAGTGTCCATCCGAACTCATCAAATTAAGAAGGCGCCCTTGTAGCAAGAGGAATTTTGTACTATCAAACTATCTCACATTAGCTTTTTAGGTTATATTTAATTAATTATTTAGATTCTGAAAACTTATTGGAACGAAGTTCCCTTTCGCGCGTTACGAACAGTTACGACTGACGCTAGCCAAAAAAAATTCATACCAAAAGTTGTCACGATACTATGACACGACACACGCATGTTTCTCTCTCTCACAGTTCAAAAAATAAATAACTCTCTCTCCCTCTCTCTCATAGATAGATATATTACAATGGATACAAAAGTGTGACGTCAGCTATGGGAGGAGCTTACAAATCTTTCTAAACAAAACACAAAACTACAATAGTATATTGTAATACAAGTGTTACAATGACAGAGGTTTCGTAGTACGAGTTCAGTTTGTGAAACGAACCGCGAAGCGGTGAGTTTCGCAAAGAACGAGTACTACAAACCGTCATTGTAATTCGAGTGTTACATACTATTTTTTATAATGAACTTTTAAAAGTATAAAAAATAAATAAAATCAGAGTTTTTCGAAATATTTATTTATGTTGGCAATCTTGACAGTTTTGACACTTGTCAGTTTTAATGATTTTAAATTAGAATGTTTGTCAAATTTGTATAAAATATTCCGAATATAGCAATAACGCTGATAATGTAGTTAATAATTTACTACAACATACTTCTTGATTTACTACCTGAACTCTTTCGTTGAAAATCAGTGCAGTGCAACCAATTGTGTAAAACAAAAAGTTACCAAAAAGAGTGTTACAATGAATCTATTTCGATACTGTTTTTAGTTTCGAAATAGAAACTTTGTGAACGTGAATTATAAAAAACATATTTGCATTGAAAATGCCATAAAAGATTTTTCTATTACTTGTAGTGGTTTCTAATCAAAAATCTTAGCTTTTTCGGACACTTTTCATACGACCTATTGTATTCAATTTGTGATAGTGAATAAACATTGAAAGTTAGTGTAAGCGTTCAAATTTTATATGCATTTTAGTGGAATTGAGGTTATGTTTTGTTTACAAGTTTATAAATTTTATTTCTATTTTGCTTTGATAGTGTAGTGTCGTGACTTTGTTAAGTTTATACAGGTTTTTTGAAGATAATAAATAACAAAATAATACAAAATAATAACAATAATGAATCTTGACAGTGTTTCTGTTCTGCAAAAAAGTTCCGGACATTGCTGATGGATTTAAGGTAAGAAGAGATTTAATACAGACAATAATAAATGCTTATGTATGTATAAACACTCTGTTGTGTTTACAAATTACTAATTCCTTCACTAATTAATCGAAAGGAACTTCGTTCACTTTTTTTGTTCTCTATAATTGCTCAATTTATACCATTCACTCATTTGACACCAGCGCTATTTCGGTCAAATTTAGGTCTGTAATTTAGTGTTTACTACCGTACACTTTTTCTGTTTTAATTTTTCCTATTTAATCTGACTGCAATCCCTTATATCCCACTTTTATTATATATATCTATTCATATATCCTTTATTATGTAGGTTCATAAGTTCATAAGTTCAATGATTTGTGGTGTCGCTCTAGGTGTTGTTTGCTGTAAAGTAGCTAATATAAAAGGAGAATTCTTGTCGTTTCAGAGATTGAGCGAATATTACTTCCTGGTCTGCGTTAAAGAATAATAGAACCCTATGCATCTGGACATAGGCCTTATTGTTATTTCTGTTTTCCTCCGTCTTTTATTCCACTTGATTTGATCTCGGGATTCCGGAATGATTTGTAAAGGATAAGCTATTGATTTTCACACCAATAATTCTGTTAACTATTATTTGACCATGTTAAATAATGTTTTTATTTAATTCAAAGTAGAACAATACTTCACAACGATATTACACCTTTTTTCTGACTTTTGATTCATTATTCCCTAAGGTTTTTAATATAATTTAAAATAGCGTCGTCAATCCAAGTTAGACTGTTTGTTAACGAACGTTTTTTTACCGGATAACGGGCCGGTGCTAAACGGGCACCCCTGTCGAAGATTCATTTATTTGACGGATATGATTCCGTTGTCTATATTAAAACTCCAAAATCTCGCCAGTTTTTAATTAAGTGTGCAGCAAACATGTTGTCAACAAAGACAAAGCTTATATTAGCGTATTATTTGTACAAAAAAGGCAGATGAAAGAAAAGCGCAAAAGAAAAATGTGAGTACATCCTATTTTATTGGAAAAAGAAAGTTATGGTGTTTTCCATACACTTTTTTCATGTACACACTGGAGTCTTTTAAAACACGAACTAAACAAAATTGTCGAAGAGTGAAAACGGACGTCTGTCCAACGTCTTCAACAGACTTGCATCTACTTGCGTGGTTCACTGCATCGGGCCGACGAACGTCGCTCAAGGGAGATCGGATGAGTAACCGGCGGAAAAACAGCCAACTAGACCTGAAAACTACTGAACAACGGCCAACTGTCCGTTTTTAAAAACGGGCCGTTGGCCGTTGTCGTCAACAAGAGCTCTTAAGGTGAATGATCCGAATTATATTTGCTCCATTTGTTTAAAGCCTGATTTCAGGCTTACAAAGATTACTTTGGTCACCACTAGATATGAAAAATAAGCCTTGGTTTCCTCAAAACGTGCATTGAGTTTTTATGTTTGTAAATACAAATGAGAATAGAAGAGTAGTACCACTACGACCACCTGCCACTTTCCCTCCCTAAGATGCTACCTGAACCTTAAGCCGAAAAGGAGCAATGAGTGATACAGATTTTGAGGCAAAGCCATATAACCATGATATTTAGACCTTATAAAAAATCCGGGACTGTTAAAGTTTACTTTAGAAAGTTTGGCTTCCAGGCTAAAAGAAAGAAACATACTTTCAAAAGAAACTAACATTTATAACTAATATACTACTTAAATATTTTCATAAAGGTTTAATGGCAGCTACGTGATTACAAAATTACGATTCTAGTGAGTGGCGTTTATTCATCGACCCATCAAAACGGAGTCTAAAAAGTGTTTTCTTACATAATGGGAATAATTTAACTTCGTTGTCTATTGCACATGCTACAAAAGTAAAAGAAGGCTATAATAATGTTGATGTGGTTTTGGATAAAATTAAATATGTGGACCGACCATAACTGACTCATTAAAATTGGTAAACTTTTTTTAGACCAAAAAGTATCCTTGTGTTCTTTGTTTCTGGGTAACAGAGCTAAAAAAGAACATTGCTTTAATAAAATTGGTCTATTCGGAAAACTCTAGGTCCAGGACAACAGAAGAAGATAAATCCACCTTTAGTATCAAGGGATCGTATAATTTTTTCCTCCGTTACATATAAATTTATAAAAGGTCTTGGCAAAAATGGAAATTGTTTCATTTCAGCCGTTTTAACTTACTCAAATTTTACAGACATGTCAGAGAATTAGAAAAATGCATAACAATAAGAAAAATGCATACAATGAGTTTGTTTGTCTATTCCAATTTTTTTGGAAAACAATAAAAGTTGAGACACTTTCTTTACAACCACTTGGATTATATCCTCGCAAATCTTAAGCTTCAGGACCTTCGTACGATGAAGGAACCCTATCAATGCTACTCTTTGCGTTTATCTTTAGCAAGGAAGTTCAAGAGAAATGATTTTTTCAATTTAAGAAATTAATAAAACAGGATGATGTTTAGATATATATATATTATAAAAAGATCCATGTTTCATATTTATCGAATTATAGCTGATTTAGAAAAAAGCTCGTGTTTCAGAATCCAATTATAAGAAATGTTGTTATGCAGTGAAATTTATATTTTCTAGTATTTAAATCAAAACTTTGATATTGACAAGTTACTGTTTATTTCTCATTTCTAATTCAAGTTCAAAGTCAAACTTATTTGCACTAGAAAGTATGTGCAAATTGACACCTTTGAAACTCTCACATATTTCGTATTGATTTTTCTTATTTGTACTAATCATAAAACGGAAGAAAAACTTCAGTTCTTAATGAAATTGGTTGTAACTTTTTCTGGAAAATATCAACTACAAAGTTTGATTTAAAAAATCTTCTTAAGAATATTTTAAAGGATAAAAATTATATCAAATAAGTTAAGATTATTTTGCTGAATAAATATCAAAAAAGTTAAAGACGTCATCGAGTATAGAAGAAAATCGCAGGTTTGATCCTTACCGCATATATTTTTCTTTGACACAATTCTGTGTTTTTAAGGATGTCCTCGTAGCTATAGATCTAAATACAAATGTACCGAGAACATCTATTGAGGCAGAAGAGACAATTTCTTAATGTGGGAATTAAAGAACTGTCAGTTAGGACGAATGTGGAAGACGTAGGAAGGTAAGGAATTCCACAATCTGGAGACCCTGGGGATAAAGGAACGATCGAATCGATCCATTCTCGATGTCTGGCACTAAACAGTATAAGGGTGCATAGTTGGCACGTCGTGTGGCTCTGGCTGGCCTGGCAAGTATAAGCATTATAGAGTGGAGTTCTTCTGAGCAAAAACCGATTAAGTATCCGTAAAACAGGGAAAGATTCGGTGGGACAATGGGGCTAGGTTTTTGGTGATACTGGTGTCGTTTATTAGTCGAGCTGCTGTTCTCTGTATTGCATCAAGAACTCTTCGCTTTGTCGAGCCACCGATCCCAAGCAGTATTCAAGATTAAGTTTATTTGGGCTCTATAAAGAATAGCTAAGTTGGATGGAGAGAAATACTTCCGTGCTCTAAAAAGAAAACCTAACTTCTTTCCTGCTGCAGTTGCTAAGGACGTAATATGTTCGTTCCAGAGTTTGTTCTACATTCAAATGCATGTGACAACATACATAGTCAGTACTCTATGATCCTTTTTGTAAAAATTTTAATTTAATTTTAGTGCTGTGAAAATAAATTTACATGTTAATGAAATAAGCATTAAGTTAGAAATGTGAAAATGGAAAAGCGCGACATCGCACAATGAAGGGATCGTATCGGAGGTAGAATCGATTTCAACTGAGCAAACTTTAAGGAAAATTGACCTAAATCTAATAAACAACTAAGTTAAAACTGAATAACCTAATTAAATAAGATGAAGGCACACAAAGAAAATAAAGCCATTGTTAAAAGTTGTACCATAGCAAATATTGCGTCAAAAGATGTTACTCTTACCTAAAATTTAACCGTTATAAATCTTTGGTTGTCTACTAAAAGTCAATTTAATCTTTATTATATTCTTAACCTGGTTATATGGTATTTCAATTTCCATTTAATATAGGCACGTACGTTATAATACTAACAAAAAATAAATATAAATTTTTACGCATGGATTAAGTTATTATATAGGTATCTAATCGTGAGAAATATTAATACAGTTACTTGTTTCTTATGAAAATTTTAATCGAAAAATGTTTTTAAGAGAAGTTGAAGAAAAGTTTTAATTAAAATTTACAAGCACATTTTTAATAAAAAATAAAAAATTAGACAGACTTTTAAAGCACTCAATTAACTAGAATCAACCAGAATATAAATTCTCACGCATGGATTAAGTTATTAAAATACACTTTATATATTTAACAAAAAATGTTCCGCATATTGTCTTTTACTTTTCTCTTTTGTACATTTTAATCGAAAAAATTTCTTAACGAAGCTTTAAAAAAAGTTTTAATTAAAATTTAAGACCCTAATTTTTACTAAAAAAAAAGTGAGAGGTGTCAAGGGACACCCGGATGGAACGAAGTTCCTTTCGATTAATTAGTGAAGGAATTGTAATTTGTAAACACAACAGAGAGTATGTACATACATAAGCATTTATTATCGTCTGTATAAAATCTCTACCTACCTAACTCTATCAGCAATATCCGGAACTTGTGCAGAAACACTGTCAGGATACATTATTGTTTTTATTTTCTATTATTTTAATATTTATTATCTACAAAAAACCTGTATAAACTTAACAAAGTCGCGACACTACTACGTTGTTCAAAGCAAAATAGAAAAAAAATAGTAAATCCATTATTTTTAACAGTTCGTTTCTTTTAACAAAAGTGTCCATTTATACAATACCAGAGGTTTAAAGGATATACATCTACCTAGAATTACTTTTTATTTCAATTTAATTTAAAACAGAAATTAAAAATTTAATACAAAATTTTAAAATTAAAATATTTGACAGTAACTGACAGTTAAGGTAATTTGACGTAGGTACCTAACTAGTCAAGTTAAGAACTATTTTTGAAATGTTTATGAATTTATTAATTTATAAAAACAGGATGAAATATAATACTTAGGTACTTATTTTTTTCTACACTATTTTCTTTTAATTTAAATTAGTGTCTTTTTAATTGTACTTTTATTAGTATTTATTATATTAGGGTTTCCTATTTAAATAAAGATAGGTATATCTATCTATGAGAGAGAGAGAAAAAAAAAGTGTAAGGTGTCAAGGGACACCCGGTTGGAACCAAGTTCCTTTCGATTAATTAGTAAAGGAATTAGTAATTTGTAAACACAACAGAGTGTTTATACATACATAAGCATTTATTATTGTCTGTATAAAATCTCTACTTACCTAACAGTTCGTTTCTTTTAACAAAAGTGTCCATTTATACAATACCAGAGCTTTAAATAACACATCTTTTTAGAATTACTTTTTATAATTTAAAACAGGAATTAACAATTCAATACAAAATTTTAAAATTAAAATATTTGACAGTAACTGACAGTTAAGGTAATTTGACGTAGGTACCTATATAGTCAAGTTACGAACTATTTTTAAAATGTTTATGAATTTATTAATTTATAAAAACAGGATGAAATAAAATGTAATACTATTATAGTTAATTATTATTTTTTCTACAGTATTTTCTTTTAATTTAAAATAGTGTCTTTTTAATTGTAATATATCTATCTATCAGAGAGAGGGAGAGGGAGTTATTTATTTTTTGGTCTGTGAGAGAGAGAGAAACATGCGTGTGTCGTGTCATACTGTCGTGACAACTTTTGGTATGAATTTTTTTTGGCTAGCTCCTAGCTCCTAGCGTAACGCGCGAAAGGGAACTTCGTTCCAACAACATGCGTATGTCGTGTCGTGTCGTAACAAATTTTGGTATAGTCCATTTCATCGTTTTTGGCCGATTTGATATTAGAAACCACTGAAATAAGATTAAACTGTCATCCAAGTTACCAATGACGGAGAGTTTTTTTTTCTAAATTAGGTCGTAAGTTTCTGAAAGTATCAGTGTGGTTTGATATCTACAAAAATTTGACATTAATAATTATTAAATTCAACCCTTCATCAACGATCCGTACATGACGGTTACTAGGAATGTGAATTAAATCAATATATACTTTTTATCTACCGGTGAAACAAGATGCAGTTACGTAAGTGTTGTATTAAAAAACAAACGTCCTCATTCAAATTTCTAACTTGCCTGTATCTGAGAAAGATGTAACTCTAAATTTACTTCGAGTATGATTTCTGTCATCGGCCAAAATCGGTGAAATGGACTATATGAATTTTTTTTGGCTAGCTCCTAGCGTCAGTCGTAACTGTTCGTAACGCCCGAAAGGGAACTTCGTTCCAAAAATATCTTAAAAAAAATTAAAGACCCTTTTAAAGCATTCAATTAACAGGAATCAACCAACATGTCAGGAGAATCAACGAAAGAAACAAAAAGTATGAATTGAAGGCGACCAGCGGCACTCATTCGAATAAACCAATTCTATTATGAAAAACTTTCCTTAGTAAACTATAATTAATCGATACCCTTTCATTTAGCTACAAAACTTGAATTCAATAATAAAAGTTTCATTTTCTTAGCAAATATTTCTCCTTTAGTGTACCTCAAAACTGGATTTTTCATTATTGTAGAAAATACACAATTTTCTGAATTTTAACAATAAGGTTTTACTTTATTTTTATTCACGCCTATAAAGTTTTATCTTCAACAAACAATCCAATCCACCTACCAGCAGGTGATCCTGTGCTTTATTTCTGGTTTCAATACAATTGAACTGTAATATAGATTTTTCAGATTTTAGTTTTATCTTTTACCTTACAAAGTTGTTGAAAAATACGAAAAATTCATTAAGTTTAATTTTTCACTTGAGGGAGGTTTAGTTTAGGGCGATCTAGATTGGTGTAAGCATAACAGACCTTTGATTTCTGTTTTGTAGCCCTTTAATAATCGCTTTATACAAATCTCAATGCAGACTATTTCTTAAGTACTCCTCTCCTGTCTCATTTTTATCTCTGTTTCTTCTATCTATGTGCATTTAAGCCTATTCCCTAGATTTTATTATTATTCACTGTTCTATCTGATATCCTAATATCCTGCTGTCATAAATAATTATAAAGCTAGATAAAACCTTGGCAATTTGCAGAAATACACTCTCAAAATGAAATAGTCTGTTTCAGTTCTTTTTTAATCAATAACAATAGTTCGAAAATCCTACGTGTCATTATGATAATACCAAATAGAATATTTTAGTAAAATCAAATTATTCTGTCATCCTCCAAAATGTATATCAAACTCCTACGAGTTTGTTTTAAATTTTTAAATAGTGAAACAGTACATGATCTGCTCATATTTTTTAAATTTTGACAGACCTTTATTTCCCAAAGTGCATGGCAGAAGACATGGCACAATCAGCGGCGAAAAATAAAATGGTAATACAGGAAAATAGGAATATACAAAAAGAAATCATGTGGGAAGCATAAAAATTATATTTGCAAGACATTATAGATACCTGGGGATATTACACCTCCAGAGGGATGCACCTGAAAAGAAACTGACATAAAGGTTGTAATATTAATATTCGAGGAAGCTGCCACAAAAAGTATTATTCTCGATAAATGTGTTAACTTTTTTTGATGCTTGTATGTAGTATGTTGGTATATACTGATATGAATTTTTCTTCGTGGCACACGTTCTCTCAGTGGAATTTTGGAACGTGATCTGCCATTTGTAAATTGGTTGTCTAGATTAAGCATTTTTTTTATCGATATGTTTTTGTTAAGTTTTTTGTTTGTATTATGTTTGATTGTTAATTAAAATAAAAAGAATAGAAGAAAATATATAATAAGAAGAGTTTATAAACAAGTACAAGAGAAAAACATAAAAACTGTAATTGGACGTGAACCATAGTTGGAAAGTGTAAGAGAGCAGAAAGAGGAAGCTTACAGGTATAGAAAAACCGAAAAGGGGTTCATCAGAAAGGCAATAGATAGAAAGATAGGCTGCAGAAAGAAGGAGTTAGCAAGAAGTGGAGTAGGAAAAAGAGAAAGAAAAAAAAATGTATTTTTTGTTTGGACAATCAATTTGGAAATTGCAGAATCCACGATAATACAAAGTAGAAAAGTTTTTTAAAAAGCAATCCTCTTTCATGTTATATTTATTTACACTCTAATTATAAAAATCTAAACGTGAGAAACATTTTTTAGGATTGAATTTTATTCAAAGGAGAGTTGGTTGATATTTTGATTAAGTATAAAACAAGTCAAGTGATTTTATTCACTCAATTACCTGCCTAACTTGATGAATGGAAACGATTTGACCCTTTTGCGTTTACTAATTACTGTCTATTCATTTTAAAACCGAATAAGTCAATTCAGGCAAGTCTTAGGTGTATAGAAACAACAATATGCAACTAATTTAAATAAATTTCAAGGAAAACCAACAATTTTTCTTCATTCCATTACCTTACTTGTTACATTTTCAAATGTAAAGTGAGAAATTAATTATACTCTTTTAACTAAAGATTTATAACTGATTTATAGTAACAATATGATAATTGTTTTATAAAGTCTCAATAAATAAACAGGGTAATGAACCACTTTACTTTCTTGTAATAGGAAATAATCTGAATATTTTAGTTTTTTTAGAGCTAAAGCTGATACACATTGAAATATGTACATAAAGGCTAGTGTCCGACCGAAGGTCTATTTTTGGCCGAAGCCGAAGCTGATTAATCGGCTATCGCCACAACCTTCGGCAGAAGCCGAAGCCGAAGGTTTATAATCTCTTAGTAATTAATTTTGTTCAATACTGTCTACAAGCTACAATTAATATTAAAATTATTTCAAAACTTCATTATAAAGATTTATATTGACTGTCTCCTGCTCCTGTCTTATATAGAAGTTAATTTAGAGATGGTAATAAAAGTTTGTGATTTTGTGATTTATTTGAAAAAAATAATCTTTTCTTTATTATGTAATTCACAAATTACAATAAGACCACTTGTCTTGATGCGCATGCAATGTGCAATGTGATATTTGACAGTGACTCCCCGCGGCCTCAGCAAATACGACCGGTCCGTCGCTCTCACTCAGTCTTTCGTAACAGTTCATTCAATTTCGACGGTTATTCGGACCTTTGGCGAAACCTACGGCTTCGGCCTGGTTTTGGGCCGAAGCCGAAGGTTTCGTCGAAGATGGTTTTTTTGGCCGAAGGTGGCCGATGCCGAAGCTTCGGTCGGACACTAATAAAGGCATAGATCTTGTACGAGGAAAAACGTCGTCTGAAAGAAGAAGTGAGAAATCACTTCAAGACATTTTTTCATCATAAGAAAGTCAAAGAGAAGAAAATACCGATTTTTTTACCACCTTATGAGCGGTGGAAAAGTACCTGTTGGTAGCAAAAAACAAACTTAGAATCAATGTAACAAAGTGTAGCTAAAACATAAATAATCTTTTATTCTTTTAGGTTGGTAGCGATTATTTTAGTTCAAATGAAAGTAAACGAATTAGAAGTAATATTTTCTCGGCACCGGAAACAGTTGTTAAAACATAAGTTTTATGTCAAGTTGCTTTTCTAAAAACACAAAGCCGTAACTGTACAACTGAGTAGCTTTTAAAAACTTTCGCCAAACCCAACGCTTAGGTAAAACGGAAAAGGATTATTTATCATCAGTTTCACTTTGTTTTTGGAACTTAAATGGCGGTAGAAGTGTTATAAATTAAAACAGTTGAGACACAATTTAAATATCTTGTTCCTAATATTTTTGTAGAAAATCTCCTTTCATAATTAATATAAAATAAAATTCGTATTCGAAATTATAATACCCGTCTGTGAGTAAACAGAAAATCTAAATATATTGCTAAACAAGCTTTTTAATTTCGAAATTTATTTCTGAGATGGTTACCTTCTATTACATACTAAACACCAATACTCTTAATAATTTATGGGATCAATTTCATGTTAGCTATTCGAACAAAATATGTACGTTAATAAAATTCTACTTAAGATTAAATTTTTAGTTGTTTCAAAGAAAACATATTGTGTTGAAGTCAAACAAGAGAGTAACACTCGTATAAAAATATTTTAACAAAAAGAAAGCGTGAAGATCTATAGAGACAAATGATATAAAAGAGCACCACCAAAACAGCCACACTGCTTTTATCTCAATTAGATTACGTCTTGAAGAGGTGAATAAATCTAAGTAAATGGCATTGAATTTTCAGTCTTATCATAACTGTTTTCTCTACTTTACTGTAGCAACTTTTCTACCAACAAAAGATCATAGAAGAAAAGTGCTTTTTTTTATTATATTTACTGAAAACGAATAGGAGCTTTTAAAATAGTATAAATTTGCATTACTACTACAACTAGATTAAACAGCTTCGGTATATTTTCGATTTTTTTATATAACTTTGTCATGTTTTTTTATTTGTTGATGTTGAATGTCACAATGTGCATTGTTTTGAATAGGTACATAAAAAATTCATGATTTTCACTTAATACTACGCATCATGATTAAAATGTACTCAGAATAAGATCACCAGAATCTAAAAAAAACTGATGAATCCGCATAGAATACGTTCAAAAACCGAATTATACTATTCTTGGCAGTACTCTTAAAACTAAAGCTCGTAGGCGAACACATTTTTTTTTTTTTGGTGAAATTCGATTTATGATTCAAGGGCAATACAACCATTATAGCGGTCACACAATTTATCAAACCATTTTTATAGTTAGATTTTTCTTTAGTCTGAAAATAGGCTTTAATTTCGACCAATACTTTATCATCAGTGCTGAATTTCTTTCCAGCAATATACTTTTGAGGTCTTGATTCACTGGGGGACATATAAAGAATACCCGTGACGGGAAAGCAATTCGTAGCCTAATTTATGCAATTTTGCAATCGTTTTCATTGGTCTGTCACACCCTGCATTGTCATAATGAAAAAACACTTTTTCTTTAAATGAAAACGATATTTCGTGTTTTCACCTTCGAAACACTCCAATAACGATATGATCTGGTTCTTTTTCAGCAGATCGATGAATATTATATGGGATTCGATGAATCGGGTTGAGTCCTCTCGACTGATTGTCGATTGGACTCTCGAGTGTAGTGATGAAGCCATTTTTCATTCTTTGTAATATATCGACAAAAAAATCATCTTTATTAAGTTTGAATATGACTAAACCTTTCTCTGAATCGTCAACATGTTGTTGCTTTTCCAGACAGCTTTTACATGTCCAAATATCCATGCATGATAAATTCAATCAGTTCTTTTAATACAGCTATCTTGATTAGCTTTTCTTTACAGTCATTCAGTCTGTAAAATCCTCTTTTGGGTATCCACTGGGTGCATCATCTTCGAAGCCCATTTTGCCATGTTCAAATTTATCAAACCACTTCTCAATGATTGTTTTTTTTTTGGTTCAGAGTCTAAATTTATGTTTATTAAGTCTTTCATTAATAAAATTCTTTTTTATCCATTTGTTTACAATCACAAGTCTTTTATAACTTTTGATTGTGTTCTAAATTCACAAAAAATTCAAAGATATTTGCAAAAACAGTAGGTTTAGTTTAGTCTTGTCAAACTTACACGTATAATGTTGCCGTGAACAATATGAGAACTAACTGATGAACTACTACTACTCCGTAGCTCTACAACCTTTCTCGGGTCCTAGTTGACTGTACTATTTACCTTTATTTCTTCCCGTTCATCATCAGGTCTATGTCCAACTGTAGGTTCATGATATTGAGGTCTTTTTTTATATAGTCACTTCATCTAGTGCGTTGTCGTCTTGAAGGTCTTCTTCCTTGAGGTTTAGTTTGCCATGTCAGTTTTGCCCATAGTTCATCTAGTTCTTAATGGATGTGCTCTTAATCTCTGTGCTTTTACCTTTCCTGTAATCTTCGGATGTTTATACAATTCTTTAAATTCTATGTTTGTTTTTATCAGGTATCTCCGTCTATGGATGGACCGTATATTTTCCTTAAGACTTTTTGTTCGAAACACCTTATTGTTTCTTCTGTGTCCATGTTTATGTAACGGTATCAGGTAACCAAATTAATTCGGGTTGTTTTTGGTAAAAAAATATAAATTTTTATTGGAGGCAAAACATTGGCGGGATACATTTATTACACTATCTCGAGTTGTGAACTGTCTGTCCATCAAGATACATAAATAGTTGATAACCTCTGGGCAAAATGTTGGGAGAATCTGGCGGGTACGGTAATGTTTCCCAGCCGAGTTTAAAAAGTTTTTCTTAGGTCACTCTTGCGGTATGAGGTCTGGCGTTATCATGCAAGAATATGACTTTCTTTCAATTATTCAAAAATTGCTGTTTCTGGATGAGTGATGCTCGTACTCAGAGATGGTTTAACTGCTTTCTCAAAGTTTATCATGAACAATTCCAGTAGCTGTCCAACAAAACCACAACAAAACTTTTTATCCGGGTAAGAAAAGCAGGATTTATAATAAAGTGACAATGTGTGATCTACAGAAACCACATGAACTTATTTGGTCACCTGATATTTGTATCTAAATTTTTCTAGAAAAGTGCTTTGATTTAAGGATAATGACCTCACGCTAAATTAAATTTTATATAAATGTATTTTGTTTAATAAAAATAAACAAACTTAAATTTAATTGATAAATTTTAATGAAGTTGCAGCAAAAGCCCGAATTATTCAGTGAACATTTGGAAATAGACCTACCCTAACTTTACTACGTATTGATCGTACAACGATGACGATATACCGATAAATGAAAATCTATTGAAAAATATATTATAGAGTTAAAAAAAATGTGTTTCATAGCAACGAATACCGGAAAACTCTGCAAATCTCGGACATTGAACAGACGGCACGGCACGGCTTACTGTTGTTACCTAGCAACCTCCTTCACAGCTGTTAAATGCGTAAAATATTCGTTTCTATCAATAGCTATGAATTGGAATATCACGTAGAGTTTTTTTACTAATACCATTCATCGGTTGACCGTTATTATTCAGTTTTATAATACCCAGTTTTATGTATACGAAAAATTAAAACAAAAATAAATGAAAAATACTAGTATTATTGTGAAAAAAGCGTGGGCACTAGACATTCGAAAAATATGGTAATACTAGTATTTTTCATTTATTTTTGTTTTAATTTTATTTTGAAAATTATTTTTAACTTTTTAGTTCGATGTTTTTCAGAAACATGCTTTTTAGTTTTCCTTAATTACATTTATTTTTTTACTTGTTAGTTTCATATGCTATAAAAGCGTGTTTTTTAGTTTTTTTAAACTATATTTATTTTTTACTTTTTAGTCCAATTTATTTTATTTCAATAGATTCGTTAATTTGCTGTGACGATTACAAGACCCTCACTCAATCATTATTCGTTTATTTAGTTGGCGCACAAATTACCCACTCCCGGCACGGGGAGGTAGTGACTAAAAATAACGATACGGGAGTTACGGGACTCATCCGAGGCAGCAGCCGCGGAGTGGAGAGTTACAAACAAACAAACATACATATATACAGGTGAAGTTAATAATAAAAGCGTGTTAATTAATATGCATATTGAAAATATTGTACATCCGCTTTGAATATTTTTTATTCGTTTATATAACTTTACTTGAAATTGTTCAATCATATTTGTATTTTTCAATTTTATATTAAAAACGTTATTAAATAGTGTATTATATTCCATTAATTTTTCATTGACGTTTTAATTCCTGAAATTCTATTTAAATTTATTAATCAGTGAAAAGTATTTTTATGTCACTATTCAAAAGAAATGAAAAATAAACTAATACATTTTTATTAAAATTTGACCTACCTAAATGCTTAAAGAAATATACTTTGATATCCTAACAACAATTAATTTCTTAATATTTCCTTTATTCCGATGTTTCCAAAATATGGAGTTCATTAAATTTAAAAGACAAGCAGATATCATTAAAATGTAATATTAAAATCCTTGGATATAAAAAATAATAAAGAAAAAATGTGACTTATTAAAGGATCTTACTGATGTATAGGTATATATAACAGTCTGAGATCTAATATTTTTAATATCTTTAAAAGCAATTAAATATTTGTGATTTAATAAAAATATTTTGCATATTAGAAAACTTTTTAAAATTTAAAACGATTTATACACGTAATAATACCAGATTTAATCTTGGAATTTCATTTTAGGAACTTCCTTGAAGTAAATTAATAATCACTTGTCAGATATTACAGGATGCTGAGAAAAATCAGTACTTATTAACAACAGGTTAACAACGGAATTTACATTAGTTCCTATTTTATAACGAATGGTAAATAAAATTTATTTCATCCTGTCCAGTAAATACACTTCCCTATAATCAATTTGGCGCCGGTAAGTAAAACATTACGGTATCAGGTACTGTAATGTGTTGCCTAGCAACGCTGCTCTGATTGCTTAAGGGAAGACAATTACTTGTAATTTTTGACATTTAAAAATACTATAATGACTATAAAATAATAATAAAATAATTAATTACTTACTTTTACTGCCATATTTAAAAAGAAGTCAATGTTATTCAATTTTATATTAACAATTAAATCTTAATAATAAAAAAAAATATTTGACAGTGACAGATGGCTTTCAAGGTAATTTGACCTAACTAATCAAGTTACGAACTATTTTTAGTCAAGTTGCGAACTACTGTTAAAATTTTTATGAATTTATTAATTTATAAAAACAGGATGAAATAAAATATAATACGATACATGGTCGTTAGGTGTTATTACAGTACTCGTTTTTATTTCCGGACTTGGCTCCTACGTCGCCTCGTCCGTAAACTAACTCGTACTGTAATAAGTCACCTACCGACCTTGTAACGTATAATACTATTATGTTATAGAACACGCAAGTGTGATTTTATACGAGGCATATACTGGTCCAATGAAAAAGGTATCCAATCTATTTTAAAGAGAATAAACTAGAAAGGAACATTTATGTTTTCGACTCTTCAGGAATCCGAATATTAAGTTGTTTTTGCCAACCTAAACTTTCTGAAATCGGTAGATTGATACAAAATAAAAGTGGTAGATTTAAAAAAAATAGCGCTAAATTTAAAAAAGTGTATATTTAACAAAAAACGGTAAGTTTAAATTAAGAGACAGAAAAGTTAAATAATTATAAAAGAAAATTATCACTACTATGTAGTTCTACTGAAAAATTGGTACCGATTTTAGAAATTTTAGTTAGGCAACGCTACTGGTGAGCGACAAAGATACATACTGAAATGCTCTAGTGCCGTTACTTTAATATTTACAGACAAAACAACTTCAGATTCGGATTCCTGGGGACCGAAAACATAGATGCATTTTTCTCGTTTACGCAGCCAAAAGACTTTGAAGAATTGATATGTTTTTCATTTGACTACTTCTATACTTTTTCTACTTCCACTGTTTTTGTTTTGAAAGTGTATAATTTGATAGTTTGACGTTTCTAAATTTAAAAACGTCAAAATAACAATTTTAATCTTTTTGAAACATAGTTTTTCTATTTTCGACATTTCTAATTTGAAATTTTTACGTTTCAAAAAGAAACATCAAAATTGCAGATTTCATCGTTTTTTTTTATAAGAAACAACTGTAAATTCATCATTTTAAAACGTTGAAATGACGAAAATATGATAAATTTTGTCGTTTTGACGTTTCTAAACGTCAAACTGTCAAATTAGAAACGTTAAAACGACATCTGTCTGGCGAAACTGTCAGGATACCTACTTAGAAGGTTTTCGGTGCGCCGAATCCAAATCTAGAAGCAAATTTTTTGTATCATGTCGGGATTTTAAGATGTACTAACTTAAAAGTAATAAAAACGCTGTTTTTGGCCGTATTTGAGATAATGCATCCTCACGAATTTACTTTTTCTCAACAAAGTGCACATCTTAACGTACAAAATCTGTGTCTTTATACGTTAGGAAAATATTTTTATCTACTCCTTTGACAGTAAATGTCATTTATACTCATTGTCACCATGCAGGGTAAGTAAGCTATAATGCAAAGTTGTGCGTAATGAAACGTCATGTTGGAATGACGTTTCATTACGCAGAACTGTGCGTTATAGCTTACTTACCCTTCATGGTAACAATAAGTATAAATGACATTTACTGTCAAAGGAGTAGATAACAGTACAGTACGTACGTCATATATTTTTTTAGAGATGTCAAATATTTAGAATTAAAATTAAAATATTGAGTCGTAGATAAAGCATAGTACGTAACTCGAGTGGTAAGAGGTATTACGTACTCGTGTAATTACGCACTCGCCGCTACGTGGCTTCGTGCGTAACTTTTCCACTCGTACGTAATGTCCTACTTACCACTCTTGATACGTAATATACAATTTTTTCACTGATATATTGCAATTTTAATGTACAAATTTGCAGTCAATTGCAGTTTTTCTTAGAAAAAGAAAATTCCTAGAGCTACACAATGCTGTGTTTAGGGTCCTTAAAGCCCTGTATCAAATTAACCCGAGAGGCCCCCGTCAGTTAGGTGAAATTTAAAATTATAATGTACCTTATTTTAATCTCACTCTCCAGCCTCCTTTTGCTTGCGGTCCTAATCGGCCTAGTGATGAATTCGGCACTGGAGTCACATAATCTCAAACATGGGCAACAATCATTCATTTAAATACCTAGATTCAAGCCCGTTCAAACAGTGCGAAAAACAAAAAAGATCGAAGCACTGCTTACTTCTTTTTCTAATAGGCGAAGTATACCATACACATGAATTAGGGTATACTTTAAATATAAGGTTATTAGAAAGAGCATCAAACGCTGCTTCGACTTTTTCTCTCTCTAGCACTGAATCTGGAGCACAGTCTAAACCAACAACTGCGTTTTTGTACTTTAAGATTAAGATATCTAAAAAACCTGTCCTGATGGATCAATTCCAGATTTGGACTTAACGTATCGAAAAACTGGGGAAAAGTATAGTCTGGTTTTGGGCAAGAAGGGCGGTTTTATTTTGTTGACCTGTGTAATTAAGTATGTACTAAAGTGTATCTCTCTTAGTCTAGAGACAATCTTATTTTGTTGTTTGCAAAATTTGTTTGGTGCTAATGATATTTTAAGATCTAATGAATTGATAGTAGTAGTAAAATATATTTCTATTGAGTATTGACATAATAAGAAAATATGTATCGATCGTGAGTAATTTTTAATATCGTGGTCAAGAGTCAAAAAGTTACAAAGTACAGTGAGAAAATTTCAATACGGCTTTGTTTATTGTTGTTTTCCCCTGTCTAGGACGAAAAGAATCAGATACTCACGACAAACGCTTGGTTAAATTTGGTAAGTGTCATGGGGTCTAGTCGACCTCACGCAATGTTATAGCAGATCAAACACTTACTAAGTGCCTGGATTTCAGTCGGTGTTTGATTCTGTGTTGAGTGGCTATTGATCGTATACATATAAATATATATAGCTCCCGAGGCTACAGAGACTAGAACTATCATTTTCTGCAAATTTGTCATCTAGTTTATTGACTGTAAATTTATCCATAAGCAGTCAACATTAAAGTGTGTATAATATACTTAAATTTCTTATATCACTTTTGTATTTTTGTTTGATATAAAAATAAACAAAACTCTATCCGTCATTGCGGGAAAAATCTATATCATTAGAGTTCAAATATCAACATCGATAAACAGAAGAATCAACACAACTCCAAAACTAAATATTTGAAATACGTTTGCCTATAGCTACTAATCATTAGACTCTCCATTTGTTGTGGTTAAAGAAGCAATATATACGTGGCAACTAGCTTTTATCTCGGGTTTTATTCACAATTATATCAGGATTAAATTTTCAAAGTAGGTTAATTTTATTTACATTTAATGAAAAAAAATAACGTATGTCAAATTATATGCATTCTTTACGTTTGAATAACTATTTAATGTCTTAACAGACATTAAATATAGTTGTTGACAGGTGTACCTACTTGTTTACATTATTTGCCAATATTCTATTTGAAATATCACGAATCGAATCTAAAATGTTATTCTTAATAAAAAAGTTAAATTATAGTCCAGGAAAAAACCAATACATTGACGCATTTTTTGCAGTAAGATGGATTAAGAAGCAGTTTTTTTGCATTATATTCATCAGAGCGTCAGGAAACTTTGTGACTCTATGTGATAATGTTCTCTTAGAACAATATAATTGTGTATACAAAAAATGTATTGTTAAAGTGCATTCATAATGAAAAAAATAAGAACTCTTTAATTATTGACAAAAATGAGTTCAATTTTGTTACTTGGTGGTTTTTTCAGTCACTGAGAATGAATACAACATCTACAGAAATCTCTAGAGAACCTTGTGGACAAAAACCTTTTTACGTCGTCTTCTGGAGAATTATCTTAAACTCAGGGGCTTATGCACTCGTTTAGAACGAATATTAAATCGTCTGAAATCTTTGGTGCACAGGAAATCTAGTTTTAATTCGTCTCCTAAAGTTTTCTGTAAAACTTCCGAGTATTAAAATTTAGTCAATTCCATGACGAATTTAAAGAATACTCAAGGAGACGACGTAAAAGGTCAGTTTCCTATGCACCAGATAAGTACTCCCAAGATCGCAGTCGATATCATATTAGTTCTAAGTGACTTCAAAAACCCTTAAGTACCGAGTTTTAGCTTATTTCATGACAAATTTACAATTTCTCAAACACTAGGTATCACGCACATAGCTACCGATTTGTATTCGTTCCTAGCGATCCAAAAAATCCCCGAGTTGTAATTTTTTTCATTTTTTAATTAAAATAAATTCAACAATGAATTTCTTGTATGCAAAAAAGCGTTTTTCTAATATTCATGATCACGTATGAACACAAAGTTTCCTTACGCTCTGGCGAATCGAATGCAAAAAACTGCATCATCTGGTTCCACAAAAAAATCTACCGCTAAGGCGTATTAAAGTGCTTTATTTACTTACCTATTGGAAACAAAATATCGAATATACTTCATTTCAACTAATAATCAAGCTTTAATCTGGATTGAACATATATTATAAAGGAAGACATGTGTCATAAGCACATGTGTAGCGATTTTCCCTTACGAAAGTAAACAATAGCTAACCAGAGACCTAATTGGGCATCTTTTTTGACGCACACATATTTTTTTTAATGAATTTACTTAATTCTGTTTTTATATAGTTTTTACTAACAATATTTTATATTGGCCTATAATTCAGTTTTATATAGAAATAAAATTGCTGAAGGTGACTGTTAACTTCACACGAGTAATAGTTTGAGCCATTTCTATTAAACTTAATGCCTATTTGGTTCTCGCTATGGCAGCGTTAATACACAATTGGGGATTGAATATTCTCTCCTGGGCATCTGTTTTTAATGCTGCAAGTAGTTCACTGAGTTGAGAAAACGAAATATTGATTCCTTTAGAGGATGTTAAAATCTATAGCGTTAAATTTTTCAGTCAAAGAAATTACACGGTTCTATTTGTATCCATTAAATGGTTACAAATAATATATCAAAATCAATGAGTGTGTACCGAGTTCTAAGATAGTTATTTAAACCAATATTTGTGACATATTTTAATGTTTAAAAATTTGTACAGAAAACAAATTAGTAGCAAAATATAATTAACTTTGATAAGAACATCTTCCCTTCAAAGTGGAGTATATAAATTAATTTGACTAATTTAGAGGAACTCCTGTAGGTATAAGCGAAAATTATTTCAAAAGGAATGAGATATACCTACCTCAAAGAAATATGAAATAATTATCTTTGTGATAATGAAGATGGAAATATTCGGAAAGTATTTATAGAATGTTTGTTCTGAGGATTTTTTTTTATATAAAAAGTTAAATCAAAGAGATTTTGTTTTATATAAAAAACAACACCTCTGAATTTCTAGGTTTGTTTTACATTTTATTTTGTTAGTTCTTTATTTCATACAGAAAACTGTAGGTTGTTTAATTAACAATTACAGATATGCATCTCTCTAAGTTTTATTTTAAGATGCAGCCTCATACTTTCTCGCTTTTCAGACCCTAGAATTTCAGATCTCTTAGCACGTTATTCATACAATTTTCGTGTATATGTATCCGATATAAAAATAACTTGATCTATCATTGTTGCTTACCCATAGTATGTTACATTTCGAAATTGATTCAAATTATTAAAACCGACCTATTGACGACATGTTGCATGCACCGATCTACTTAAAGATAAAAAAGCTTATCTCAACACGTACTGAATCTAGTCGTAAACTTCTCTTTTGTGCACTTGAGTGAATGAAATAAGTGAGATTAAATGTATGGCTTTGTGAATGTTATTCACTTTTGACAAGTATTTTTATCTTAAAACCATCAAGTTGATCTAGATATCAAGAAGCTGTCTTATCTGATAAATCTGTTTTAGATTAAAGTGTTGAATTTATCCTCTGGCAGTCGTTAACTTTTCGTAAAAAAGCTTGTGCGGTGGTATTTTAATTTATGACAAAATCCAAACACAAAACAAAAAGCATTTAAAGATGTATGTATGTATGTATGTATGGTGTTAGGGGTGACAGATACACTGCGACCTATAAGATCTATTGTGTCCCCCTCTTCTTGCTATATTTCTGATGGTTCCTCAGACTTATAGCAGCTCTTCTAGTCCTATCTTCCTTAAAAAGTTTAGGATATCATTGGGTTTTAAATTAGGTAGTTCTTCCCTTTCTATTTCGTATGACCCTAGGTATTTGACCCTAGAATTACTTAATGCCATGCATTCTAAAAGTATATGTATTGAGGTTTCGTCCTCTACCTCACAGAATCTGCAGTTTGCTTCATCTACTAATCCTAGTTTCTTCATGTGTCCTCTTAATCGACAGTGACCGGTTAGTATTCCTGTTATAATTCGGAGGTTTTTCTTACTTAGGTTAAGACAGCTGTGAGATCTCTTCTGGTTATAGTTTCCCAGGAGCGTCTTAGATTGTCTTAGTCCTTCTAGATCATTCCCGTACTTGGATTTTTCGCCATCCATTTTTTTCTTTAGTTTTTCTAGGATTGTACTACTGCTGATCCCACATGATGGTTCTGGTCCCAGGTATGGGGTTTCAGCTCCTTTTTTTGCCAGCTTGTCTGCTGTTTCATTTCCTTCTATTCCTACGTGTCCTGGAACCCATAAGAGGGTAACAGTGTTGTTCTGTCCTAGTTCATTTAATTTGCCTAGGCATTCCCAGACCATCTTTGAATTGATTGTATCTGAGTTCAGAGCTTTGATGGCTGCTTGACTATCTGACATGATTACAATCTTCTGTCTACGATAGTTCCTTTCAATGTTAAATTCTATACATCTTTCGATGGCACGAATTTCCGCTTGAAAGATGCTTGGGTACGTACCCAAGCTTTCTGAGTATTTGGTTCTAGGTCCAAACACCCCTGCTCCTGTTCCTTTATCTGTCTTGGAGCCGTCCGTATACCATTTTATGGCGTTTTGGCTTAGCCCCAATATGGTGTTTTCGTCCCATTCAGATTTTCTTCCCAGTTTAGTGGTAAATTTCCTTACAAAGTTAAATTTCTTTGGCATGTCATCTTGGGGCATTTCCCAAGTTTGATCAAGTTGAAGTGATCGAGGTTTTTCCTTGATTATTCCTTCTTTGATCATTCTATACATTGTTTTCTTCCTAGCATTTTCTACTTGAATATGCAGTGGCGAAAGATTTAGTATTACTTCCATTGCAGCAGTGGGACATGTTCTCATTGCTCCAGTGATACATGCACAGGCTAGTCTCTGAATCTTTGAGAGGTTTGTCCTCGTAGTGATCAGATTAGCTCTTGTGCCCCAAGCTATTGCCCCATATGTGATGATAGGTCTCACTATTGCTGTGTACATCCATTGCAATGTCTTTGGGTTACAGCCCCAATTTTTCCCAGCAATGTTTCTGCACACCATAAGGGCTTTTGTAGCTTTGTGTATTATTTCGTTTTCGTGTTTGTTCCAGAGTAACTTATTATCTAGGATTAGCCCTAGATATTTGACCTCTGTCTTCCACTCAACGATATTCCCACCTATTTTTATAGTTTTTAGTTTAGGTTTCTTTTTCCTTGTAAAGGCTACTAACGTGGTCTTGGTGGGGTTGATATTAAGTCCCACTGAATCACACCACTGCTTTGCTGTGTTCAGTCCTCTTTGCACTATGTCGCAGAGGACGTTTTCATATTTCCCTCTTGCGAGAATAACTACGTCATCAGAGTAACCCTGGCAAGGTATACCTAATTCGGTCAATTGCCAGAGTAAACTGTCTACGGTGAGGCTCCACATAAGTGGGGATGCAACTCCCCCTTGCGGACAACCTCTGGTCGTATTGATGGAGATAGTGTCTTGGCCTACCTTCATTTCTGCGATTCTTGTAGACAGTAGTTGCGACAACCAGGTGGAAGTCGTTCTATCTACTCCTCTATCACTGAGTGCTCTTTTGACAGCCTCGTGTGGAGTATTGTCAAAAGCCCCTTCTATGTCTAGAAAGGCACATACCACGGTTTCTTTTGTGTTTAGAGCGTCTTGGATTTCGTCAGTCAATTGTATCAACGCGGTCTCCGTAGATTTGCCCGTTTGATATGCATGCTGACGAGGGTGCAGTGGCACCTGCTCCAAGACTTCTGTTCTAATATAGTTATCCACAGCTTTTTCCATCGTCTTGAGAACAAACGATGTGAGGCTGAGTGGTCTAAGGGATTTAGGGTGTGTAGTGTCCCGTTTCCCTGCCTTGGGGATGAAGGTGATTCTTGCCCTCCTCCACACTTCTGGTATATATCCCAGTTCAAAACTGCTCCGACTGATTCGGATCACATGAGGAATGATTGCCTCCTGCCCCTGTTGTAGTAGGGCAGGAAATATTCCGTCAGTTCCAGGGGTTTTGAATGGCTGAAAGGTGTTCATAGCCCATCTCAGCCGTTCTTCACTGCATATGTGTTTTGCCATTGCAGTGTCTTCCCTGGTTGGTCTTCTAGTTTTGTACCTCGTATTTCCTGTGGTGTTTATGCCTGCAGGAAAGTGGGTTTCTAGCAGGAGCTTTGCTCGTTTTTTTTCGCTTTCTGTGAAGCGTCCATCTGGCTTTCGCAGTGCCATTACTGTATCTACTCTTCCTTTTGCTAAGACTTTGTGTAGTCTTGCAGCAGAAGGTGTAGAGTCTATTTCTTCGCAGAATTTCCTGAAGCTGTTTCTTTTGGCTTTTCTAATTTCTTTATTGTAAGTTGTGAGTTTCTCGGTGTAGCTCTGCCAATCTCCGTTACATTTGGCTCTGTTGAAGAGCTTCCTTGTTTCGGATCTTAGGTTTGACAGATGACTATTCCACCATATTGCGTCGTTTGACTTTCTAGTCCTTTGAAGAGGACAGCTTGATTCATAGGCATCGAGTATTGCCTCGTTTAATTCTATGAGATCATTTTCCAATACCAGGTGGTTTTTGGCTTTCCCTGTGGCTCGAAAGCCTGCAAGGTTTCTGTTTAAATTAGTCTTATAGTTTTCCCAGTTGGTTTTCCTGGGGTTTCTCCTTAGTGTAGGTTCAGGAGGATTGCATTCTAGTCTGAACATGATCAATCTGTGATCAGAGAGAGACGGTTCATTCGAAACTCTCCAATCTTTTACATGATCTTTCAGATTGAATGTGCTTAGTGTTATGTCTAGCACTTCCTTCCTTATTCTTGTTACAAACGTAGGGGTATTCCCTATATTATGTAGAATAAGATTCTTATTGAGAATAAATTCTAAGATTTGCTCACCTCTTTTATTGGTGTCTGTGCTTCCCCATATGGTGTTGTGGGCATTGGCGTCACATCCTATGAGTAATGGTAGCTTCTTGTCATGACAGTATTCTACTAGTCTTTGCAGTTCTAAAGGCGGTGCAGTCCCGTCTCCTGCAAAGTAGCATGAAACTATCATAACTTCTTGGCGTTTTTCTTTGAATTCGAGTTCAGCTTGAATCGGGACGAGATCTCTCGTCATGAATTCTGAAACACAACAATAATTAATACTGTTACTTACCAGGATGCAAGCTCTTGGTATGTCCGTATTACTTACATTGTATATCACCTTTGTATCCCTACTGGCCAGTCCTTTCACCTGCCCTTCACGAACCCATGGTTCCTGAATTAATGCAATTCCCATTTGGTTGCTGATAAACGTCCTTGATATAACCGCTGAAGCTCCTTTAGCGTGATGGGCGTTTAGCTGAGCATTTAAAGATAATCAACTCAGATTAATTTATATAAGAGAATCTTATATAGCCATTAGTCTTCAGCAACAAATAGGCTATAATTCATTTTTTATAATTTTTTAAAATAATTATAAAGTCCTGATAAATGGCGGTTTAAGTTTATTTTTTAAATAAATCTATACCATCGTTTAACATCTAGATTGTGGAGAAATTCGATAGATGGCGGTAAATTGCCATCCATTGCCAATACAACATAGATGGTTAGGTATTTATTGCAGTTGATTTATCTTAAGGAAAATTTAGATACCCATACTACTTAAAGGATTAGAGACTAATTCCAATAGTTGTCCACAGCTTGTGTATACCCGATAATATTGACAGGTATATAAATCCACGCTTTCGTTCAAATGCATTAAACGCTTTATCAGGATAATTGATTTATGGCAACAAGAGTTAATGCACCATGTTATCTTTTCCTTTATTCAAATTAAATAGTGCAATTTTTTTTTTGAATAAACAAGGTCAGCAAAATCTATACTTTGGAATCGACTGCAGAAGATTTCGCTGTTATACTACTTTATTAGGCAATTTTAAAAGAACTTAAAGTCAGTGGATAAAAAAGTCAGTGGTTGAAGGTAACTAGGATTTATATAAAAAAGGATTTTCAAATAGCTATCGCAATATTTCTTCGAGGCCTCTTTGTTCGGTTTATAAAAAGGAAATTGAATATATACGAAGGGAAATATCAAATGGATTCAGCTTTTTATGATCTTGAAATATATGAGAAACGAAAATTTAGAAACTTTCTCAAGCCTACAGAAACTTTTGTTATTAGCAAACATATTTCAACTTTATTCAGTTGAGTGAACTTTATTCAAAATCAAGTTATAATTTTACAAATAGTTTACTTAATTTAAATAATCATGTTTGTAGTTGATAGTGTCCAGTTGTATTTCCATTTACTCATCAGAAGTTATGAATTAAAGCAACTTTGATACTGCTCATGAATTAAATGTGTTTGTTTATTAAAACTTTTCCATTACCTTGTTTTCGCACATTCACCAACTGTTTTCAATAAAACTAATAGTAATTAGGACTTTATTTTGATAACATTTATAGAATAAACAGTATAGTGTTGGGAATAGTAGATACAAAAATCCTTAAAAAAAATTGATCATAAGGTACTTTAGGCTAGAGCAACAAGAACATATACTTATACAAAGGAGATGCAAAGTAGAGAACATTAAAGACTGGGTAGGAAAAAGCAGAGTTGAATGGAATTACCATATAAGTATAAAGACAAAAAACAGAAAGGTAAAAATGATGGAATCAGCAAAGACAAAAGTTCTTCAAAAAATTGATTATACGAAACTCTAGGATAGAGCAAGAAGTACAGACACACGAGGGCGGAGATGTTAAGGGTTTGGGATGACCTCATAAGTCGAATGACAACAAACAAAATGGTATGGTGCCCTATAGGGAAACGGTCAGTAGGAAGACCACGAAAATAATGAAACAAAAACCTACTAAAGGTACATTACAAAAACAAGCAGAGTTTATACCTATACAGATGAAGAAAAACAAGAAGACATGATATATAAAAATAGAAATAATTTGTACATAAAACTACTGTTATAAGCTTTTGAAACAATGTGTGGTCTTAGATCAATTAGTAGCAGAGGTCCAAACATATATCCTTGAAGTACACTCCTTTCGATCAGTTTGGAATGTTATTCTTTACAACTCGATGAAACGTATGGATTTATAAAAGTCAAGTAGCTCTTAATTATCTTGATTAATTCTTAAGAGAAACCCTAAAAGTTTAATTTAGCAAAAAGTCTTCAAGGATCTAACGTATCTAAAATCTTAATGATATCCAACAACCAAAGTTGTGAATTTTGTATTATCTGTGTTATCCCACAAATTTTCCAATGCTTTTACTGTAGGTATTCTAAAAGCAGATTGAGTTTCTGAAAGGAAATTATTACAATTCGTTTTAATGGTTTGTATTAGATCAAAAAAATGTTTACACCAACAATGCCATCACTTCTACATTAATAAAATTTATTAATGTATTAAGAAAACATAAGTTTCCCACTAAAATTCGCAGTGGAATAATGAATAATGATCATAATATTCAAGATTTATAAATACTGAGAAGATATTTGATTCAGTTTGTAAAAGATAAACTGTCAGTATTTGAAGAAAATATTTAAAACAGATAGAGACTGAAGAGATCAAAATTTATACGTATAATAAAATATGTTCAAACACAAACAAAAATTAGTTTAATTCTACTTACTAACTCAAATAATATAAGAATTATGTACTCTTCAAATATGTACTTTTCGTACAAATTACGTAGATTTAAATATATAATAAGATAATATTGGAATATCAAACACTTGTAGAATATTTAAGAAACTGTAAAGTTTTCATAAAGCTGATCGTCATCATTTATGATTGTCAATATCTATATATATATATATATATATATAAAAGGATGTGTTTTTATGTACGAAATCGACGAACTCAAAAACTACTAAATCGATTATTATGAAAATTGGTATATATATGTATTTTTCCACGGAGAAGGTTTATATGATATGCTCATTGATGCCACTCGCCAACAGGTGGCGCTGCAAAGTAGCAACTTCTGCCCCGTTTAACCAATTGTCATGAAAAGTGGTATGTATATGTATTTTTTCACGGAGAAAACGAATATGCTATGCTCATTAATGTCACTCGCCACCAGGTGGCGCTGCAGAGTAGCAACTTCTGCGCTGTTTAACCGATTGTCATGAAAATTGGTATGTATATGTATTTTTTCACGGAGAAAACAAATATGCTATGCTCATTGATGCCACTCACCACCAGGTGGCGCTGCAGAGTAGCAACTTCTGCTCCGTTTAACCGATTGCCATGAAAATTGATAAGCATATGTATTATTTGACGGAGAAGGTTTATATGTTATGCTTATTGATGCCACTCGCCACCAGGTGGTGCTGCAGAGTAGCAACTTCTGTCCCGTTCAACCAATTGTCATGAAAATTGGTATGTATATGTATTATTCCGAGGAGAAGGTTTGCATAATATGCTCATTGATGCCACTCGCCACTGGGTGGCGCTGCAGAGTAGCAACTTCTGCACCGTTTAACCGATTGTCCTAAAAATTGGTATGCATATGTATTTTTCCACGGAGAAGGTTTGTGGTGGCGCTGCAGAGTAACAACTTCTGGCCTGTTCAACCGATTGTCGTGAAAATCAGTAGGATGCTGTATTTTTAATGGTTAATATGAATATGATATTCGTATTAATGGAAGTTACCACCAAATGGCGCTTCCATTAAACGAGCAACCACTACTTATTTGATTACTTTAATCACGCCACCGTAAGGTGGCGCAGTTAATATCACTTATATTTAAACAAGAAATTCTTACTAAATTAAGTATTGTGATGCATCTAATATATTTTATCAATAAACTACAAAATATAACAAAAAAAAATAGTATAAACCTGATAACTAACGAAAAAATATGATGAAAACGATAAAATCAAAATAAATTGAAAAAACGAAAAATGGAAGAATAACATAAATGATTTGCGGTACGAAGTCCGCTGGGTTAGCTAGTTTTAATATAAATTATAATTATGATTGTTCTTAAAAATAAAATAAAAATAAAACTTTAGGGTCAGTGTTCATTTATCAATTAAACAATAATTTATTGTAAAACCACCGCACTATAAAGCTAGGAAAATATAAACATTACAAACTGCATTTGAATTAAATATACTATAGACTATAGGTTTATAGTTATCGACTAATGCGAAAATTGTACCTGATACAAACTGCATTCATTAATATTATTGCCTACCAGTTTCATATATCCCACGCAGACATTTTATCAATCAGTTATCGTCATTGATGATTGATGTAGTTAGAAACTGAATTACATTAACACAAATCTGCAAAGCAATACACAGTTAAAAATATGTTTCTAAATTATTACAGTTTAGTGAATTTATTCGATAAGTTACAATAACATTATTTTTTATTTGTAAGAAACATTGTCCACAAGGTTGCATTTGCCAAAATGCACAAATTTGCAAATATTTTAATTAGCCAAAGTACGTCAAATTGATTTATTGTATCCCCCTTTCTTGCCATAATTCTACTGTTTTCTTAGACTTACAGCAGCTTTACTAGCCCTCTCTTTCTTAGAAAGTTAAGGATATTGTCAGGCTTCTAGTTAGGTAGATCATCTTCTTTTATTTCGTATGATCCTAGGTAGCTGAACTTAGAGTTACACAATGCAATGCATTCTAAGAGTATGTGTGTTGAGATTTCGTTCTCTTTCTCACAGAACCTGCATTTTGCTTTATCCCGTCAGGGATGTCCTACAGTTCCTTATCACTCTCGTAAGTTTGCACATTGGCTCGTGTGCTAAATTTAGAAATATGAAGCACTTGCAATTCCGGTAATAAGAAGTTATTGTTGGCCATACAGAATTTTGAAAAAGTAATATTTTGATTTTTTTTTCTACTTTGCCATTCTTTGATTCCATTACAATATGCATAATTCCTTCACTAAGTCATTTAGTCAATGTTCAAACTCACATGAAATGCAGGTCATCTGTTTTCAGTTGTTTTATCTCGTCAATAGATAAAAATCCTGTGGAAATATTCACTTTGTTCAAATTTCTCAGCTCCTCAGTCTAGTAGTGTTTAAAGATCCTGTGTTAGAAACAACTACTTCTTATTTCCGAAATCGCAACTACTTCACAATTTTGGTTCAAAAATTGCTTTACCAACACATTTAACCCATAGTGCAACCTCTCGAAAGTGAAAGGAAATTCCTCACTTCATATCATTCCTTCCAGGATAAGATAATATCTCTGTGGAAAGTTTGTTGTCAATTCTTTTATCTCTATACTTGATGAAATAATCACATTGTTAAAATTTCTTGGCAGCTGAATTTAGTAGTTTTTCAAGGTACTGTGTAACAACCCACTACCCAATATTAACGGAATCCCAACTGCTTTACATTTATAATTCAGAAAAATTGCTCTACTGCACCTTTAAATCATTGAGCTCCTCTCGAGAATGAAAGGGAGCTCCTCGCTTCATGTCATCCCTGCCAGAATAGTGTAATAGGTCTCTGGAAAGTCGGTAGCCAGTTGTTTCATCTTATTACTTACTAAAAACTGTGTGTATTAGTATTCACATTGTTCTGTTAAGAAAGATCTATAGGAAACTGAAATCTGGAATTTACTTTACCTTCATCTTACAGTATACAGTTAGTTCTGTTGTTTTAGAGAAGAAAAGAAGAAGGTTTATAGTTGGATGATACCATATTTGTATCTTTTTTGAAAAAAGGTTTTATTTTAATTCTGTAAGAATTATAAGTTTATGATATTCGGTGTCACTGATTAAAGAATCAAAAATGAAATGAAAAACAAATTGAAAATATTTGAACTCAAAGCAGAGAATATACAATACACAATGGCTGGTTCGAGTTAATCTGTGAATTTTAGGTATATTTTATTGTAACTAATGATAAAATTCAGATTAGATCAGTCTATATAGTGTCACAAATAATGGTTACAAAATGGTTATAAAAATGAACTTTTAATAGGTTTCTAAAAAATACTTGTATATGATGATTTATATTAACGAAAAGTATTTGGTAGTCAATGAAACTGTCAACTTAATATGATTAAAGAATACAAAACGATATTCCTGGAACAATTTCATTGGCAAATAGGTAAAGTGGTAAAGCACTTTATAATAAATCAAAGAGTTTGTCATCTCCTTAGAAATTTGCTCTGTTTCGACGAAAATGCAATAATGGTGTAAGGATTTCTATTGTTTTTGAGATTAATATAAACAGAATAGGAATTGATTCATTGTGTGTCAACTATCGTTATTGAGTACGTAAAATTATATTATCATTTTTAAGTCATAACAATTATACACACTAATGTTGTCTGATGATATTATGTAGATGACAAAATTCTGATTATGAGATTTTAGTCTTTAACTAAAAACAGTACAAACGACTGGGTACTAAACTCAGTTTTGTTGTGCTATGCATGCCTTGTTATGTTACTAACTACCGTTGTTTCCCTTTTTATTGTTTGACCATAGGACGAGAAGAATCAACTCCTAATAACAAATATTTGGCTTTCTTTGGTAAGTGAAAACCAATTGACTAACTAAACTATGTACACACACGGCAGTTGGTTGATTATGTTTCGTCTGTATATTTTTTCATCTTCTATTCTTAGTTCTGAGTCTGTTATAGAAGCGCGACAGGTGATTTCAATGTTGGTAAGATATAGTTCATAAAATATACGATAAAATATACTATATATACCTACATAAATATGCTTATAAAATTAGTATTTAATAATTTATGTATTAAACTGGTAAATAAATAAAAAAAATAGTTATATAAAACTCTAAAAATTTTCTCTTTACTTAATGATTTTAATTTAATATATTAATAGTTGTGTTTTGTGAATATTCTCATCCAAAATCGTAATCAACTGTCGTACTTTCTATCAGAATGGTATGACATGGTGTAATTAAAACCTCTTTTCCCTTGTACAGAGCTAGTATATTTTCATTGTATTGCCAGCGTTTTGGCGACCTTATAATTAAATACCCCTAGATGTTTTTGCCTCTTGTAAAAGTTGGTTTAGTGTTGAAGTTTCCAAATTTTGCTCGGTTAAGTTTCTTAAATAATAGGAAATCCGCATCTCATGTATTCGGCATTCATACAAACCCTGATCATAACAAAATAGACTTTAACGGTATTCAATAATCAATATTGCTTAAGAAAATTTTTAAGTCAATTTATGCCTTTTGATTTAAACAAATATAAGAGTTACCTATTTTAATTTTTATATAATATTTTTTGGTACTATTTTGATATTGGCATAAATTCACTTATTAACAAAATATCTTTTTTCTCTGTTCTCTCTATTATCTACTGAATTAAATATGTATTGGATAGAGAATGTATAAATTTTATTTATTCTTAAAAATTTGTTCAAGAACACCTTTAAGTAAAAAAAATGGGTTAAATTGTTTAATCATTATCTCAATACGTGAAGCGAAAACTTTGTAACTCTTTTTAAGCACATTACAAGCATGGAGGAGTGAGTGTAATGGTAGGTTTAAATGCTGGGGAAGTCTCGACAAGCTTTCACAAACACAAGTGTGTAAAGGGGGTGTTTGGCTTGCGTGAGATGGGAAGAGCTTGTTTCCGATCCATGCCAGTGTCGGTTTTCGAACACAGATCAAAGGAAGCTCGCGGTAAGCGCTTGCAACGTATTTAACTTTGGTGCAAGTTTAGCAGTTCCGAAAAATTATCGTAGAATTTTTAAAATGAAAAACCCTGTAATTAGTTTACAGAATCGGAAAATTTAGGAACTGTTAACATTTTTAAAACAAATTACTTGCGGCGTTTCGAAAAACGATTCGTAGATCTCTTCATTATTGCAAAACAAATATTCTCCAATCTTTTACGATTTATTATAACTTATTATGACCTCTGGGTGATTTTGAGTCAAATAAGACTTATAATTCCAGTGTGCGGGGGTTAGAAAGAAAGAGAAGATCGCAGTACCCTATATGTTACTCTGTATCAACATATGTGCAATAAGGTATACTTTACTTTTTGAATAATAGATTATATATAAATAGGACGATAATGGACAGAAATTTATTTATTTATTTATTTATTTATTTATTTATTTATTTATTTATTTATTTATTTATTTATTTATTTATTTATTTATTTATTTATTTATTTATTTATTTATTTATTTATTTATTTATTTATTTATTTATTTATTTATTTATTTATTTATTTATTTATTTATTTATTTATTTATTTATTTATTTATTTATTTATTTATTTACTTACGGGCAAGCCCAATTCAGAAAATATTATTACAAAAATAAAAAAAAAATATTACAAAGACAAAAGCAAAACCATAAACAGTGTCAACACAAAGAACAAACATTGTAAAATGTATTGGATAACAAAGCTAATAAGTTAAAGGAAAAATAGTATATTATGTTACTAGGAGTAGAAGGCCAACATTATTGTTGAGCCCAGGTTCTTGCACTGCCGAGGCGTTAGCCGAGGCTGTGCAAACTGGGCGAAACATATAATGGGCCTTCTGCTCCGAGTAACATATACTATTTTTTCTTCAAGCGTAATAATAATATGCATTTTATAAAAAATATAGAAGGCTTTGTTTATATCTCAACTATTTAATTAATACAAACGAAAAATTACATAAAGTGTTACCTATTTATTAACAGTAATATTAAATGTGCAGTTTTGTATACTGCAGTTGTTTAAATTTAAGCCACTGCCACCGCTTTCAGCTTCGACATTTACAATTTTGTCATTGGTATACATCATATTATTAGTAAGTTGATTGTCGATTATTATGTCAGCGATTCCAGAACTATTACTTGGTTGTTCTTGCCAATTAAGTATTTTTTGTGCAGTTTGTGTTTTACTGGAAATGGAATCCTCTAAGTACCCTTCAGCAACACTGGTGGATTTCCATCCACCATGCCGCTTTAAAGCGGTAATATCACCTCCGTTGTCAACTAAAATAGTTGCGGAAGTCCTCCGAAGGCAATGTCCTGTATATTCATGAGGATTTGTTAATTTCAAAAACGTAGCAACGTCTTTTGGTACGTTTGATATTTTGTGGATACCCATTACCACACGGTGACATTTACCATTCTGGTATTTAATAAAAAATCGCTGCAGGCCAATATCATCCGGACGAAGAGCCGTATACTGTCTTACCAAATTCAAATAAAAATCGCCAATTATAGTAAACGACCGTTGTTTTTTGTTTTTTGTGTTTATGATTTTAACCAAAATTAAATTTCCCAAATCTTGGATTTCGCTAGACTTTAAATTAACAAGTTCATCGCATCTAAGGGCTCCTGTGACTCCAAATATTAATATAACCTAAAACAAACGTTGAAATAAATAAAAAAAAAAGCTGGTAGCACCGGGATTAGAACCGCTGACCTTTGCGACCGAAGACAAAAGCTCTGCCACTGAGCTACCGTCATTAAATGTTATAAGTAGGAAATGAGGTAATATTTGCTGTCAAGTTAAATATTGATCTGCTAGTAGATATCACTGTCAACGGTTTAATAAACGTAATAATGATTAAAAAGAAATAAGAAAGTACCTACCTTTGTTGCTAAATAAACATTATTTGGTGCATCCTTGAGAAATTTATCAAATTGATCTTGTGTTAATACTTTTGATTTTTTCGGTGTATAATTTTCCCCTTGGCGCTTTATAAATGCAATTAATTTGCTATATTTTTCTATTTTAACATTATGTTTAATGTTTAATTGACTTTTAATCATTGAATACTGTGCCCATAGAGTAGAACTTTTAAACTTTCTGGACAAATTCGTGAAGTATGCAAGCATAACGTTTTCCGTGTATTGCTGTACATTATATTCATTGCATCATTTTAGAAATTTTTCGTATGCAAAATCATACAGTTTACGCGACTTCGTTGGAATTAGAGTTTCAATACTGGAATTAGCTATTTCAACTAATTCCGGAGGCGTACATTGCAATTCTTGAGACATTTTTCACAAAATTTTCAAAACAGACAAACGTCAAATTAAATAAGTTTAAAAATGACAGTTCCTACCTACTTGATTACAACGCCCCATTATTTTATTAGTACAATAATGAAAATTCATTTTTGTACTAGTAAAATAATGGGATATTTCTACGGTCTGTGTTGCAAAAAGTAATATAGTTATTATTATACGCTTGAAGAAAAAAGAACATTACGATATAAAAAACAAACAAAGTTTAAGCTTAAAAATTGCTGATAGAAATTATACCACTAACATTGTATGTTCAACAAATGGTTTTTAAATCTATCCAAGGAATTGCAGAATATATTTATTAATTCATTTAGAGAATTCGCAAGTCTAAGTGTTCGTGGTAAAAAATTGTTGTAAGTATAGTTATATCTATGAAAGCTTATGTGAAAAGTTTGAGTTTGTCTTGTTGACCGAGTAGGTACAAAAAGACCAATTTTTGACAGAAGATCGGGACAGCTACTTTTACCATTAATAATGTTGAATAAGATTGTCAGATCTTTTCTTTTTCTACAGGTTTCTAATGAAGTAATATTCAATAATAATTCAATATCTGTGTAGCTACGATATATATGTTGTTTAAAAGCTATGTATCTGAGAAAGGTCTGCTGAACTCTATCAAGTTTATTTTTATGAACTAGATAATATTGTAACGGGATAACCGTAAAGGAAGGGACCTTAATTTGAAAGATAGTTGTTGACAGTTGATTTTTAGAAGTTTGTAAACAAAAAAATCAACTGACCATTTTAAATAATGTTTCTAGAAAATTCTAGAAACTTCTAAACACACTGACTAGATTAAATAATGTTGTATATAAGGGGATGCATGGGCAGTTAACGTCAGTTCAAGTCAAGTGTTCACAAGAGTTCATTGTATTGTCAAGTAGTTAGACGTTATCCAGCAGAGTTCAGTGTATCTTAACAATTTTGTAAATAAATTGTGTAAAAAGCCCCCATACGTGTATCAAATTGGTGTCAGGTGTGGGGTGAAGATACAAGAATGCCTGGAAAAAAGATAAATGAACTATTGGTAGCTGAGCTCAGAAGAGAGCTCGATGAATTAGAGTTGGAAACTACTGGGAGCAAATCCGTATTGTTGAGAAGACTCCGTGAATACTACGTAAATAATAATTTGGACCCTGACGCCGTGGAGTTCGAAGACCCAGTTCAAAAAGCAAATTCTGAACTAACTCAACAACTTTCCCGGCAACATGAGGAGCTATCCAGTCAGATGAAGAGCCAGCGCGAAGATATGTCCCAGCTAAAAGAGGAGCTATCAGGACGAATGACGAGCCAACAAGAAGAACAATCTCAACAACTTGAACGATCATCCAGTTCTTCTCCGAAAGAACACGGAAATGGGAAGTTTAGAACCGGTAATGGCCATAATTCACAAGATAAATGTTACGGAAACAGATGAGACCAACGAAATTGAACAATTAATGACAAAATTAGACCCCTCTTTGTCAAAATTAGAAAAGAAACAGGTAAGAGATCTACTTTACCGTTATAAACCTGTATTTGGTTCTAAAAGTAAACTGGGAAGAACTGATGTACAACATAGAATTGACACTGGTGATGCACGTCCGATTCGACAGGTACCCCGTAGGATGCCTCAAGTTAAAAAGGAAAAAGCAGACAGAGCCCTTAAAGAAATGATTCAAAATGGCATAGTCGAACCATCCAGTAGTCCGTGGGCTTCTCCTGTGGTATTAGTGAGAAAGAAAGACGGATCAATGCGGTTTTGTGTCGACTATCGAAAGCTAAATGATGTCACTAAGAAGGACAGTTATCCTCTGCCAAGGATTGATGATGCCCTTGACGCTTTGGCGGGTTCTACTCTGTTTTCTACCTTGGACCTTAAAAGCGGATACTGGCAAGTTAAAATGAATCCTGCAGACAAAGAGAAGACTGCCTTTACCAGTGGATCAGGGTTATGGCAATTCACGGTCCTTCCATTTGGCCTCTGTAATGCTCCTGCGACGTTTGAACGACTAATGGAGAACATCCTGCGGGGTTTGTCATGGGAAACTTGTCTAGTTTATCTAGACGACATCATCATAATGGGTAAGACCTTTAAGGAACATTTATCTAACCTGGAAGAAGTTTTTAAAAGATTACAGAACGCTAATCTAACATTGAATGTTAAGAAATGCCACTTGTTCCAGAGACAGGTCAACTATTTAGGACATAACGTAAGCAAGGATGGCGTTGCTGTTGACCCCGCTAAGATACAAGCCGTTCAGGAATGGCCAATCCCTATCGACAAACATCAGCTCCGGAGTTTCTTGGGTCTTTGTTCCTATTACCGACGATATGTCAAGAATTTTGGAGACATCGCCAAACCCTTGACACGTTTGACAGAACAAGATAAGTCCTTCTGTTGGGATCAGGAATGTCAAAAGGCGTTTGAAATATTGAAGAAACAGCTTACGTCAGCACCTGTTCTTGCTTATCCACTTCCTGATGGTAAGCTTATTCTGGACACCGACGCCAGCAATGTGGGAATTGGAGCCGTCTTGTCACAGCTACAAGACGGTAAGGAAAGAGTGGTTGGTTACTTCAGCAAAACTTTATCGAAAGTTGAAAAGAACTACTGTGTAACTCGGAGGGAACTGTTAGCAGTTGTAAAATCCGTCGAACATTTTTATAAATATCTGTATGGCAGAAAATTCCTGATCAGAACAGACCATGCTAGTTTAAAGTGGCTACTTAGCTTTAGGAACCCAGAAGGACAGATAGCAAGATGGCTCGAAAAACTGCAGGAATATGATGTTGAAATCGAGCACAGACCTGGAACCAGATATCGTAATGATGATGCACTTTCCAGAAGACCATGTCGACCTGATTGCCCCCATTGTACCCGTATGGAGCAGAACGAGTAAAAACTTGCCTTAGTTAAGGTTGTGCCAGAAGACGAGAGCTCTATGCTAGAGGAGCAACAAGAAAACGATCCCGTTCTGAGAAAGATTAGGGAGTGGAAGAGAATGGACCGTCGTTCGTTGTGGAGAGAGATATCCTCATCCTCTCCTGCTTTAAAAGCATACTGGTCCCAATGGAACTCTTTAATTTTGGACGGAGGGCTCGTTAAAAGACTTGTAGAAAATTCCGAGGGCACAGAAACAAGGAAACAAATAGTGGTCCCAAGAAATGCTGTACCGGAAATTTTAAAACAGATGCATAATGATAGTTCTGGAGGACATCTGGGTATCACGAAAACGCTGCAAAAGATCCGAGATAGATTTTACTGGGTAAATTGCACTAATGATGTTAAAGATTGGTGTCGTAAATGCACTACATGTGCTGCCAGTAACGGTCCGCACCGAAAACCGAAGGCGGAAATGCAGCAATACCTGGTTGGAAGTCCTTTTGAAAGAATCGCAGTAGATATATTGGGTCCACTTCCGCAGAGCGATGTAGGAAACAAGTACATCTTTGTTGTAATGGACTACTTCACTAAATGGGTTGAAGCCTATGCAGTTCCCAATCAGGAAGCCACCACTTTAGCAGATATATTGGTTGAAGAATTCGTAAGCCGATTTGGGGTACCACTAGAATTACACTCAGACCAAGGGAGACATTTTGAGAGCAAGCTGTTTCAAGAAGTTTGCCAAAGATTAGGCATCCGCAAAACGAGAACCACAGCGATGCATCCTCAGTCTGATGGAATGGTGGAACGAATGAACCGGACTATAACCAACTATCTGTCAAAAGTGGTGTCAGATTGTCAGAGGGATTGGGATCGACATATTCCACTATTTCTAATGGCAATTCGATCGGCCATCAACGAATCAACTGGCCAAACGCCTGCGAAGGTCCTGTTCGGTAGAGAAATGAGGCTACCATGTGACTTGGTGTTTGGTTGTAAACCTGGCGAAGAAATGGCCCGTGAACAATATGTCGCCGACCTTCAGAATCGAATGGAAAGTATACACAACCTGGTGCGTGGAAAACTACAATTATCTAGTGATCGGATGAAGAGGTACTATGACACACGGACAATGGAAAAGAGTTACCAAGTTGGAGATTTAGTCTGGCTCTATAACCCCCGACGGCGTCGAGGTATTTGTCCCAAATTACAAAAGAACTGGGAAGGTCCTTACACCATCAAGAAGAAGATTAACGATGTCATTTATCGGATCGTGAAAATTCCCAGAGGGAAACCCGTCGTGGTCCATCATGATCGTTTGGCGCCTTACCAGGGAAACCACAGTGGAGATGCGCAGCAACTCCAAGAAGATGGTTTGGCTGGCTCAAGGAGTGTGCGGGATTCCGATGTAAGAAATAACATTCCAGGAGGAATGAATCTAAGGAGGGGGCAGTGTAACGGGATAACCGTAAAGGAAGGGACCTTAATTTGAAAGATTGTTGTTGACAGTTGATTTTTAGAAGTTTGTAAACAAAAAAATCAACTGACCATTTTAAATAATGTTTCTAGAAAATTCTAGAAACTTCTAAACACACTGACTAGATTAAATAATGTTGTATATAAGGGGATGCATGGGCAGTTAACGTCAGTTCAAGTCAAGAGTTCATTGTATTGTCAAGTAGTTAGACGTTATCCAGCAGAGTTCAGTGTATCTTAACAATTTTGTAAATAAATTGTGTAAAAAGCCCCCATACGTGTTTCAATATGGAGACCACACAGAGGAACAAAAATCAAGATGAGATCTAACAAGTGAGCAATATAAAATTTTTATTGAATTTATATCTGTGAAATCACGAGATGTTCTTTTAATGAAACCAAGCATTTTCATAGACTTTTGGGCAACGGTACTAATGTGGTGTTTAAAGCTGAGTGAAGAGTCTAATATTATGTCTAGGTCTCTGATTTGAGTGCATGATTCCAATGCTTGATCGTTAATAGTATAGTCATGTGTTAGCAAATTGTGATTCCTACAGAAACGCATAATATAACAGTTACCAACATTTAATTCCATGCCATTAAGAGAGCACCACTGGGATAATTTATTAATATCTGATTGTAGTCCAAGAATATCATCATGAGATCTTATTATTGTAAAGCACTTAAGGTCATCAGCGAAAAGGAGAGCTTTTGTATGGGAAAAACAAGTGGTAATGTCATTAATGAACAGATTAAATAGTAGCGGTCCCAGGTGCGAACCTTGAGGAACACCTGAAGTTACAGGAAAAATGTTAGAATAATAGTGATTTACTCTAACCATTTGAGTTCTGTTTTCTAAATAATTACATAACCAGCTAAATATCAGACCATCAATACCATAAGAACGTAATTTATGTAATAGAAATAAGCAAGAATATTCATAAAACTATTTATTGTACAAATATTTGACTGAGATGAAGTGGATATAGCGATCTTTTCTCTCTTCTTAATCGAAGGACATTCGGAAGCCTCGCTTTTCTATTTTATTTATTATAAACGTAAGAAAATATGACGTCGGTATTGAAATTTTGACACTTTAGAAGATTAAAGTAGGGACAACCATCTTAGCATATTAAAGGGTCAGTTAAAGTGTCAGTCAATGAAGGTACAAAACTCTCTAACGCAATATTTAGTATCAAAGTTGTAGATAAATAAAAATTATTATAAATCTATGGATATGTATATAAATTTATGGGATATTTAAATCAGTTTGAGATAAAACAGAATATGTAGACTACTAACAATATCTTTCTGGTCAGCTGTATTTGAAGAAGATTTTGAGTATTATATGAATAGATATATTGATCATTCTTAGAACAATGTCACTTCCAGTGCCATATAATCTCATTTTAAACTTACATCATCAGCTAGAAAATTAAAATATTCTTTTGTCAACTTACTTTTCCACTTTAACAACCAATTTTAAACCATCTTATATATTTTTAGATTAAATTTTCGATATCAATTACTTACTTTATTTCAACGTCTTTGTTTCATGTATATCCGACGCTAACATTATTTTGATGTGAAAACAATATCCACCAGGATTAATTAATTAAATTTAATATTGATTCTTTAACATACCGCCACTGTTCGTATAACAGCGTATGAGCGATGAGCTTATCTGAAACTCACAGACTCTGCGCGCAAAAAATCAGATGAATGGAAAGCTTTCCTTCAAGGTTTTCTTTCACATGTTGCACAAATGTGACGCTAGTTCTCTCGGTATTTCTTTACACAGTTTTTCTTTAACTAATGTGAGAGGTTGTTTTTGTGTAGATCCCGACAAAATACCTCGAGCTTGATTTTAAATACGAGCTCAATTCTGAATGGATTGATTTTTAAAAGTATTAGTTTGTTTTTTTTAATACACAGAGGTAGGTATATAACATTCAAATCTATTCGGTAAGAAATAAAACGTTAACAGCAATATCTGATATCTGATAAAAAGATATTTTGTTCTATTTTATAGCTTTTACTTTTAATTAAATTTTAGTTCGACATGGTGGGCTGATAATTATTTTTTTGCTAGAACCATTAAACAATTTCATAGTTTTTGAAAAATTATTCTAAAATAATTAAAAATGGTGTAGGATAGTAAATTAGGCGTATAATTCAGATTTTAAAGAAAAAAAAAAGAAGTACCTACTGCTCACGAGACTAACAGAATCAAACCAAAAGCTGAAAAAATATGAGATTCAATATAAATTCTAATTAAAATGCAGTAATTAACTCCTTGATAAAATTCATCGATACAATGATCTAAAATCGTTTGAAATCTGAGTTACACAGACATCCGATAGATGGCGCTGTGTTTCGAATTCTATATCATATAAAACACAAAAAATAGGAACAAAACAAAATAAAATCAAGAAAAAAATCGCAAAAATGTTTAACAAATGCAAAAAATAAAAAAAATATTAACCGAAAATATACGAAAAACTGAAATAAGAATCAGAAAAAAATGGATAAAATGTGAAAAAATTTGAAACAGACGAGAAAATAAGATGAAATAAAAAAAAACAAAAAAATAGAAAAAAAATCAAGAAACAACCGCATTTTTTAAAACGGTTATAAATAGTATATTACACTACAAGGGCAGAAAGTTTGAGATTCCTGCACTGCGCGCCATGATGCCCGAGGCGTTTCTTTGTACTATGCCGAAAGTACGAAGGAAATTGCCTTTTGTGTTAAAAGATATTGATGCCTGCCCCGACATTTACAGTAACAGTTTCAGTGACAGTGACATCAGTGCAGGAATAATTTCTTTCGGCCCGCTATCTGCGCGACATTATCGCAGCATAAAAGTTGGGTTTCTGACCCAAAAAAAGTTGGCATAGAAGTATAATAATTGCCAATATTTCTTAAATGCTCCTAATTGCTCATCAATTGCTCAAGTATAATCTGCAATTGCTCACATTATTAATTAATTAATTAATTAGTTATTAACAAATGAAAATACAAATAATTTTTTCTCAATTACGCGAAGAGCATTCAACTTTTCCAATAAATCTTTTCTTTAATAAATTGCTCACAATTTGTTCAATTATAATCTGCAATTGCTCACAATATTAATTAATTATTTAATTAGTTATTAACAAATGAAAATACAAATCATTTTTTCTCAATTACGCTAAGAGCATTCAGCTTTTCTAATAAATCTTTTCTTTAATAAATTGCTCACAATTTGCTCATCTTATTTTCAACCTAAGTCTCATTAAATTTCTTTTATTTATTTTTAATTAATTAAAAATAATTATTGCTATTTAAAACGGTGATGGGTGATGTGACATTAGCAGAAGATTTCTTGTGCACATGCACATTCCAACATTTCAATTCAACAATTCAGGGACGTCGAATTAATACCTACCAAATGCTCACTTAAAAGTAATGATAATTTGTATTATTTAATTATCATTTTTACTAATTATGCTGTCCTTGTCCTTGTTTGTTGTATGGCTCTGCTACTCGGCAATCGCCAGCTCGATTTGATAGTGACTACAATGCTGACTGGCTCTAGACCATATCGCAGCCACATCTTCTTCTTTTGTTTGTGGACTCAGCTACCTAGCCTAATCGGCCCAGCCTAGGTAGCTGAGGCCACAAACAGAAAAGAAGGGTCTAAAAAGATAAGTTATTAAAATGTAAACAATAAATAAATATTAATAACATATATAAGTTGTGTATGCCATGCGCAATGATTTTATTCATGCGCATGCGCACAAGAAATCTTCTGCTAATGTCAAGTCACCCATCACCGTTTCAAATAGCAATAATTATTTTTAATTAATTAAAAATAAATAAAAGAAATTTAATGAGACTTATGTTGAAAATAATATGAGCAAATTGTAAGCAATTTATTAAAGAAAAGATTTATTAGAAAAGCTGAATGCTCTTAGCGTAATTAAGAAAAAATGATTTGTATTTTCATTTGTTAATAACTAATTAAATAATTAATTAATAATGTGAGCAATTGCAGATTATAATTGAGCAAATTGTGAGCAATTTATTAAAGAAAAGATTTATTAGAAAAGTTGAATGCTCTTCGCGTAATTGATAAAAAAATATTTGTATTTTTATTTGTTAATAACTAATTAAATAATTAATTAATGATATGAGCAATTGCAGATTATAATTGAGCAAATTGTGAGCAATTTATTAAAGAAAAGATTTATCAGAAAAGTTTAATGCTCTTCGCGTAATTGAGAAAAAATGATTTGTATTCTCGTTTGTTAATAACTAATTAAATAATTAATTAATAATGTGAGCAATTCCAGAATATAATTGAGCAAATTGTGAGAAATTTATTAGAAAAGTTGAATAATCTTTGCGTAATTGAGAAAAAATGATTTGTATTTTAATTTGTTAATAACTAATTAAATAATTAATTAATAATGTGAGCAATTGCAGATTATAATTGAGCAAATTGTGAGCAATTTATTAAAGAAAAGATTTATTATAAAAGTTGAATGCTCTTCACGTAATTGAGAAAAAATTATTTGTATTTTTATTTGTTAATAACTAATTAAATAATTAATTAATAATGTGAGCAATTGCAGATTATAATTGAGCAATTGATGAGCAATTAGGAGCATTTAAGAAATATTGGCAATTATTATACTTCTATGCCAACTTTTTTTGGGTGGCTTTCTGCCGTAATATTGAAGCTGGATTGACATACTTTCGGCATAGTACAAAGAA